>CM052713.1:22827554-22920955 GCA_028551405.1 Uromys caudimaculatus
CTTATTCCTGCAGACAACACAGTCTTTATGACTGAAAAATTCTGTTGTCCATAAAAAAAACCTAGATTTTCTTTCTCCATCCCTCTTCCATTAGACACCTGGTGTGCATAACACAGTCATTGTGAGTGGTGATATGCAAGTGCCTTTGTGACATGCTGACATGCCTTGTGGGTTAGCACCCTAACTATTCAGGGGTGCTTGGGCTAGGTCACATGGCAGATCTATTTTTAGTTTTTGAAGAAACTTCAATCCTGATCTCCACAATGGTTTGACTAGTTTCCATTCTGAGCAGCAGCGTAGACTGGTTTCGTTTTGTCCACATGTTTACCAGTATTTCTTGTTATTTATTAAGAAACGCAAATGCACACACCACCTTTCCCACCTTCCTGGTTGGCAAGCCTGGTGCTACATTGTGCTGACAAGCAAAAAGCCAGCGACCCCACATAGAGTGACTCTTAGAGGACATTGGTGCTGATGTAATCTTTTGAGCAGCAATTTGACCTATATCAAAACTACTAGAATGAGCCAAGCCTGTAGTCTCAGCTATTCAGAGGAATGAAGCAGGAAGATTGCAAGTTCAAGAGCAGCCTAGGCAAATTAATAAGACCTTGTGTCAAAATAAAAAACCAAAAGGGGGCTGAGGTTAAAACTCATTGGTAAAGCACTTGCCTAGAATATGTACTAACACTAAAGGTAAGGTTCCTAGGACAATAAAACAACCACTAAAAACAAGTGCCATTCGAGCCATGAATTGTAGTTCTGGAAGCATGGACTGCTCTTGCAAAGAACACATGTTCCGTTCTGAGCACCCACAAGGCAGCTTACAGCTCTCCTAAGTTCAGTTCTAGGAGATTCATGCACACATGCAGTGCACATATACACATGCATGCAAAATGTTTGTACGTTAAAAATAAAACCAAGGTATGACCAAGCATGTGGTCAGAGCCCAGTAGCTCCAGCGCTGCACATGAGGTTACATAACAGCCCTGTGAAAAGCTCCTTCTGAGACCGTAAAGGCGAAGGGCAATTCTGTTTCCTACCCTCCGCAGATTCTGTCTTCTGGGAGGCAGCCCCATCGTGAGCAATAGGAAAGCAGAAGGCTGGTAGAGGCCAACCTGACCTCAGAGAAATGTGAAGGATAATTTAGTGGTCTGTCTCCCAGCTGTTAAGAAACCTTCCAAGGATCAGAGTGTGTTGGAGAATCAAGGGGAACCAGACACATGACACCACCCTCCTTTCCAGGGACTGTAAAGGAGGCAACACAGGAGTTTCAACAGGTGAGTGCCTAGGGATGCTCTAAAGACTACCTAAGGCAACACGGCAAACCTTAAAGTCCCCCCACCTGCCTTTCAACAGACCAGGTCTCACAGCCAAGTCTTACATCAGAACATTGAGTTAGCAAAAGGCTTAACCATAGACAAAGTTAGTTTTAAATAACCACCAATGAGTTCTTTCTGGTTTTTTAAACTTAATTTTATTTATCTATATGTAGAGGTGTTTTACCTGCATGTATGTCTGTATACCATGTGCATGTCTTGTGTCCACAGAGGCCAGAAGAGGGCGTTGGGTTCATTGTGACTAGAGTTACAGGCAGTTGTGAGCTGCCATGTTGATTCTGGGAATTAAACTCCAGTCTTCCAGAAAACCAGACAGCGCTCAAGCTATCCCTCCTGTACTTTGTTGTCCTAACTTCTTTTCCAGCTAGATAATCTCTGTTCCAAGTTGTACAAAGACCTTTCTGGCACACTGTGCATGTAAACCATATATTGGGCATCTCCAGCTTCTCATGGTCTTACCTGGTGATCCTATGCACTGGGAAATGGAATGAGAACAGATGAGCATAGCAGGTGTCCTGCAGGTCTGCTGTCATCATCCACAAAGCCAGCCTGGGGGATAGCTGAGCGAACTGACCTACAGTTAAACCTGGTGTCTGTCCTTGAAGACCTATTTTATTTACACAAACTCGCCCTCAGAATTTGACATGGACTCTGAGCTTACTGTGCATCTGGATGACAATCAAACTCTTTTTTTTAAAAGGTTTTTTAAGGTTACGTTTATTCTCTTTCTTTGTGTGTATGTGTATGTGTTTATGTGTATATGTATATGTTGTGTGTGTATGCATATGTATGTTGTGTATGCGTGTTGTGTCTGTGTTTTGTGTGTATGTGTGTGTATTGTGTATGTGTTTGTTGTATATATGTGTTGTGTATGCGTGTGCTTTGTGTGTTTGTGCATGTGTGTGTGTGTGTCATGCATGAATTGCCACATTGCATGCGTGAAGGTCCGAGAACAAACTCTTGAGAGTGAGTTCTCTCTTCCCACAATGTTAGTTTCGGGAAGGAACTCAGGTGGTCAGTTTTGGCAGCAAGCACTGTTAGCTGCCAAGCCTTCTGGCTGGCTGGTCCTCAGACAATCTCTTCCACAAGAAAAATACAGCACTTGTACTGTCTCTGAAGCCAGACACAGCACTTCAAAGATCAGTAGTGTCCCTGAAAAGTCAGTGTCCTGGTGAGCTTTCTGTTACTGTGATAAACACAGGATCAAAAGCACCTTGTGGAGGAGACGGTTTATTTGACTTTCAGTTTATAGTCTAGCATCAAGGGAACCTGGAAACAGGAACCAAAGTAAAAAGGCTACCTTCTGGCTTGCTCAGCCTGCTTTCTTATACAACCCAGGACCACCCACTAGGGTGGCACCACCCACAGTAGGCTGGGCCATCCTACATCAATCATTAATCCAGAAAATGTCAGGGCGCAAAGATGGCTTGGCAGTTCAGAGCACTAATCTTCCAGAGGATCCTGGTTCAATAGCCAGCAACCACAGGGTGGCTCACAACCATCTGTAACCCTTGTGACCTCCAATGTGTGAGGTGTATGGATGGACAAGCAGGCAAAACACTCATACATCTAAAAATAACGTTTTTAAAGGGGAAAAATGCCCATAGACTTACATTCAGGCCAATCAGATGGAAGCACATTCTCAACTGTGTTTCTTGTTGTTGGTGGTGGTGGTGGTGGTGGTTAGTTGGTCCCTCTTTTCTAGGTGACTCTAATTTATGTCATGCCAAAAATCTAGCCAGCACAGATGGGTTCCAATGGAAGCTGGGTTCAAATCTGATCCTGTCGTTAATCAGAGGCTGTGACTTTGGACTCACTGTTTCACATGCTGGCACCGCAGTCACTTCATGCATTAAATGAGTAGTGCCTGTCACACAAATGCCCAAGAGTGGTTTGAATTATTGGAATTCCTGGAACATAAGAGCTCAGTCAGTGTTAAGCAGCAAGGTCATCGGGAATAGACCTGCCCGTGATGACCAAATCCTAGAAGAGCTGCTTCCGATCGACCGTAAAGCAAGTGGCTGAGCCTCTCCCTGGCAGGCTAAGCTAGGCAAATGGTCCTGGTTCTCTAGTTATGATTTCCAAGGGAGCTCTCTTAGAGCAGCTCAGGTCCCACTGAGGAAGCACAAAAGGGCTGCCTCCCTCCATCCTGGAGAGATAATAAGGTCTCTACCCATGAAGAGATGCAAGGGGAGGCTGGACAACCACTTGCTGGGCATAGAACAGGGAAGACTCCATCTTGAACAAAAGCAAAGCCCACATTGCTTGGGGGTCACTTCCAGCCTAAATCTCCCTCCCATACAGGGATATGGAACCTTCCAGAAACTGATCTTTGTGGCTCCAATCAAGCAGCTACATAGAAAAGCCATGAGTCAGTCAGCCTGTTCCTGTTGGTCCACCCAGGCTGGAACGCATTAAAAACCCAAACAAAACAAGTGTGGCTCTCACAAGCAGGAGAGCGATAAGGGATCTGGTCAGAGGCTTTGCCTAATGACCCACTGGCTGTTTGTTCTGTGGATCCTGCCCAGGAATTTACGAGGAATCCAAAGTCTGTGATTGGGAAACCGGGAAGAGAGCCATCAGGCTGGGTTGGGAGCAAAAAGCTGGATGAAACAGCGGATATTTGGTAAGAACCCAGCAGGCTGTTTTGTCCACAGCTCCTCCCTTCACTTAGAAGTGCTAAGGGAAGCTATACTCCCTTATTCCATGGCCTGACCTACTTTCTCCTATGGAACTGAACACTGAGTCCTGGAGACAAGGAGGTAGACCCACTGCCAAAGATGATATCATTGGGTAGAACAAGCCAAGGCCTTGTGACTCTGACAATGGCTTCACCATCCAGTGTCACCAGGTCAACACAGCCCACAGGCAGATCTCAGCACCTACAGGTCTGCTGCCTGTCCCCACAATGCCTCTCTACGCTCCAGTCTTGAGACGGGTCCTCTCTGCAGTTGCTTGCTCAGTTTTCTAGATGGGGAAGGTGACTTCCTCACAGCCTCACTCATGGGTTCCCAGATGCTTGTGGATGGTTCTGAGCATCAGAAACAGCAGATTTTGAGATGGATGGTCCTGAATTCAAATCATGCTTTTTAATCTGTGTGATCTTAGACAAGTAATTTAATACCTCTTTGATTCCCCCGAGTTTTAAATGAGAATGAGACCAGAAGCCATTTCACAGCACTGTGGGGAGGAACAATGGATCATTCGTATCTGGCACCTAGCACAGTGCCTGAATGTGGTAGCAGCGTGGTGGCAGAGGAGCAAAGCTGTGACTGTCATAAGTATCCTCATTCCTCACCTGCCCTGGATTGTGGTAGGGAAGAATAGTTTTATAAATGGAGAAGACCCCTGTCCCCCAAGGGAAGGGTGGCTCACAGAGCAGCATTGTCCCCTGCTGTGGACCGCCCACAGTCCCCTCTCCTTGCTGTCATCATCCTCGGACTGTTCTCCCTCCAGACCAGGGCAGGGGTTTGAGGGCCAGCATTTGTCTAGAATGGGGACATCCCAAGGCAAGCCAGAAAGCAACAGAAGCAGAAGGAGGCCGCTTAGACATGCTGTCTCTTGGGAGAAGCAGCCATAAAAAAGCTCCTTACGGCTGCCTCCCTCTTGATAAATGCCCTTCGCTTCTCCAGCCACAGAGGCTGCCAAGAGTCGGCCTTGGTTGAGCTTACACATTTTCCTCTGAACAGTGACCTCAGTGCACTCTTTCTAGGGATTCATAATCACTGGGGATGCTGACAGCCCAGAAGTCACTGCCTCCTCCCAATCCTGCTCTTCCGGAGACAAGGAGGCCTCTGCCTCCTCTGTGAGATAAAGACTCTGGGACAGCAAGGTGACATTTCTGTCCCTGTAACTCACAGCTTGCTGAATGCTGAAGGACCCACCAGGCCACTGGCCACCCAGGGCTAAGCCTTTGCTGCTCACCCAGCTGCTCACTGCTTCTCAGAAGTGGGCAGGAAAGATGGATGGGGACCCACCTCCGATACTCAGGTGAATCAGAGGACTGAGCCCACTAGTGTACCAGTAGCCACAGCCTGGCTAGGGGGTAAGATAGACTCCTTGGCCATGTGACTGTATCACTGTTAATCTCAGAGAGGCCCAAAGATCCTGTAGAGAACCAGGTGCTGAGGTAGCAGAGACTCCAGGGTGCATGACTCTGGGATGCTGTATGAATGGGGCAGAAGCCAGAATAATGGATAGGGCCTGAAGGAGTTTGAGTTGGTGGTGCTCATTACTGCAGCTTTGAAATAAACTTGGGGTTCTCTGGGAGGTAATCAGAGAGAAGAGGAGGCTTGGGGCTACCCTAGTTGGGCTTCCATGAATTCAAGCCCCCCAGTCTTGTCTTAGTTGGAAACTTGGGTTATTGACTATTAGTCAGGTGACATGGGTAGAGCACTTCATATTTGGAGGGTCGAACCTGCAGGGTCCACAAGGCTCTATTCTTCCTCCACCTCCTCCCAGTACTTTGCTTTCAGTATGAGAAACCTGGACAACAGGATATCTGGCCAAGTGAGGTTTTAGGACAGTTGTACTTCCTGCTATCCCCAGAATGAGAAAAGTCAGACCTAACCTGCCCCCTTCTTTCCACACTTACGATACATAGGTGGTGTGCTTACCTGAGCCCCCCACCATGCTTTCCAGCAGGCCTTTTAAGCCAACAGTCGTCTTGCCAAACACGAAGTCTAAATGCCTATAACCTGGGTGATTCTGACTTGAATTGGGGACTCAGTGCCTCCCTGGTGTCCTGGGACTCTGGGCTCTGTCTCTGACCCTGTAGCCCTGAGGTGAGGATTTTGCCTGTCAGGATCAGAGGACTTCTCAAAGCTGAAGTTGCTCTGATGTGTGGGTTGCTAGACCAGATGGCATTCTCAGGTCACTGTTTGCAAGGGCAAAGTCTATAGGGCTATCTACTCTGGCCACTGCCCTGGGTCCCTCGAGTAACACCCCTGGCAATTATTGTTGTGAGTCCACATTGGCCCCCAAGGTGGCTCAGAGGGCCTAAACCTCACACACCTGAGTGTGGCTTGTAGTGTAGACAGCTAGTGAAAAATGCCTTGTTCCCTGAGCCCTGTGCCCAAGCTCAGAGGAGGGATGAAGGCTTATCTGGCTGCCTGTGTCCTGGCTGGAGACTGGAATTGAGAATAATTCAATGTAACTCAACTTAAGAGTTTCTTGAGTTCCTACAAGAACACCCCCTGGGCTGAGTTAGATAGAACCAGGAGCAGATATGGCCTCAAGGAGACACAGTGACGGGTTCAAGAGGAAGATGGTAACAGGGAGGACGTTGATAGGCTTCACCACACACCGCGCTCTCTGTGTGAAATAACCTTCCTTCACCTCTTCCCCGGACCTTGCCGGCTCCTCCCTCAGCTTCAGCTCAGAGACATTTCCGTGGCGTTGTCCCTGCCTTGAGTGACTCAGGCAGTTCCCTAGTTTTATACTGTCACTGGGCCACAGGTTCCACTCTTCAGCAGCATGTGTCCCTGACAAAACGTACAGTTCTCAGTGTGGCTATTTAATTATTTTATGTCCCCTGGCTAGGCTAATTGGAAGTTCCATAAGATAGGTCGGGGGCCCATTTCCTTCTGTTCTCCACGGAGAGGCTGGGTGTAGCAGGAACATTATAAAGATCCTCTGGGAAACCACATGGAAAGGGAGTGAATAGAGAGCCAGGTCATTGTCAGAGTTATGCAGATGGACAACTAGCTGCCTCTCTAAGGCTGGGACCTGGCAGAAAGGGAGTAGGGGGGTGCCTTGAAGGGGCTAGTGGGTAAGGAGAAACTAGGTGTTGGCAAGTGGAGGCGGGCAAGTTATCCGTGGTGGAGTAAGTGCTGGTGGCAGAAATGGTAGGGACAAAGATATCGCCCACATCACCTGCCGCAGCCTGCAGGTGCTTTAAAGAACCTCAGCCCAGGTAAAACTGGATGCTCAGTTTCAAAGCACAAAGGAATTTTAGGATGAACCAGTATGAAGCAGAATTGGAGTTTATTGAAACTAGAAAGGGTGATGGTTACTCCTTTAATCTCGGTTCTTGGAAGGCAGAGGCAGGAGGATCTCTGGGAGTCTGAGCCTAGGCTAATCTACAGAGAGTTTCAGGGCAGCCAGAGCTGCACAGTTAGACTCTGTCTCAAAGAAAATAGAAAGGGGGGGGGGGGGATGTACACATCATGACTGCGAACTTCTCAAAGAAAAATGTAGCTTATTAGAAGATTTTAATAGATTATATTTTATTTGTTCTTTGATGACTTCATAGATATAAACATTGTATCTTTATGCATCCCTGACCCACCCCACCCCGGGGGACACCTCACATGCCCTGCTACCCTCTTCATGTCTCGTCCTTTCTTTTTAATAAACCCACTGAGTTCCACTAGCACTGCTTGTTAGAATAGTGACTGATCTTGCCCAGGTCGCATGCCGGAATCTATATCTACAGCGAGTTCACAGGAACAAGAGTGTCCCAGTGACAGCATGTCACAAGACCCCTCACTACCGTCTGGCTCTTACCTTCTTCCTGCCATTCTGCAATGTTCCTGAGCCCATGGTGGGGGGAGGGTATTGGATATAGAGTTCCCAATTAAGGACAAGCCTCCAATAGACACTCTCAGCACTTCGACCAGGTAATTGTTGACTACTACAGAGAGAAACCTCTCTATCCTTGGTTGATGGCAGCATTATGTGCATAAGCATAAACATTTGGAAGGTAGTTGACAATCTGCCGTGTAGCCGTATATTTTTCTCTGCCTATTTTAATAAGGGTTCAACCTCCCTCTAGCCCACCACCCACCAGAGGGAGTGGGAAAGGAAGGTCATTAGGATACAGGGGAAGTGGACCTGTTAGAAATAATTCTCTGGGGGCGATTCCAATCTTCATTGTTATGATAGCAGCAGTCCACTCCGTGAATCAGCAGTGACAGTCCAGCCCACTCGGCAGACACTGCACAGGAATCAGCAAGGGCAGTTCAATCCAGAAGGCTCACCAACTGGCCCGAGTCCCTGAGTCCACCTTGGAAGCCGCAAGAAGCCACAGGGACCTCACGAGAAATTCTTTGGTGAGTTTCTCTCTATGATGTCATAAGCGAAGCTCAACAGTGCAATGTAAGGCGAACCGATACATGCGTGCAGACAGTGAAGAAGAGCAAGGCAGAGCAAAGCAAACCAATGCTTGTCTGTGGGGCCATATTTATATTCCTCCATCACCAGTCCTTTCACGTGTCTGCTTTAGCAAAACATCCTTTCATCTGTGTGCCTCAGAAAAACGTCGTTTGACATAACTGACTTTCCAAAGAAACCAGGAGTTTCCACTTCAATGTCCATTTAGCAAAACAAGTTTGTCCGTTTAGTAATGGGTTTCTCCCTAGGGCCTGCAACTTGAGCCCCTGGCTTTGACCAGAATAATGGTATCCGATTTGAATTCCTTCCTGTAGAGCAGGCCTTAAATGCAACTCAGGGGCAGTTGTTAGCTCCACAGCATTCGTGCCACGATTGCCCGAGTCACAGTATCTTCTCAGCACATCAGTTTTATATGTACATAGCAAGTAGTGTTGGCTGCTTGAAGCCATTGATGTCTTCCACGGCCGCCTTCCTAACACCTCCATCACCAGGAAGACTATGTTAAAAGATTTTAAACATAGATTTTTAAGCGTGGATGTAAGAGAGAGACAGAGAGAGAGAGAGAGAGAGAGAGAGAGAGAGAGAGAGAGAGAGAGAGAGGTGTCCTGGGAAAGAATGAGGTAAAACCCAAGTGCACTCACTGTGGGCTTCTCCAAAGAGCCACAGCTCAGTGTCTTACATGCACACTATTTCATTGGCTCTCAAGTTACATCTCAAAAGATTGCCAAGAAACTTTCCTCTTCCTTCTCTTGCTGCTAAATGAGATTATAGGGTGGCTTTCACTGTGCTTTGGATGGGATTATAACCTGACCATATAAAACCGGGAGCCACTTGGATTGCATGGAAGGTTAGGACAGATCTTTTACTGTAAATAGGATTTCTCATGAGATTCCTGAAAAATCTGTTGGTCCACAGCCCATTTATGAAAGTTAAAGGCCTTGTGAATGAGAATTCCTGGAAAGACTCTGGCTCTGTTGGCTGTTTAGCTAATTAAAACTTCAAAGAGGTAGAGAGGTTGGGCTCTTGCAGTTTCAAGCCTAATTACAATTTATGTGATAATCAGCCTAGTAAATAGCCATTCTGTACCCCAGCTGTGCCAGACCTAGCATCCTGTAGGCCTGGTAGCCTAACAACAGAACTTTTGAAATGTAAGAACTTGGACGGAACTCTATTCTCCACCAACGCACAAGGGCTAAGAATGCTATCAGATATCATCCAATGCCTGTAGCTGAGATTTCTCCACTGTTCCCTGCTTACTTTAAAATCACCTTGATTTCTAATTTTCTTTGTATGGTTACCATAAAAACTCCATGAAACTGTTTCCACGTTGGACCATGGAACCTGTGGTAACGCCAGCTCTGTGTTTCTAAGCCACAGTCACGCATACTTTTGCTCCTGAATCAGCTCTCTTACTCCCTTGAGTTGAGAGCTGTTGTTTTTGCCTGGACAGTTTAAGTAAATGTTAACTGTGCTGGAATTCTTGATTCTTAGCTGGTGAGAGGCTTCAATCAGACTCTGAGATAATGGCTGCCTTTCCTTCCCATGTCCCCAGAAGTTTCCCATTCTATCCTGTCTCAGTGGGAGCTGGGGTTCTTTGCAGCACAGGTTAGGAGCAGACTAGGAAATGAGCTGGGATTGTGACCTTGGGATGCTCCTGCAGGCCTGCAAGAGGCTGGCCCTAGAAGGGGCTTAGAGATAGCAGCTCCAAGCGGGAACTATGGAGCCTGGGCTACAGAAAAACCCAGGCGGAAGGAGATCATGGGCACTCAGACAAACAGCACCAGCCCACCCATCAGCCAGAGTGGGAGGAAGGTTGAGATCAGGGGTCCAACTCAAGAGTCTCCCCTCAAGCAGCTGTGTGACCTCCGGGGCATTCATGTTGGATAGGAGGGGCCATGCCCCTCTGATATGCTGGAACTGTGAGATCTCTCTCCCAGTCTGCTGCAGTGATCTCTCTCCTCCCTCATCTGGTCTCTGGGAAGATGAAGGCATTCTGGTCCCCCACAGGAGGGTGCTTGTGATACAAGGTGTCCTGGACATTTCCTGCTCGGCGTTCATGGCCACTCTCCAGCCTTCTCCACCCTTCCCTGTGCCTTGAGAGGAGAGCCCCTGGGCTGTCAGCCTAGCTGACTCATCTTTGGGTTCCACTGGGTCCTTCTGTATGGCATAATAATAAAACCATAATGCTGGCACCTTGGAATTTCCCATGTGATAAGGAATGCTTTGTTATGCATAATGACTTTTTTAACCTCATCAGAGTTCATGTTAATGAGATGACACAATATAGGAAGCCCTGTTTAGCTTCCCAGGAGAGACTGGTCACCAAACAGACTGAATGAATCCTTAAAAGGTCAGAGACAGCCCTACCTTAAGAGACAAGGTTGTAAAGGAGATTTGGGGAGATGGTGTGTCCAGAGAAGGTGTGAAAGCCGTGGAAGTTCTGTACCACCCTGCACGCACACACCACCCCACCTGCCAGGCAAGCCTGTTCTGGGTGCTTGATAGTTTCCTGCCAGCCACAAGACCACATTTCCCAGCTCTTCTTGTGGCCAGGCCAAGATGCTCTGGAAAGGACGTAATATAGATATAGTGTGGTAGTAATTTCCTCCCCTATAACGAACGGGTGGTACCCCACCTTCTTCTGTAGGCATTTTGCATCCATACACATGAGTGGCCAGATGCTCCTTGCTGTGAACATGGCCCTGCCTATATAAGGTCAGGCGCTTCCTTCTTTCTGCCGTTTCTGTCCCTCTTTAAGTCCATATTTCTCAAGTAATCTAACAATGCTCTATAGCAAACTGCTGACCTTGTGGTGTATCCTGAGCTCCGTAACTGATTATGTGAATTCCTGATTGGTGGTCAAGTCATCCAGCTGTGCAGATGGCTACGGAGCCTGCACTTGGGAGTCTGGACTGAGGCAGGATAGGCAGGAAAGCGGTGGGAGGAGGGGCTGGGGTGCCCTCACTGCAGGCTGGATAATGTCTGTTGCCAGCTGAGAATCAAGAATTCCAACAGAGTTAACATTTACTGGGAAGATTCTGGGACATAGAGGCAATATTTCATTTATACAAAAATATTTTTAAATTAGGTGCTAAAATAACAATGAATCAGGATTAAGGCCCTAGTATACAGGACTTCCAGTACGGCCTCATTTTTCTCCTGGGTATTTTCTGGGAATCTCACAAATAAGACTGAGGTGGAGAAATTTGGGGAGGACAGGATGAGTCCCCCCCCCCCCCCCCAAGAATCTGGTTGGAGCCTTTGCCAGCAGAGGAGAAAGAATCCTAGCATCGGGTTGGAGAGATGGCTCAGCGGGTAAGAGCACTGACTGCTCTGCCAGAGGTCCTGAGTTCAAATTCCAGCAACCACATGGTGACTCACAACCATCTGTAATGGGATCTGATGCACTCTTCTGGTGTGTCTGAAGACAGCTACAGTGTACTCATATATATAAAGCAAATAAATAAATCTTAAAAAAAAAAAAAGAATTCTAGCACCAATTACTTAGTACCTTTCTCCCATCAGAGCTGTAAGTGTCTAGCCTTCTCACCAGAAACTTGTCAGGAAAATGTGTACTAACCCCACCGTGCAGTCAACATTTACCGTATCAAATCATACTTCTACCCCAGGCATCTTCAGAGCCCCCTCAGTTTATCAAAAGATAGAAAAAGGGTTTCTCAGAAATCTTTTGAGATGTAACTTGAGAGTCACCAAAATAGTATATCTATAAAACTAATGTGGGGCCAGTTAGCTAAGCTTCTCCTTTGATGGCTGTTTGCTACCTGGTAATTCTGGGAACAATGTATTATTAACCAGCCTCCCTCTGTTCTGAGAAGCAGAGACCTGCAGTTGAGGAGGGAATGAGATATTCAAGGTGACTCCAGCTGGTGGAATGGAGTCTCCTGATTTGACTCTGTCTCCCTCCCATTTAACTAAAAAAGGCACTGAGCAAACTCTCATTAAATTGTTTTTACATTATCCAAGGTCTCAGGTCAATTAATTTTTGGCTTTTGTGCTCATTTCTTTCTGAAGAATACCTGCATAATTTTTTTTCTCATTTAAGTGTGTTATTTTGAGAGTTACCAATAAGTCTTATCTTACTGGTTTTTTTTTAAGAGCTATGTTTGCATCCTTCTGCCCTTCCTCCTACACTCTACACTGAGTTTTGCCTCTGTCAGATTCTGTCCCCAGTCAAGTGAGATGACACCGGCCACCATTTGCAGAAGAGACAGAAATGGGTTCCTTGGTCCCTCAGTGGATAGGTCAGGGTTGCCAGATGCAGAGCAGCATAGGTTAGGAGATGCAGAGGACAGAAGGCGGAAATGAAGAGTGAGGAGAACAGAGAAAGGTCGCCATCTCAGAATGGTCCTGACTCCCCATGCAAGCCTCACGCCGGGGAGCCACTGCTACTGACAGGCTCTCAGGAGACCTTGGGCTGTGTGGAGGCCCCTGGCATCTTTGGCACTCCAAATGAAGCTAGGGAACATGTGGGGAACAATGGCATCTGAAAACAGAGCGGACCTACTATGTGCTCAGCAGTCTCTCCCACCTTCCTCCTTTCCCCCTTGCTCGCTGCCTCCCTCCCCCTTCCTCCCCCTCCCCCTTCCATGCTTCCCTCTCACTTGATAGAATTTCTTTTATTGATTTTCTCATGTCTCCTGGTTTTTTAGACTTGCATCCATCACCTATTATTTTTCTTTCTAGCCCCTCTGAAGCCCATGTCTACAACTCAGAAACCCAGATGGATGACAGATTACTGTTTATTTCTGGCCTCAGAGGCCGCCTACAGTAACGCTTGTATCCTATGTATTTGTTCAGTCTCCCTTCCTGTTCCAAGCGTGTTGAATTTTTCATGATGAATTTGTTTTGTCTCCTCCACTTTCCCATGAGCATCACAGGGAGCCCATTCTCTTCGACAGCATCTCTTGCCAGTCCTTCCTGCCAGGCCCCACCACCAGTGGCGCTCAGGAAATAGGTTGAAGGTTAGCCTCTCACCCACCACATAGGCTTCTAACCTTCTCCACCCAGTAGAACTCTTTCAACTCAGCATAGTGACTCTAAAGAGGACATGGTGGCCGGAGCAGGCATTGTTCCTCAATATTGCCACTGGCTATCTCAAACGAAAATCATCTAAGTAACAAGAATACCTATTTAGCAAATATCATCTTAAATTAGTCACTCAATGCTTATACATCAGTACCATTCACACCTAGTTTCCTCCATGAAAGTGCTGGTCTGGTCTGTGGTAGAAGAAGGCTTTTCTTACTGTTCTCCAACTGTTCATCTTATTTACACAGTTGCAAATACACAGTAACAGTGAAATGTCAGGCACTTGGTGAGCAGCTAGTGACACAGAGAAGGTGACAATGTAGATGACCACCTGTCTTTGTAGAGGTTATGGTCTGGCCAGGGAGAGTAACCAACACACGAGTATATTTAATAAATATTCATTTAAAATACATTTGAATGAGCATATTGTGTATTTAAGCACTAAAACCACAGCAAGTCTGGGTAGGAGGTAGTCTAATATTAGAACAGAACTCTGACTGAAATATTCATGATATTTACCCACGGGGCTGGGTAGGCTCTGTAAGGAAGCAGAGTCTGTGTCGAGGTTTCTTAGTGAGTGGCCTTGGGAGTAACAGCTGTGGGAAGAAGGGGAAGTCAGAATAGACAGAGAAAAATGCAGAGAAACCCAGGAATGGCATTGGCTAAACTCCCATCAGAGCCAGAGCTGTCCTGACTGGGTCAAACTAGCTGGGTTTTGCTACATCACTTAATGTGGGCCACTTCAGGAAGGACTTCATCTTGGATGAAGTGAGTTTTTGCATTTGAGGGGGCTGAAAGGCAGAGGCTACCAGCAGGCAGCACTCCCTATAGCAGAAGCAAGGGCATCTTCATTAAAGGGAGAATTGAGAGATACACCCCTGAGTCCATAACAACAGGGAGTGGGGAGGGAGTTCTTACATACTGATATATGTGTCCCCATTTCTTCCTAGGATGAGTGGACTGAATTTTAAGAGCACTCACTAGGGCCTAAGAAAGGTTCTTACCAGCAAACAAGCCCTAGCAAGCAGCAAGAATGCCCTAAAATCTCATGATGCCCAAATCGCAAGGGAGCCCAGGCTTTGTGCAATTCTAGATCCACCCAATCAAAGGAACCTGGGCCCTTGAGTGACAGCACAGAGCAGAGCTCTTGCTCCACCCATCTCCATCCTTAAACCAATCAGTCGCACACTGTGACATGAAAAAGACACATTTTTAATTTCATATTAATTGTTATATTCACTGAGTTTTAACCACTGTTTCTTTCAGTGTTTCCTCTCCTTGAGTAATAAAAGACACCCCTCTTTGAATGGAAAACTTTCTTTCAAGCAATGGACATATAAAGCTGCCTAGAAGGGAGAGGCAGCAAAATAGGTAACCAGGAATCTGTGCTGTGATCCCAGCACCGCCTGTGATAACCTGGAAGACATCCATGCCTAAGGGAAGAGGGTGGAAAGAGAAGCCAAGGATGTCAGCCTTGGGTGCTGCCTGCAGACTGCATTCAGCAAGATATTTAAATAGAACTGGTCCATTTGCCAGAAGGAAATGGGATAGAATCAGAGAATCTGGTCCTGAAGCGAGGAGGAACAGAGGACTCCTCTTAGGCCATGCTTCCTCCTTTGGGCTGTTTTTACCTCTCCATATACAATGGAGCCCTGTATTAGTAACTAATTGCCTACTAACTATTGTGATAATCTACAAACCTCAGGAGCCCTGCACAATGAAAGTTTCTTTCTCAGATACAGTTTTTTGAAGATTGTGTGCAGTGAATCTTTCTTCTCAGCTAAGCACAGTGAATTAGTGCTAAGACAAATAAATAAATAAATAAATAAATAAATAAATAAATAAATAAATAAATAAATAAAATCATTTCCAGAACTATACATTTCTACAAAGCCAGGGAGCTGTGAGGTAGCCACCGTTAAGTTGAAAAAGAACGGCACCGGAAAGCTAACCCAGCTCAGACAGGGTTGAGAATTATGACGCAGGAGAAAATTCTATATGCGGTTACTGGGACATGGAATTGCTAGAAGAAAATCTACTGGAAGCC
Source organism: Uromys caudimaculatus (assembly GCA_028551405.1). Taxonomy (NCBI): domain Eukaryota; kingdom Metazoa; phylum Chordata; class Mammalia; order Rodentia; family Muridae; genus Uromys; species Uromys caudimaculatus. The sequence continues at coordinate 22,843,101 of CM052713.1, forward strand.
TGTGTTTAAAGCTGTCGATCATCCAACTTACCCTAAGATCCTAAATGTTGAGTTCAAGGCAGGGGCTGGGGACTGTGTTCGTCCTCCCCGGGGAGGGGACGAGGAAGAGGAAGGGAACAAGTAGGTGAGCTGTGGCAGAGATGGCTAACCTCATCGATTCTAAGTTCCCACCGTAAGTATGGTATTCGTTAGTCAGGTTGCTAAACAAAACATTCCAGCCCGCGTGTGTTACACCATAGACATTTGTTTTCTCAGTTTGGGAAGGCAGAGGGCCAAGGTGAAAGGAATTGACTTGTAGGTGGCCACTGTGGAAACCACGCAAGCCTTGATCATGGTTACTCCACAGTGTGTAGAACAAGGGCCTTCAGGCTATGTTGTGGCCTTGGGTGACTCCATTTTCCAAGGGGCAGTCGGCTCCGTTTTGAGTATATATGCAGAGGCAAGATGACTGTGTGTCATGGTTCATGTAGTTGCCACCAACTGCCAAGCACCACCTGAGACACAGGCTGACAAAGAATTTGATTTGAAAGTAAGAATATATCTCATAGAAACTTCTCAAAGCACACTGGACACATGTTAGCACACGCATGTAATTAAAACCACAGCATCAAAATTAGGCCCAAGAACTTCTCAAACGTGCCATACTCATGAAGGGTTTGATGCCATGAAAAGGAGGATATTAACACCAAGAAGATGCTAACAGTGGCCTCCCTGGTGTGTGCATCAAGGCATTGACAGGCCCGGAACTGCCAACTGACCCTAGGGGTCAGCTCAGCTGCAACCCACTGCATCAAGGCATTGACAGGCCCGGAACTGCCAACTGACCCTAGGGGTCAGCTCAGCTGCAACCCACTGCATCAAGGCATTGACAGGCCCGGAACTGCCAACTGACCCTAGGGGTCAGCTCAGCTGCATCCCACTGCTTGATGCAACCTCCTTGAATTGCTATCTCTTCATCTGTCCATCTGTCCTTGGACTTGGTCTCCCTTCCATGGCATTCTGGTTCTGTACCTCCATGCTATGGCCACCATAGTCTTGTTCCTCTTCAGGTTGACTTAATCCTGCAACCCTGCAGCTTGGTTTAGAGTCTTTGAGAGCTGTTACTCTCTAAGAGCTATATCCGGTCTCAGTATGTCCTGTCTAACCACTTGCAGTGACTGCATCTATCCACGCTCACTCTCTGCCTATCTCCTGTAAGGCCTTCAGAACTCTTTGGATGTCTTCTTTAACCCTTTTGTAGCCACTCTATAATGGTTACCGAAAGAACTCTAATGACTGCGAGATGTGGAATGTGTAATATCAAATTAATATTAGCAATTGAGATTAGAATAAAAGAGCCTATGACTGTCAAAGGCCAGCTCTCAAGGGGAACCAGAACTAGTTGGCAAATTGCAGCCAGTGAAACCAACATGGCTCATGAATTTACTGCTCCATCAATTGTGATGGTGCAAAATGACACAAAACATATCCATCTGTGTTTCTAATACAGAGTGTTCATGACAGCTGTCTTCGTACCGTTCTCAAATGGCCTTCCTCTCTGTGTGCGAGTCCCTAGAATCTCTTGGCTGTCTGGATCTATTCTTGTTAGGGTACCAGTCACACTAGATTAGGGCCTGCCCCAACAGCCTCATTCAAATTTAACCGGCTGTTCTGATGCCCTTCTCTCCGCATGCAGCCGCATTCTGAGATGCTGGAGATTATGGCTTCAGCATGTGGGATGTAATAGGCAGTGGAGGGGGGAATATAATGTCAGAATATGAATACTATAGCTCCCTTGCACCTAGGCCTCCAGTTCAATGGGTCATGGACAGTTGCAACATTTCCAAGCTGGTCCCTAAGCCACCATGATCCCTTTCATAGTCTTCACAAGACACTAGGAAAAGGTGAAGTCACATGATAGCAGGAGCCCATGGATGTGCCTGGAAGAGCCCCCCATACCCTACATGCACTGGGCTGTAACTAGGAGCCTGTCATGTTAAGCACCTAAAAGCTGGGGTCTTTGTTACAGCAGTTAGCAGATTGCCGAGAGATCATTTGTCTTAAGAAGCCTTTGTGAGGCAAAACAAGGAATGGTCACATGGGCACCTGGCATGCTGCTTAATAAGTTATGACTGGAATCATACGGCTTAGGCAAATTTTCCAAACACGGTGAGAAAACCTGGCACTAGTCCTGTCTAACTGCATACTCCAGGCAGCAGTTAGAGAGCATATTGAGCAGGCTCCCTTCTTGCTGGCTGTGTATAGAGACATCAGGTTCTGCCCGTGGTCCTCAGGACCAGCCCATCACTGATGTTTGCCAAGAGGAGACTATCTGAGGACTTCTAGAATTGTAGCACATACATGCAAAGACCCATTGTGAGCACCAGAGGGTATTTGCTGAAAGTCATTGGTCTGGCATTAGTAGTTACTTCTGTGCAGAGTCATCCTCTGGATTGAGGCCACTCGCTAGATTTTGGCAGCAGAGGTCAAGAGTAAACATCTCTCAAACAGGTCTAGTCATATTTGTTCCTATATATGGAAATCGCCATTATTTTAAGACACGGGGTCAGTGAATGCTCATTACCAGTGTTCACCTACCACCTGCCAAATGGAAAACAAAAAGCAAAACTCTTCACCTTTATGAGGGATACAGTACGGAGACACACCGAAGAAAACATGCTTTTATGCTGACCTAGGGCCTCACACAGGGCAGTCACATGGGCTGCAGAGTCAGGTGGCTAGGCATGAAATGTCTGACCACTAGGCAGCTACCTAAAGGTTAGCCAATTATTTTAGCTCTCCCCCCCCCTCTTTCTTTAAGAAAAAGTGTTACCTTAGTGTGTGTGTCTGTGTGTCTGTGTCTGTATGTCTCTCTGTGTATGTGAGTATGTGTGTGTATGTCTTTGTGTGTGTGTCTGTGTCTCTATGTGTCTGCCTGTGTGTGTCTGTCTGTCTCTCTGTGTGTCTGTGTGTCTCTGTGTGTATATGTCTCTGTGTGTGTCTGTGTCTCTCTGTGTCTGTGTGTGCGTGTGTGTATGTGACACAGTATGTATGTGGAGGTCAGAGGACAACTTGTGGGAGTCAGTTCTCTCCTTCCATCATGTGGGTCCCAGGGACAGAACTCGCCTTGTTAGGCTTGGTGGCCTTTATCTGCTGAGCTACCTTGTTGGCTCTATTTCAGCGATCTGAGCACCAGTTTCTCCGTCTATAAGTAGGAATGGTCATGCCAGTCACACTGCCTCCCTGATAGGGTTGTATGAGATGACTCAAAACAGTGGACAGGACACACTTAACAGAGAGCTAGCACCTAGCAAACACTCAGTCACCTTAGCCATTAGCACCTCTGCTTGCTGGACTCTGGCTCCCACCCTCACTGGCACTTCCGTTGCTGGTGAACTGCTTTGCAGTATCCTGTGACTCCAGGGGCTGTCCCTGCTGCCCACACACGGTCAATCATAGTCCGACTGATGGCAGCACGATGGTGCTGTGTGCTTTCCACCTGGACACCAGCCAGCTCCCACCCTGCAGACTTTTCATTGCCAACCCACTGTTACTTTGTTTGCTTAAAAAGCATTTAGCATGTGTGCAATCCATTTTACCTACCGGGTATAATTGTCATCCCTAACCATCTCTAACCTCCCTCCCTATGTACTGCTCACTGCTTTTGTATTAGCTGCATGTATAATTAATCAATGCACTTTGGTGCTACTAGTTTTTAATAGTCTCTGTTCGTATTAGTCCTTGGAGTCTTAAAGAAGAAGCTATACTGCTTTATATAACATGCAAACTATGTGCAAACAGATGCACTACAGAGAAGGAAGCTACATGAGACGCCCCTGCCCTTCTGGATTGGTGCAGGAGCTCAGCCTGGCTCCTATCATTCATAGCTACTAGAAGTGTCACAGTTCCCAGGCCTTGGACATGTGAGATCACACACACACACACACACACACACACACACACACACACACACACACACACACCACACCTTTTCTCTAAGACTTCCCTCCATTTGTTCTCAACTCTGAACCAACCCCCCACCCCAGCTACACCAGTTCTCTATGTAGAGGACCCTTTATTTTAGCGATAACTTCTTGGGGCCTCTGGCAGCATTTTGCTGCTATGGTGAGCTCCTTACTGCAGAGTCACATTCGAACTGTGTCGATCTTTTCCTAAGTTGTTTGTTAAAGGCACTCCAGAACTTTAGACAGAATCCTAGGAATGAGTAATGCAGGTCCCAGGAAGGGTCTCCTTCTCTGTCTCCCCCACCCCATTTCCACTGATGTATTGGGGGTTTAAGAATCTTGGTTCTCATCTGGGTTCAATTGCCAGCACTTACAGAGCAGTTCATAACAGTCTGTAACTCCCATCTCAGGGGCTGCCCTCTTTGGGCCTCCAAGGGTACTGCATGCACACGATGCACAGACAGACATACAGGTAAAGCACCATACACACAAAATAAAAACAAAGGTTAAAACAAAAGAATCTTTGTGCTCGATCTTTGGCTTTGTCACCTTGCTTAACCGACAAACACAAAGTCAAGGGGGCAGGGTCTTGACTGCTCTGCAGGTTCAAGGCTCTTCTGGCTTCAGATAGAGTGATACCTCAGGAAGGGGAAAGAGTCATTTGAGAGGGAAAATTATGTGAGGCGTGTCTTTTCTGGGGTCTGCAGAAGTCTGCCTTCTCTTTCCACTACTCAGGACCTGGAGACTGACAGGCGGCAAGTGTCTTTGTTCACCAAGCCAGCTCACTAGCCCAGGTTACTGATCTTCTGTTGTTGTTGTTTAAGACTTATTTATTTATTTTATGTATTCGAGTACACTGTCGCTGTCTTCAGACACACCAGAAGAGAGCATCGGATCCCATTACAGATGGTTGTGAGTCACCATGTGGGTGCTGGGAATTGAACTCAGGACCTCTGGAAGAGCAGTCAGTGCTCTTAACCACTGAGCCATGTCTCCAGCCTGTTACTGATCATTTTTCCCAGTAAACTTCACAAGACATTTTATTTTACTCGTTTCAATGTGTTTAAATCCAGCATCAGAGGCAGTAACTGAAGAGTGAGCCTCCTTGGGCACAGCCCCATTGCTTTGAATTTTCATGTTTCTGTTTTGTAATCTGTGGCTCTCCTGCCTTGAGTGTCTCTTCAGTTTTAATTGGGGATCTTCTTATTGCACAGCCTGCTTTTTGAGGGCTCGGCCCCAGCGCCACTCCACCAAGGAAAACAAACTGCTTTTGGAAGTGGCATCTGCCTCCCTTCCTGCTGTCAGGGAGCTACGCGGGCAATAATATGCTCTGCCTACTTCTTAACAGTTTATCACCGCCCTGTCCTCTGTTCTTCTCAGGTATTCCTTCTCTCCCTCTGTGGCTCCCCAGAGGCTCTCCTTTCCTAGGCAGAGACTCTTCTTGAAGTCATAATATATTAACCCGCTCCACACTTCCCAGCTGGTGCACTCACACTTCTCGCTTCCACCCCAATGTTCTGGATTTCTGAAAGAAAGACACACATATACAACCTTATATCTTAAATACCTTAAACAGCTCAATGGCTGGGCCACTCCCTAACTCCACGTGGCTAACACACACTCCCCTCTGATATTCCTCAGTTAATGTTTACTAAATCTATATTTTATCTTTGCTGTCCTGGACCCTGCTGAGCAGCCCTCCTGGGGCCACTTTCCCCTGCACCTACATGCTGGCTCTCTCCCTCCTGCACCTTTCCAGCATAGTCTGTCTCCTATGCCCTCGTCATGGTAGAATCCCTCTTCCTTCTTCCTCGGTCCTAGGTCCCTTCCTGGGAATCTTAAAAAGTCCCACCTCTGTCTCTCTGTCCAACCATTGACTGCTGATAACTATATGGACCAGTCAAAAACCAACTGGGGACAGGTTTCTTTTAGACCTAGGTGTAGGACACTGCAAACAGGTTTTTGGGTAGCATAATTAGCATGAGAACACAAGTCAAGGCTCTGCACTACTTTTCTTAGTCTGACTCTCCATCACTGCCCCACCTGGAAGCTGCTACTGAGAAGTCAGCTCAGGAACTTTGGAAAATTTGGGCACCCCTCCCCTCCTGGAAGAAACAGGTTAGAGAGCATGTAGGCTGGAAGGGAGGGGTTGATCAAACCCCTGCTACCTCATTCCCTAAACACAAATCAGTTTAAAAGTCACACTGTTCTGCCAATCACATTGTGCCTAATGGCTGATGCTCTAAAAACTGTATAAAAGCTCGCTGAATGGGCTGCGCATGGTCATTCTCCCCCACCTTGGTGTGCAGGACGACCCCAGCATGCTGGGACAGTAAATTCCTCTTGCATTTTGCATCGATTCCCGATTCCATGTGTTCACTCGGGGGAGTCTCCAGTAAGTTAAGGCTCCTCAGAGTCTTATACTACTAACGCACTATTTTATTTGGAAGTAGAACAGAGATGACTTCAAACAGTTGCATCTCTGAAAAGTCTGACCCCAGAGTGGATGACAACCTCCTCGAAGCCACGTAGACAAAGATGTCTCTCCATAACTATAGAGTTTAGCTCCAAGAATAACATGAAACACAAAATCTCAACTAGATGAGAAAAAGCCTACACGACGATGATGTCATACTGCAGTAGATGAGTCATGGGTGCAGGGCACAATTTATTACAAGCCCAGGATCTTGTCAGCCCACTCAGTGCTCATGATTGAATCCCTCTGCTTCCCAGGCTTTTCTCTGAGTTCTGCTGCATATTGTGGCCTCAAATTCTCCCAGAAACCCATTTCTGATGAAAGACAAAGTTCCAGAGAGGTCAGTTGACTTGCCAAAGCTAAAATGTGGCAGAACTTGGATTTGGTTTTGGTTACTTTTTTTTTTTTTCTGGTTACAATTTACTTTCAAGGGCTCAGCATCCTGCTACATACAAGTAAACAAGATGACTCTTGAGATAGGACAAGACAAGGGACAACTTTAGGCAATGGCCCTCTTGTTAATGCGAAAAAGATGACTATAGCTGGCTCAGGAATGGTCTCCAGGCTAGTCCCAAGTTCTGTCATCAGGAGTGAACAAGGTTAAGTGTTTAAAGGGACCAACAGAATTGACTGGAAGAAAGAGACACAAGAAAGAAGGAACACCTGTTAGGTTAGGCAAACACAAACCCACACCTCTAGGGTGGGCTACACCTTCCTCAGTCAAGTGAGCTTAGGCTTTACCTCAGTAAGCCACAGAATTCACCCCACAGAGCAAATAGGGAGTATCAAATACAATGGAAAGGTGGAAACCCTCATCAGTGTGGTTTTTTAGACTTTGTAGGAGTAACTATTAACCAATGGGAAGACAACGAAAAGAATGAGGAGTAAGGGCCTGAGGAAAGTCAACAATTTGGTCTCTGTACCTAATATCGAACAGCCCCTGGTTTCCTGTCCTGTTGTCTTGCATTTATTCATTTTTTAATCCTAATTTGGTGAACTGTATGTTGGCTATGGGGTTAGTTCTTGGAATGGGAGCACCCAATGATAAGGTCTCTACCCTCCAGGGTGTCACCAGGCCTACAGGGACTGTAAGACATGAACACACCTCATGACTATCTAAGCAAGAACACCAGGTACAACCTAGGGAAGGGCCAGGTCATGGGACATGGGAAGGTAGATCACTGCCCCCTGCCCTTGCTGAGAGGAGCCGTGATCAGGCCTGGAAGATTAAAACTCCAATTTCATTTACTTTGCCACACATAGTGAGTATATGGCTACTAGGTATCTGAGCAAACTAATATAATTTTTTTTTTAAAAAAAATAAAGAGGTGCAATTGTGCCTGTTAGTTTTTTGTCAATTTGACATGAGCCAGAATCATCTGGGAAGAAGGAATTTCAATAGAGAAAATAACTTCATCAGATTAGCCTGTAGGCAAGTCTGTGGGAACATTTAATTCTTTTAAATTTTAATTTAATTTACTCTAATGTGCGTGCTATTTTGCTTGCATGTACCATGTATGTGCCTGATACATGTGAAGACCAGAAGACAGTGTCAGATTCCCCAGAACTAGTTATAAACAGTTGTAAGCTACCCTCTAGGTGCTGGTAACCAAACTCATGTCATCTGCAAGAGCAACAAGTGCTCTCAACTGCTCTGTCCAGCCCAGAGGGGACATTTTCTTGATTCATGATAGATGGGGGAGGGGCCAGCCCACTGTGGCAAGCAGTCCTGGGCTCTTTAAGAAAGCAAGCTGAGCAAGCCAATCAGCAGCACCCCTCCATGGCCTCTGCTTCAGTTCCTGCCTCCAGGTTCCTGCCCTGCTTGAGTCCCTGTCTTGGATTCCCTCAATGGTGGGCTGTGATTGGGGTGTGTAAGCCCAGTAAACTCTTTCTTGCTTTTGGTCATGTTGTTTTACCTGGCCGGGAGAGCAATCACAGAGTCTCCCTGCTTTCACCAATCTCAGCACACACTCCTGGCTCTCCCGTGCTTTTATCAAGTCTACTGAACCACCTTTGACTCACAGGAAATCATAGCAGGTGAAAGACACCAAACCACTACCAATGTCATCCTGCCAATGATGTTTCTTTAAAGGACCGATCTTGCTTGTGGGTTGACAAGCTATAGCATTATATATTTGTGTTAGTTGGGTCCCTTAAGTCTCTGTGGGACCGGCCCTTGAGGGCTGTGACCAAGCTCAGAGTTCCTGACAAAGGAGTGAGCCCTTGGGTCCTGGTACAACCAGCCTTACTTTGACAAGTACACCTTCGTGTTATTGTTTGAAACACAGGGTTCTGTCAGAACACAGTGCTGTGGTGACCGTGTTCCCCCGAGTTCGTGCATTGAAAAGCTGGTCCCTACTGTAACAGTGTTGTGAGGTGAGACCTTTAAAAGTAACAAGGACATGTGTTGCTCAGGGTCTCACTCTGTAGCCAAAATCAGCCTGGGACTCTGAGCGATCCTCTTGACTCCTTGGAAGTGCAGGGATGGCACAGGTGTGAGCCATCGCTCTGACAAGAATGGGTTTGTTGTGAGAAGTCAGTCCCTTCTTGCTGTCTGGCTCTCCCCACGCTAGCACTCTTAACCTTTTATCTCCATCTTCTGCCATAGGATAACACATCAAGAAGACATCAGAGACACCAGTCTCCCAGCCTTGTGCTTCCCAGCCTCTAGCAGCATGAGGGCTTTTCCTGCTAAGTGTAAACTGCCCCGCTTCAAGTCATCTTTTAAAGCAGCATAAAATGAGCTAAGATGCATGGCCACGCAAAGCTGAACGCTTTAGAAGAAAAATAAATTTCGTCTCTTCCAGAGTGATGTTTGCGGAGGCGGAGGGTGTGGAGTGCAGGTTTCCGGCCATGTGGCAGGTCATGTCCTTGCATAGAGGGTGGTGTGATTATGTGAAAGCTGTCTTTATAAATGGCGCTTGGTCAGTGCCCTGGGAGAGCGGTGTCTGCCCGAATGTCTGGGCTGGAGAATCCATCAGGGCCATGCCATGACGCCTGTGGCTGAGAATGTGCCTTTCTGGAAGACATTTAGCTTGTGAGCTGGTGGACAAAGCAAAGATCACCCTGATTAATGTAGGTGGCATCATCCACTCTGCAGAGGCCCAGACAGAATAGAAGAAAGGGTGGGAGCAAAGTGACTTTCTCTTCATGAGCTGAGACACCCATCTCCTGACCCCACACACCAGGGCTTCGGAGCCTCAGAATGCAAGTCCTGCCATCAATGTCCCTGGAGACCAGGCCTTCAGACTCAGCTTTCTCAGGTCTTCTGCTTGCAAATGACTTCACAGATGACGTAATCTATAAGTCTATTACCATATTGAATCTCCACTGTACATCTCCACACACCTCAGGGGCTGGGCATGGAGTCGGTGGCTAGATGTGTAGACATGACATCCTTTCAGCTCCTTTCACATCTGGAACAGCTGTAGCTACTCTATGTCTTGTCTCCCATGTTATCCTCTTTCAAATGTCCCTTTTAGATTTGCTAGAACGATTCTTCAAATTCTATTTTCATTCAGGGCATAAGACTGGTCAGCTAAAAACTGGCCTTTCAAAAGATATTCATGCCCTTACCAATGGGGTCTGTGACTATCAACTCCTATGGCAGAGGGTGTGGGCTGATTTCTGCAAGAGGGATTAAAGCAGTGATTCTCAACCTTCCTAATGCTGTGACCCTTTAATACAATTCCTCACACCGTGGTGACCCCAACTGTAAAATTATTTCATTGTTACGTCATAATTTTGCTATTCTTAGGAGTCATAATTGTAAATCTTTGATATACAACCCCTGGGGGTCGTGGCCCACAGGTTGAGAGCTGCTGGGTTAAGGTAAGGATTTTTGAGAGGAAAGACTATCCCAAATCAATCACTGTTGTCTTTTTAAGAGAGAAGTGAGTAGGGATGTTTTTACCCGCGCATAGAGATGAAGATGGTATGGCATGGACTGGGGAGAGACCTGAAAGATTAGAGCAACACAACCACAAGTCAAGGAACACTGGGAAGGAACAGTGATGCGTGCCCATAATCACAGCGCTTGGAGGTGGGGGCAGGAAGACCAGAAGTTCAAGGCCAGCCTTGACTACCTAATGAGTTAGAGGTCAGCCTGGGATACATGAAACCTTGTGTCAAAGGAATAATAATAAAAACCATTTAAATGAATAAATAAAGTAAAACGTAAACAAGCAAGCCTAAAGCAATCCTGGACATGCGTGCAGATAGAAGTTAGCCCCCGGAGGGTGCATGGCTCTGCTAGTGCCTTCATTTTGGCAGATGATGTCAATGTCAATCTTCTATGTTCCAGAATGCAATCATTTTATATTTTTTAAGGCACCAAAGTTATAGCAATTTGTTACAATAATCACAGGAAACTAATGCAGCAACTTTGTCATGTCTTACCTACCAAAACCTTCTGGGGGTGCGAGGGTGCTACCCTCTTGCCAACAGTTTGATAACACGTAGATTACTGTATTCTATACTATAGTCCATTCATACCCCCATTTGAGGACATTACACCACAGGCTTCTAGCCCCCAGCATAGCCGATGGGTACTTGCACACGGGCTGGAATCTCACTTCCCGTAGCTCCCCTGAGCTTATTGTATTTACCTTCAGAGTTCGGCCACACCCTCAGAATGTGTCCACATGAACTCTACTTGACACTCTGTGGACTGTCTTGGTCTGAAGACTACTCCTTTCTTTGGTTTAAGAAATAGCTGAATAGCGCTTCTATTTTGAGAATGACCCATTAAAACTAAATCTGAGGCCAGGGAGATGGCTTAGCAGGTACAAAAGCTAGCCTGTAAGTCTGAAAGCCCAAGTTTAATTCCCAAAACTCACATTTCAAAATCGGATGTGGCTGGGTGTGGTGGCATGCTCCTTTAATCCCAGAACTCAGAGTGCAGGTGGCTTTCTGTGAGTTTAATTAAGACCAGTCAGGTCTACACAACCATCCTCACACTGACATACATACATACACACGTACAATAAAACCTAAAATTAATCCTAATAAAATTATTGTTTTACAAATACTGGAACTTCTGGCCCATTTTCTAGTTTTCTTGACCTTTCTCAAATGTCTTCTCCCTTTGTGCATTTGTTCTATATTGGAAAATTTCCTTTCCAAATAGTAAATTGCTTATGTCTTATGTATTATTTAACCATGTTTTGAATCTCTCTTTATTATTCTTAGATTTTTATACAGTATCCTTCTCTGATATGAATGTGATATTCTCTTTAGCTGGGGATAAAAAAAATTACAATGCTGAAAAAAAAATTGACATTGGTTTTGCTTTTTAAATTGTATCCAATGCTGCTATGGTTAGCTGGTCCTTTTTATGGCTTTCGTGTCTGTGTTCGTCAGCTTCATGTTGTTCCAACAAAAATGACCTGAGATAGCTCCCAAAAACATAAGGTTCATTTTAGATCATGTTTCTAGAGTGCCCAGCTTCTACTGTAACAGTGAGTTTCATGGCTGCAAACCTCTGATGAGGGCACGTGGCCAAGCAAGCAGAACACAAAGATGAAGAAACTGAGTCCCTCAGTCCCTTCCCTGGCACGCCCCAATAACCTAAGCACCTGCCACTGGGCTCTGCTTCTCAAAGGTTCCATCATCTCCCAGTGGTGTCCTTTGGGGGACACTCAATATAGAAACTATGGAAGTGTGGTGGAGGCCTACAGTCGTAGCTATCTATCTGGGAGTTTAGTTCACAAGTTCAAGACCAGCCTGGGCCTGAATGGGGCCTTAGTGAGGCAGCAATGTATAGTTTGGAAAGTATTCACATCCTTTTTAAAAAAATATATATTGCCACATTAAAAAGAAAAAGGTAGATGGTTCTGTACAGAAATTCCTCTACACCTTCTGCATCCCCATCCTCCACCTCCATCACCACAATCCTAACACACCATCATCTCCATCTCTATCCCCACATCCTCCTTCTCCACATCCCATCTCTAGCCCCACTTACACGCTCCATTCCCACATTCAGTCTCCATCCCTACACACCATCATCAGCATCTTTCCATTTGGAGGACCAATCAGCAGCTCTTAACCCTGGTGGGACGTTAGATTTAATGAGAGGGCATTTTAAAGTGTCTGGTCCAGGCTAACCCCATAAAGCTAGTACATATTCAAGGTCGGGAATCTCTAGCTTGCACCAAGCCTGGGGCAAAATCATGTTTTCTGAGTGGTGACCCAGGAATCAGCAATGCCAGCATCACCCAGGAAACACCTGAGGCTGGGGGCTTCATAAAAAAGAGCTTATTTACCCCACAGTCAGATAGGTCAAAAGTCTGAGAGTGGGTGGCTTTATCTTTTGGGCTCTGACAAGGACCTTATGGCAGATGGCATCATGGCAGGAACACATGAAGAGCTCACAGGTAAACAGGAATCCAGAGATGGGGACTAGGCTTGATTGGTTGAATGATTTTTGTGGGGTTGGGGAGTGACCTTAGGGTCTCATACGTATTGGTCATGCATTCTAAAACTGAACCACACCCCTGTGCCTAGGCTTGTCCTGTTTTTTTTTTATTACTTTTATTTATTTTTACAGCCCAGTCATTGCCACCTCTCCCTGCCCGCCCTCCTCCCTGCCCACCCTCCCACAGTTCCTCATCCCATTCCTCCTCCCCCCCTGTCTCCAAGAAGATGTCCCTACCCCACCCTCCACCCCACTCCATCCTCTGCCAGGCCTCCCCACTCCCTAGAGCCTTAAGTCTCTCGAGGGTTAGGTGTGTCTTCTCTCACTGAGGCCAGACCAGACAGTCCTCTGCTGTACATGTGTTGGGTGGGTGGGGGGGTCTCGTGCCAGCTGGTGTGTGCTGCCTGGTTGGTGGCTTAGTGTCTTCCTATGGGGTCACCCTCCCCCTCGGCTTCTTCCAGCCTTTCCATAATTCATCCACGGGATTTCCGACTTTAGACCCTTGGTTGGGTGTAAGTATCTGCGTCTGTCTCAGGCTTGTCCTTTCTATAGCAACTCACTCTTACAGGATCGAACTGGGGTGCCATAAAATCACATGGCCCCAGTGCCCTAACCACTTTTCACTAGATCTCAACTTTTAAAACGTCTGCCACCTCTCAGCACTGGATGCTACACCCAGGGCTGAGCATCCAGCACGTGAACCCCTGGAGGATGCAGGAGGATGCACTTAGACCATGCACAAGGCCATCTGCAGCTTAGCACCGTGTTGGGCAGGAGCAGAGGCTCTGCTTTGCTCCCTTCCTAATCTACATGAGTTAAGATTGCCTCGAAAGCCTCAAAGAGAACCATTCCTTAGCTGGGTCATTGCTCCTGCGTCTCCATCTCCTTCTGCCTTCTACAGGCTGGTTAGTGCCACTCCAGTTCCCTGCCAGTGCTATCAGAATTGTCCACCACGTCATGTTCCTTAGCAGCATCTCAGGCAAGCGCCTCTGACCTCACTTGGAGAGCTGGATGCTCACCTAAAACGCTTTAGAGGAGCCAGCTTCTTTGAAGTCAACCCATCTCCATCCCATAGAGAAGAAATTCCCTATTGTGGCTCTTTCTCACATGAACTGGGAGTGTGGGTTCGAGGCACAGTTGAGGCGGTAGCTATGCCCTCTGCTCTACTGGTTCCCTATGAGGTCCCTGGAGAACTGTGGCATCAATTCCTTCAGGAAGCCATGGCACCATCCTGAGACTCTGGCTCCTGCTGCAAACACCTTTGACTCACCACCAAGTCACTCTCTCCAGACCGTGTCGTCTTGGTTAGTCTCTCTGCTTTCCACCCTGCACTACCTCAGGGGCCCCCCCTTCCCAAGTCATGGACACAGACAGCCTGTCTCACAGAAGCACTGGTCATCTGTAGTAATTGCTCGGAGAGTACCCAAGGGTTCATTCACACGTGTGTACCCCAGACCTGTTCCCTCTCAGACTTTGTCATTGTGAGCAGCCACACGTGAGCACCTTTGGGATTGTTTTCAACATCTGTTGAGTAGGACTAGAGGGCTGCTGCCCTAATAGCAGGGTAACCTCAGCCATCACTAAGTGAGAACGGTGTTTGTGAAACTTTAATGTGAACATGAATCCCTTTAGGAAGGTGTTGTCTTAGTTAGGGTTTCTATTGCTGTGAAGAGGCCCCAGGACCACAGCAACTGTTATAAAGAAAACATTTTGTTGGGTTAATGTGGTGTGTGGTGAGAGTCCCGCGTCCACCCCAGGGTTCAGGCCTCTGGGGGAGGCGAGACACAGGAAGTTTGACCATGCTTACACCACAGCACTGCTGGGCGGGTGTCGGGCTGTGAGAAGCCACGGGACACTGCCCGGGGGTGGGGGAGCACAGCCTGGGGTCCTGGAGACTGCAAGGAGCCGGCTCCATCTGGTTCTCAGGCTCTTGGGCATCCCAGGTGCCGCTGGATGCTGTGGAAGAGCTGAGAATGGAGTGGGGGTTGGATCTAGCCCGGGGCCAACGGGGAAAGGAGGGGAGGAGCGTGGCTAGGTCCCACCGGGACTGGGTCCTTGGCTTGTTACCAGCTAGCTGGGTTGGTTTGGTAGAGACCATGGCTGGGAGCATTGAGAGGCCTTCTGTAGGAGACTAGACATGGCTCTTTAGATGAAGGCCTGTTCCATTGTTCCCCACAGCGGATCCCGATGAAGAGAGACAGTCCATGGTTTTAGGGCATTTATTGTCATGGCGGAGAGTGGTGATGAGTGAAACTATACCCCCCAATCTCAGTGCGGGCCTGAGATTAAAATACCTTTTACAGGGAGGAGTCGCTGAGAAGGGGAAGGGGAGTTTATAGCTAAGTCTTTAGGTGCCTCATTAAAATGGGAATGTCTTGAGGCTACGTGACCATACCTCTACCTGTAGAGAGGCTTGGGCTACGTGACTCATGGTCACACACCTAATGGAGAGCTGCGGCCTTGTGTCAGGAGCCTGGGGCCCAGGAGCATAGCAAAATGCCTGCCGTCCCTTGTACATTTGTCCCCTGCTGGGGACCCCCTACTGGGTTGCCAGGGTTTTAAACCTTAGCTCAACCAGAAGCCAGGCTGCCTTTCATGGTCCCACAACATTTCATTGGGGCAGGCTTACAGTTCAGAGGTTTAGCTTATTATCATCATATTGCATGATGACATGCAAGCAGACATGGCGCTGGAGATGTTTCTGTGAGTTCATCTGGATCCGCAGGCAGCAGGGAGAGCATGAGAGACACTAGGCCTGACTTGAACTTCTGAGACCTCAAAGTCTACCCTACCCCCTCAGTGACACACTTCCTTCAACAAGGCCACACCTCCTCCAACAAGACTACACTTCCCACCAGTGCCACTCCCTATGAACCCGTGGGGCCATTTTCATTCAAACCACCACAGGTGTCTTGTCAAATATCAAACTCTGATTCATCAGGTCTGAAGGGGGTCTAATTTCTGCATTTCTAGTAAACTCCCTGGTGAGACTAAAGATGCTGGTCCAGGGGCTCACATTTGGTGTGGCAAGAGATAAGAATGACCTCCTCATCCTGGGGCAAACCTGCAGAGACTCTGGAATGAGGGGTATACCTGGAGAAGGAAGATCTGCTGGGAATGCTGAGGGTAAGCCTCAGAAAGCCTGTACCCTCTCATGATCTATTCGACCCACTTAAAAGAAAAGGTCATTGGGGGGAGGGAATCTTTAATTTATTCAGCAGAGTGTATCAGTAAGTCCAAGAAAAACAGCATGGACATCCCCAGGAAGGGCGAAGATGTTTGACAAAAGTCATCATAATTTCCTGGGGGTTGGAGAAAAGAGATAGAATGTTCCTTTCATACAATCAAAAGCATCCTGAACCAACTTCAAACAGTGCAATCTTTTGGAAAGTCAAGGACAGGCAAAAACGCTGCTCAATCCCTGAGGAATTCACACTCCTCTGAAATGTGGGACCAAAGCACAAAACCAAAAGAAAAAACTGTAAAAAGGAAGAAGGGATTTGGTGATCATAATTTGCAAGGTGTATTGACCTGAAATTTTTTGGAATAAATAAATAAATAAATCTGTATGGAGTAGTGGGATGCATAAAGAAAACACACACAGAGACATACACAGAGTCACACACAGACACACAGACACACAGAGTCACACACAGACACACAGACACACAGAGATACACACAGAGACATACACACACAGAGAGGCACACAGGCATACACAGACAGGCACACACGCGCGCGCGCACACACACACACACACACACACACACACACACACACACACACACACCAAGCAATAACTCATGCAGACACACCCTGTTAACAACTAGGAGATGCCGGGAGGGAGGTCTCCCTTCCGCTATGACAGCAAAAATAAGGCAGTAAGAAAAATTATCTTGGAAATTAATATGCCCCTGTCAAGACAGGAGTGTGCCTCCAGCAGAGAGTCTTCACTGTCCTGTTTCAGGGTGTTGCACTAAAACTTGTGGCTTGCAGGCTGGGGGTGTCATGTTTAGGTGACCTCACTCTGCCACTTCTGAATGGGGCACCTGAGGCCAGAGCCTTTAGGGGTCTCCTTGCCCTGGGTCCTGGAGATGAAGTATTATTCTCCTGTCTGGAGCACCGGGTACAGTGTGTCCTGGAAGGGAAGTTAGAGAAGGAGGCCGCAGTTTCTCTTCACCGTCTCCACCCTGACAGAGGTTGCCATCCCATCACAACACTGCTACCCCAGCCCAGCACCCCGGGCTTTATCCCTGAAACGACATTTCTCTAATGTAATGCTTCCGGTGCCCACAGACATCTGCTTGCAACCACATATCCCAGGCTGGCCTGGAGTTTGCTGGCCTCCTGCTTCAGCCCTCTAGGGCTGGGATGGAGTGTACTTGAGTGCCATCACCAAATCCCCCTCTTTGAAGGGTCCTTTCTTTCCTGAGCACCACCCAGAACATCTCCATTAGGTGGCATCTCACCTTCCCAAGGCTGACTTCCTATGCAGCTGTGCCAGGCCAGCACAATTAGCAATATGCAGCCACTCCCTGGCCTCTGAGTTCCACAGGCATCACCTGACCTCCTGTGCTTTTTATCTCCTTGCATTTGTGTCTTGAAAGAATTCAATATACTGTCTTGAATGTTATCGGATAGCAATCAACTCGTGGACCCAGGTGGAAAACCGCCCATATTGACTGCATATATTACAACACAAATCCATTTCAACAGAAATGAGGAAGGAGAAGGCACAAGACAGGAAATGAGTACGTGATTTAGAACATAGGGTTCTTTTTTCTTTTAAGGAAGGGGTGAGTTAACTGAAGACTATAAATTTCCCCTTCTTAAACCACTTTTTAAAAAATGTGTATGCCTGCATCCATGTCTGTGCAACACTTGCATGCAATGCCCACAGAGGCCAGAAGAGGGCATCAGATGCCCTAGGACTGAGTTATAAAGCTGTCAACTACCACGTGGGTGCTGGGAATCAAATTCTCATTCTTTGAGAGAGCAACCAGTCCTCTTAATTGCTGAGTCTTATCTCCAGTCCCTCAAATGACATCTTTTGAGAGAGCAAATCTCCTTTGCAGAACAAGTTATCAATAAATATTAAGAATATTGGGGCTAGAGATGGCTCAGAGGTTAAGATCACTGGCTGCTCCTGCAGAGGACCTGGGTTTGCTTCTCAGCACCCACATGGAAGCTCACAACTGCCTGTAACTCCAGTTCTAGGAGATCCAATGCCCTCTTCTGGGCCTCTGCAGGCACTTAGTACACAAGCATGCAGGCCTAGGCAAACAGTCATACAGATAAATCTCAACCCCCAGCCCCTCTAAGAGTCTTAACAGTTTGCAAACATTTCCCCCTTAATCACCTAGCACTGAATCATACAAGGAACAATTTAAGATTTTGGATAGCCTCCCTGAACTAAGGTGTTCATCAAGGCCGATAACAACCAAAATGGAGAGACAATTGAAATGCCCAACCAGCATCAACAAGTATTCTGGGAGCTTGCCAAGTACCCACTTGGTGAAGATACTGTAAGTTACTAAAAATTGTATTTTGACAAAAGTAATAAAAAAACAAGAGATATTTATATTACAAAGATGCTAGAGAAAGTAAAGAGGTACTTTTCTTTTAAAAAAAAAAAAAAAAGGTAAATATTTTTTTAACTTTAATCTGGAAAAAAATATGAGAGGGATTGTGCCAGAATAAAAATGTTGAGTGGAGTGTATTTTTTCTTCTTCTTACTTTTCTGCAAACAGCAAGTATTTCTCCCATTTAAAATAATGGCTACAGGCCACGTGTTATGTAACTCTTCCCTTTAAGGCAAACAGTTCGGTTATTTTTAGTAAATCTACAGTTATATGCAAATTTTGCCATGCCGATTTGAGGACTTTTTATTTTCTTAAAAATAAATTCTAAGCCAGGCAGTGGTGGTGCACGCCTTTAATCCCAGCACTTGGGGGGCAGAGGCAGGCGGATTTTTGAGTTCGAGGCCAGCCTGGTCTACAGAGTGAGTTCCAGGACAGCCAGGGCTACACAGAGAAACCCTGTCTCAAAAACAAACAAAAAATAAAATAAAAATAAATTCTATGTATTCTAGGTATCAGCTTCAGACCCATACCTCCCCCAGCCTAAGAAGCCACGAATCTGCTGTCTCTACAGATTCCATATCTTAGTGTGTAGAAACCGAATCATACGTGTCGCCTTTTGCAGCTTTCAAGGTTCATCCGGCGCAGCATGTACCAGGATGCATCCTTTCTTGTAGTCAGATAGTGCTCCACGGTATGAAGGGACCATATTTTGTTTTTTCTGCTCCTCGGCTGATGAAAATCTGGGTTGTCTTCACCCTTTGGTCATTGGGAATAATATACATTCATGTACAGGTTTTTAGCCCAAATAACAAATATACTCACATCTCCTGCATATATGCCTCAGAATCAAAGCAGTGGGTCGTAAAATAATTCCATTTATTCTCTTGAAATAGAAATTGTTTTCCAACATGGCTGTGTCATTTTATACCCCCACCCAGCAATGTATGAAGATTCCAGTTTGCGTTAGCAAACCTTCTTACGGCCTGTTGTTGTCTTGTTATAGATATCAGAGTGAATATGAAATGCTTTCTTACTGTGGCTGGGTTTCCCCGACAGTTTGTGATCCTGTGATACTTGGCCATTTGTATATCTTCCATCTATTTAGAGCTGGCGGTCATCTTCTGTTAAGTTGGACTATTGTCTTTAAGGTTGAGTTTGTTTCTTGTCACTTCGATGCTGGACATTTTCAGTGTACATTTTTGTGGATGTCCTTTTGTCCCTTCCCAGATCAGCCCAAATGAACTTCTCAATGCTCCAGGGGAAAAAAAGTAATTAAAACAAACCCCAAATGGTGTTAGGCTGTACATGTTACCTAGCACTTGGCAGGGAGATCAGGAGTTCAAGGTCAGCCTCAGCTGGATAAAAGGAGGGCTATCTGAGACCCTATCTCAAACAAAACCAGCAACAAAGGTGTTCTTAGTGGGGAGTAAGCATAGCTCTGTCTATTTCATGGTAGTCAATGCTTTCATGGCCCAGCATCTGGGACCTGCCAGAAAGGTGAACAGTAGAGCATTATCTGTACCTGTGACCCTGTCAAGGGGTGCATCCAGGGCACCAGGCACAGTAATCATGAGTACCCAGCATCTGTTTTCCCCTAGAATGCCTTCCTTATATCTGACTCGAATGCAAGAGCAACGTTTAGACTTTAATGAGAGAGCAACAACCTGAGACTGGGCTGTGTGAGAGATCTAAACAGATACAAGGTCTTGACTAACCCCTAGCTTTGGTTGTAAACAATCCCTGCAGGCACCAGGGCACCACAGCCTAGACAAAACCTGGTGGGAAAGGTTTCTGACTGCACAGAGAAGCATAAGGTACAGAGCCTTGCCTGTTTCATCAATTCAAGATACGGTCCTTATAGCACCCAGAAGTGTCCACTCCACGGCCCAGTGGGTACAATGCTGGTACTGACTGGGTACCCTCTCCAGGATCTCCTGCTACCACATACCCATGGTGGCTCCAAGGTCACATGTCAGCAAAGCAGCCCAGCTTCCAGTCTCCCCCACAAGCTCGGCCTTAGCAGGTGGTGCAGCCGCCGCCCACAAGCCATCACGTCCTGACTGTTTCTAGTACTCAGACAAACTTGTCTTGTTGAGCTGTTTGCAAATAGATAGGACAAATATCACTGGAGGAGGAGGGAAGTCTGTCAGCCAGATGCTTCCCATGCTAGCAGAGGAGAATCTGGAGGAGGCTCAACAGGATCATTCAGGGGCGAGTTACACCTCAGTTTCTTACCACAACGTCCCTCCCATCGCCTATGCCTCTGACTCAGAAACACCGTCCCTCTCCGTCTCCATCCCAAGGGTGAGTCCCGGTCATCCCAGCAAATGCCAGTTACCAGAAAACCAAGCAACCAATTCACCCCGAGCCAATATGCAGAGCCCAGCAGGCCAAGCAAACACTGAACTCGTCTGGTTTATTTATTGGCATAGTCCACAGAAATAGTCAGCTTCACCAATGGCAGTGTTGGGTTTTGGTAACTGACGATAAGAAGAGTGTTTTTCTCAAGGAGCCGTCAAAGATCAGCCGTTATAATGGAATTTTTCACTTGGTGTTGATATTTTGGGTGGGATTTGTTCAGGTTAATTGCAAGTACATTGGGGTTGAAATGTGGAATACAAAGAGAGCCCTGTTTTCTGTACCTCCAGGACCACTAAGAATCACTAATCACACCCACCTACAAATATACTTCATGCCTCTCTGCAGAGGATCTGCCTCTGCAGTAATAAACCCTTGGCTCTGTCAAGGTAGGTTCTGACCACAGGTGTATTGACCAAAACAGCTAGCTCTGGCAAGGGCCTGCCCATCCCCACTGATTCATGCAGCATTCCCAAGATGTTGGATCATTGTTGTGCCTGGCCAGCCACCTTAGGAGACAGTCTGAAACACAGTAGCTTGCCAGTGTCCTCCCATGCCATCTTCCACTGTCCACACTGGGAACAGTCAACATTTGCTTTCCTAGGTGCCCTTTAATGGAGAGGGCAATTCTGGCAAGCCAGCCCTACAAGCTGTGGACTTAGAGGCAGGGAAATATCAGCGGTTCCTCATGGGTTCTAGGAGGGTGCTTTGTCTACAGAGAATTAAAATTGTGGTAAAACTGAATAAAAGTAGACTCCTTTGTGTATGGAAATGTTACGTTTTTAAAATTGGACTCTTTTTTTTTTCCTTCTTCTGGGCTGGTTTTGTCAACTTGACAAAACCTAGAGATATCTTGCAAAGGGGAAATCTCAGTTGAGAAACTGCCTCTATCCAATTGGCTATGGGCAAGTCTGTGTGGTATTTTCTTGATTAATGATTCATGTGAGAGGGCCCTACCCACTGTGGGAGGTGCCAACCCTAGGCAGGTGGTTCTGGGTTGTAAGAAAGCAGTCTGAACAAGCCATCGAGAGCAAGCCAGTAAGCAGCATTCCTCCGTGGCTTTTGCTTCAGTTCCTGCCTTGAGTTCCTACCCTGACTACCCTTCAGAATGGACTGTAAAATGAAATTAACCCTTTCCTCCCCATGGTGCCTTTGGTCGTGGTGTTTATCACAGTGATAGAAACCAAACTACTGAGAGTTTTCAGCAGGGTCAACGATACTGTGACCTGTTTCTCCTTCCACCCCCCTTCCTCCCACATCTGAATGAGCTCCAGACTGGTGGAGATTAATTCATGAATATTTCATGCCAGACCCCTTTCTAGGTGCTACACTGAAAGCATGTGTCAGCCTGCACAGGTAATTCAGATCCTTTCAGGGTGCCCCCAGGTCCGCCCCACCTTACTTATTACTGCAGCCCACATCCGTGAGTAAAGACTTGGGTCCCCGTGACTTCTCTCAGGAGCACCAGAACTTCTAACCTTCATAGCCTGGGAACTCATGTTCCTACATTCTGGCTTTGCTGAAGGGACCAAGGAGCCCTCTGTCTCTGTAGGTCAGATGCTTAGCAGAGCAGGCTGTGCCTTCCCCATCCTCACCCCTGCCTGTCTCTCCCCCACCCCTTGTGACTCTTCCTGCAGGATCAGGTCCAGAGAAATGTTCAGAACTGCTGTCCCCTGAGCTTCCTCCTCCTTCCCCCACTACACAGACTTTCAGGAAAGAAGGCCTAGAGAGAAGACTTGAATGTGGGACTGGGGAGACCCAGGTCCAACCTTGCCCTAGTTACACTGTTTGCCCACTGTGTGACCTTGGCTCATTCACTCCCCCTTCCTGTGCCTCAGTTTCCTTAGCAGTAAAAGATGGTCATTGTACTGGAACATCTTTAGGTAGTGCGCTCTCGCTCTCTCTCTCTCTCTCTCTCTCTCTCTCTCTCTCTCTCTCTCTCCCCTTCCCCTCCCCCTCCCCCTCCCATTCCCCCTTCCCCTCTCCCTCTTTCCATCCCTCCCTCACTAGGTGAGCAGCGTCCTCCTCCATGTCCACATGCATGTCCTGTCCTGCTAATACGTTCCATCTCACCACAGGCCCAGAAGCAACAGAATAAAGGCTAGGAATGAACTCGGAAACCAGGAGTTAAATAAGTAGTTCCCCCCTTAAGTTGTTTCTTTAAGGTATTGGGCCCGGCAATGAGGACATGAACTGACACAAATAGCTCTATTTGACATTTTGAAGGGGTTAAATTAAGGATATATTGACAGGTTAAAACAAAACAAAAAACAAACAAAACCCAGATATGAGAAAAAAAATAAAAAGAGAAGAATTTCAAATGATAAGGAAAGAGATGGCTCAGTGGATAAAGCACTTGCAATGCAAGTGTGAGATTCAGATACTCAGCATGCTCACAAGAGCCGGGAGGTCAGAGCAGCCTGTCTGAAGCCAGGGAGTATATATAGCAGGGAACCTGCAATCCCAGGGCTTGGGAGGCGGAGACAAGGGATTCCCAGGGTAAGCTAGCTAGCTAGCTAGCAGTAAATCCATGGCTCTGGGTTCACCAAGAGCCTTTAAAACAAAATGGAGGATGGTGGAGAAAGACACACAGTGGCAACCTCTAACCTCAAGTGCACATACGCACGTATGCATTCATACTTGCCCACAAGTGCCACACCCAAGGAACATGCAGATGCACACATACACACACATGCTCACCATATGCACACACGTTTACACCATATGCACACACACATGCACACATGGACACACATGGACATCCATACACATTCACACATATGCATGCACACATATGCATACATACACGCATACACACATTCACACACATATTCACACATGCACATACACACACATATTCACACATGCACATACACACACATGCACAATATGTACTAAAGAGAAAAATTACAGAAGTGAACAATATGATAATTGCTTTTTGAAAATTAATGATCAGGTCAGATAACCACTCCACAACAGAAGCAGACATTCCTGAGCAGGCTGAAGAGCTGGGGAAATCAAAAGCCACAGTGATGCAGAAAGCATGAGATAAAGGTGACAGAGTTGAAACAAGAGGAGAATGGAGAACCAAGAGGCACGAAGGAGCCCATGAAGCCTCCCGTCATGCCTGAGAACCCCAGAGCAGAGAACCAGAAAGAGACGGCATTGACTAAAACGATGCCCGAGGACTTTCCACAGCTTAGGGAAGCTAAGGGCCTTGCACTGAAGAAACACAGTTCATCCAAATAAAAGATAACGTGATGGAAGCAAGACTCCTTAGGCAAGGGTCACCTTTAGGAATGTGGCCATGAGCAGAAGGGCAGAGTGTCCTCCGCCAGCACGGCCCCGTGTCCACGGTTTGCATCTGTACACGCTAAGAAAGATACCTTATGGGGGACTGCAAGGCTGCCGAGTGCTTGCTTTCTTTCTGCTTGTGCAGCATTAAAGGACAGGCAGCCCTGTAAACAAGCTCCCATCTATTTTATCCTGTCCCTTTAAGGAAATGATGAAAGAGAATACAGGTGTATCAGAACGAGGTGAAATAAGCATCTTTGGGGATATATGGAGACAGCTTAAGACCCAGAGACACCCCCTGGAACTAGAACAGACATTTAGTGTCTGGATGAAATGAGCCCAGAAGAATGGCTACAGATGGGAAAGGATTCGGTGCCTTTGTCTTCCAGGGCTGATAAAGCAATACCACAGTCCTCTCTGCTTGAGAAGCTGATCGGGTATGGTGGTTTGAATACGCTTGGCCCAGGGAGTGGCACTATGTGGAGGTGTGGCCTTGTTGGAGGAAGTGTGTCACTGTGAATGTGGGCTTTGAGACCCTTGTCCTAGCTGCCTGGAAGCCAGTCTTCTAGCAGCCTTCAGAACAAGAGGTAGCTCTCTCAGCTCCTCCAGTGCCATGCCTGCCTGAATGCTGCCACGCTCCCACCATGATGATAAAGGACTGAACCTCTGAACCTGTAAGCCGGCCCCAAACCCAAACTAAGACAGTGGGTATCCAGGCCACAGCGTCAGCAGCGTATGAGATGCCTCTCTTGGCCTGAGAATGGTGTCTTCTCACCACATTCTCACAAGCAAGCACATATGTGTATCCATTTTCCTCTCTTAAGGACCTAGGTCACCGAATAAGGGATGTGTACTGATGATCCTGAAAGAGCTCTTACTCCCCTCAGGGCTTATTAATGGATTAGAACTTTACTGACTGTGGAGAGGTTGGAATTTGTTGCAGGTTCAGAGCCTAATTACAATTTATCTTGGACCGCCTTGACTGGACATTCCTTGCCCACATCTGTGTCTGACTTAACATCTTTGGGACTAAGAGGCAAATATTTTAGGGATGTAGTAACAGAGCACAAGCATCCTTCAACCAAAAGCCCAAGAATCTGCTCAGAACATTCCAGGCTCTATAGTAGAGGTCTCTCTACTCGGCTGTAACTGCTTACCTAACATTTCCAAGATATTTGAAAACTGCCTTAATTTATGGTTTTCTTCATTCTGTTACTATTAAAAAAAATAAAACAAAAAAACAACTTCAGACACTTACCATGACGGAACATGGTATTCAGGATAACCTAAATCTGTGCTCCCCAGCCACGGTCTCTCAAATTGGGCTCTGGGAATATTCTCTTATCCCCTTTGCAGTGAGAGTTATGTTTTTGTTTCCACAGAGCCCACCCTAGAAAGCTTTATAATTAAATTTCCTCTCTTTGGGTCTCATCTAGAAATACACCCTGGTATATCAGGGACTCAGCCAAAAGTGAGCAAAGAGATCAGTAAGGTCTAATTAAGTATTGACTAATTTCCATCTATGTAGGTAGTTTTAAAACACAGAGAAATTAAAACACAGGCAATCTCCCACACCAGGGCTTGCTTTAATGATTTCCCTTCAACTTTATAGTGGCACAAAGTTCTTATGAGCTCTGTAAAAAATATACCTGAGTTCCGAGATTTCCTCTACATGAAGGCTCCTTAAACTCTTCCCATTCAGGACCCCTGAGAAATCATGTGAACCTGGGAAAGTCTTTAAAATAAGTATACAATTAAACACCAAACATAAATCGTAAAAAACGTCTATTTTACAACAATTCTTTGATGTACATGTAATCGTACATTCTGGTGAGATGAATATGATTGTTTTTAGTAAAGAATTAAATCTTCACTGGATGTTTGCTACTGACAACGATCTTCAACACAGCCCAGAGTTGATTGAAATTTTATTTTAAAATTGCCAATGTTTACTATGATGCTTTGTATAAATACATAGTACAAAATGGTAGATGTTTAGGGCCATCTCAGAAGCCACTGGCAATCCTGTCCTATTCTCAAGCCAAAATTCAATGGGCAAGTTTTTATGCAGGTTTGTTGTTGCTGTTGTTGTTTGTTTTTTGTTTTTTAAGATAGAGTTTCTCTATGTGACAGCCCTGGATGTCCTGGAACTCACTTGGTAGATCAGACTGGCCTTGAACGCACAGAGATCCTCTGCCTCTGCCTCTCTGCCTGCCTCTGCCTCCCCCTCCCCTCCCCGTGCCTCCCCACCCCCGTGCCTCCCTTCCCCCCTCTGCCTCCGCCTCCTGAGTGCTGTGATTAAAGGGTGCACGATGATTGCCAGGTATAAGTTTTTACTAAATGCAAGTCAGCAACTCAGAGAGCAGCTTTTAAAATTAAACTTCTAAAACAATCCTATGCAAAGGTCCACTAATTTGATATTTACATGTTTTAGAACAGCAGTGGGGAAATATTTAATTTTCTTTTTGTTTTCTGTAAGTTAGCCATTGTATTACTATGAGAGCAAAATGTTTCCTATGTACAGAAAAGCACAGTTCATAACAGGCAACTGTCATGTCTGAGCTAAGGTGTTTCAGGCAGTTTGTGGGTGCTACCTGGTATGATGACATCACAAAGTGTTTGTTACATGGTCAGCCTCACACCATGCAAGGCGGGCAAGGGCTGCCAGACACATCTCAGATTCCTTAGAAGTTTGATTTTTTAATCTATTTTTGGTCATTGTGTGTTGAAGAAACTTCACGGTTGTCAACTTTGTTGGGACCTCCACACTCAGTTTACCCAATCCCATACAGGGTAACACTGTTTACAGAGCCGGGATCTCCATTACAGTCCTGAACAATGACGTCACATCCAGCTGCAGCTCCCTGGCAAGGACCAAAGGCGTCAAGCCAACCGCTCACTTCCCAACTTATTCCTCTTTGGCCGCCACAAAATATTGGACATCCTAAATCCTGAGACTCAAACAAGTTGCCATAGGGGTCTTTGCAGATCTGACTGAATTCAGACAAGGGTAATTCAGGTTACCAGAGGAGAGGGCTGGGGTGGGGTGACATTTCTCTGAGGTCCTCATGCCTAGTAAATAAGGTCAAGGGAGACTTGACCACAATCAGATGAGGCAGAATAAAGCTAACTCAGGAAAGACAAGGGGGTGCTGGCTCAGGAGGTTAAAGAAATAAGGCCATGCCTTAGTTTACTTTCTATTGCTAAAATAAACACCATGACCAAAAGCAATGTGGGTTTGGCTTACACTTCCACATCATGGTTCATTGTGGTGGTTTGAGTAGGAATGGCCCCCATAGACTCCTGTGTTTGAATGTGTGACCCATAGGAGTGGCACTATTAGGAGGTTTGTGGCCTTGTTGGAGTAGGTGTGGCCTAGTTGGAGGAAGTAGGCCACTGTGCAGGTAGGCTTTGAGGTGTCATATGCTCAAGGTAGGCTTAGTGTGGCAATCTCTCCCTGCAGCCTGCAGATCAGGATGTAGAACTCTCAGCTCCTTTTCCAGCCACCATGTCTGCCTGCATGCTGCCATACTTCCCGCCATGATAGTAATGGACTGAACCTCTAAACCTGTACGCCAGTACCAACTGAATGTTTGTCTTTTTAAGAGTTGCCTTGATCATGATGTCTTTTCACAGCAATAGAAACCCTGACTAAGACATTCATCATTGACAGAAGCCAGAGCAGGAGCTCAAGGCTAGAACTGAAGCAGAAGCTAAGGAAGAACACTGTTCACTGGCTTGCTCCCCATGGCTTGCTCAGCCTGCTTTCTTATAGAACCCAGGACCATCTGCCTACAGAGGGTTTACCACCCACAGTAGGCTGGGCCCTCCCACATCAAGCACCAATCAAGACACTGTCTCAAAGACTTGCCTACAGGTAATCTAATGAAGGCAATTCCTAAGCTGACCTCCGTTTTCTCAGATGGCTCTAGCTTGTGTCAAGTTGACAAGAAAACTAACAGGCACAGATCCAAGCCAAGGAATATCAACAACCACAGATAATGGGAGAAGACAAGGAACAAAGTCACAGGAGCCCTATTGACACGTTCATGTACTCTTGGGCTCCAGAACCTTAAAAGAGGAAGTTTCTGCTGTTTTAAGCCATGAGTAATCAATATGGCTTCCCACTAATAACACTTGTAAGGCTTGCATGATATTCATATTTCCCAAGCCCTATGCTAACCCTGATGATTGAACTGAATGTCTCTGGATGGTTAACGCATAGGTAAGAGTCAGGTTTCAAACACAGGCAAGCACATAGCTGAGTTATCTTTTCAACAAGCTGTGGCCCCATCCTTTGAGCCAGCTGGGGCAGCAGGATAGCATCAAGCAGGGAAGGAGAGAAAGTTGGTCCACTTCTGCTGTGTGTTAGGACCCTAGGACAATGCATTCTGGGCTCAGATACCTCTACACAGCCAGCGCCCCGCCTCTTCCAAGGTAAGGAGGGAAACTGAGCAGAACCACTAGGATGCAGATGAGTAAGATAGTCAGGGAGGGGCTGCTTCTCACTGTCCCGAGGACCTCCGAGAAAGGTTACCCACCCCAGCCCAGCAGGGCCTGTTCTAAAAGCCACCAGGAATCTGCCCACAATAGTGGCTCATTTCCAAGACAATGTGGAAAGAAAGGGAAAGAAAGGAAGGAAAAAAACATCCCAAATCACTCTTCACCCAGGACCTCCACTCAACAGGGAAAACAAGAAATGAGTTCTGAGGAAGCAGGTGCTCAGTGGCTGGGAGAATGCCAAGTGGGCAGAAGAACATCTGCCGGTCCTCAGGACCCCCAAACCTACTCTTTGCTGATCCCTTCTCTGGCTGACACAGAAGGCCTTGTGCTCAGATCCCTCTGCTCACCTCTGGGAAATGGTCCATCTGTTTACCGATCACCAGTGCCCCCAACACTCCGACCCATGACACCACAGTGGTCTGGGCCGTGGGAACACAAGCCCTCCTAACACTGACTCAAATTGACTGTGGTCCTCAGATACCCGACCGGCTTATTTTCTAAGTACAACCAGACTTGGGTCAACTTGCAAGAACCTGAGCTTAGCCAGGCAGGCAGTCACCATTTTGCACATCAACCCATACGGTGAGTAGACTGATACCTCAGCAAAGGAGCTGAGTCACTACTTAGCATTTGCCACCCTAATTCCTTCTCTCATGAGGTATCCCTACTGTGTGCGTGCTATCTGGCCCTGAAATAGCCAGAAGTTAGGAGGCTTGACCTTAGTCTCTTGAGTCTCTTCAAAGGCTCACTTGCTCTGGAATTCATCAAGAGCCAAGGGCTCTGTGCACATCTGGTCTCTGGCCTCCTGTAGGTAAATGCGAAGAGGCCCCACCCCCTCCTCTCCTCTCTTCCTTGGTTCTCTGTCTCCACACCCAGGGACCCAGCCACTGTCTCAGCTGTCCACCATCTCTGTCCAGCAAGTCCCAGTCATCCTGGGTCTTCAGGGTTTTTTTTTTTTTTTCTTTCCAAGTTAAACCAGAGACTCTCTGCCTTCTGATATTGACTGCCTTCAAAGCAAAATCATGACGCACAATGCTGAAATAATATTCCTGCAAGAAGCGGAAGGTGGGGGGAAGGGGATGTGTAGGGGAGATGACAAGATGAAGAGGCCAAAGTCTCATCCTGTTTCTTACACAGGAATCAAGGGACCGAGAAGGCATTCTGAGGAAACAGAGACTCTGAGGTTTAATGACCTGCCCAATGCCACACAGTGCCTTATATGGTAGAGTGTAATTCTTGTTGGTGACTCACTCAGAGAAAAGGTAAGGACAGGAAGGGAGTTTAAGCGTATTCACTGAGTTGGGGCCAAACCTGTGTTGGATTATCCAAGCTAAAGGTTCAATACCTGCTTCCTGACCCCGATGCAGGTCCACAGGGCCTGGAATCACAGCCCTGGGGAATATGGGACAAGAACCCCACAGGCTGTTCAGAGAAGGCTGCAGAGTTACCTGTGTAGGCTTCTACCTCCCTCCATACACGCCAGTGCTCTGCCAGGGCAGAGTACCAGCCTCTGGGCGGATACACAGGTAACTGCAGCATGTCTCCAACCTCAACCTCACAATTGTCCCATGAACTACTTCCTCTGGGGGCTACACATGCTAGAAGCCTGACAGGAGGAGTGAAGATAGCTTAGTCACCGACTTTGTGCTCCCAACCAGACGTCCAACTTCCTCATGGGTAATTCTAGAATCCTGCATCCATACTTCCACTTTGACAGCCAACTGTGTTAGTCCCTGCAACAGGGGGCACCAGAGAGAGGCAGCCAGGCAGGAGGTGGGAGCTGGGATCCGCTTCTTCCTGTTTGTTCACTGTCCCCTTCCTGCAGGTTTCCTGTTTCTTGGCCCCATCCCAGCCATTATTTTTCACCTCGCAGCTTCAGTGGCATCTCCCACTCCCCACCATCCCACCCCACCCCCAACCCGACCCCTGTGCCAACAGCAACAGCTGGCTGGTGCCCTCTGCTCATGGGTCTGAGCTAGAAGAAATGCCTTCCTCTTCCCTCATCCATAGCTGCTTCTAATTGCCCGTCAGCCTTTGGGCTCCCTGACCTTTTAAATTACCTAGCTAACGTTTCCTTGCAGTTATTTATATGAAGTCCTGTTCTGGTGACTGGGCACTGACATAGTATCTGGATACCCATCATTATGAGCTCTTAGGAGCCATCTTAGTCCGTCTTTGATAACAATACCCCCTCACTGACAAAGCCACACTCCCACATACCTTTGATGCTACTAAATGCTCAGTGAGAGCAACCTTTGCCCTACTGTGGCCTGGATATGATGTTGGTCCCCCAGGCAACCACATGACTACAAGCAGCTTTGTGAAGTCTTCCCCTGAAACCTATTGTAAGGATCCATGATTCACTGAAAAATGATACCCCAGACTCAAATAGTATGTAAACGCAAAAAGTGTTTTATTCTGCAGAAGTCCAACATTCTGGGGTCTCCCATTACCAGAATAGAGACACAACCAAGTGAGCTTGCAGGCCTAATTTAAAGCACATTAGGGAATTCCGAGGTAGGTGACCTCTGTGTTAATCTTTTGGGTCCATCTCTACGGACATTTCAGTACCTGGGTGTGGGGGCTGGAAACTTGCTGGGGAGGTCTGGAAACTGTTACTGAGGAAGTAGCTGGGAAAGTCTAGAAACTGCTGCTGACCCATTGTCCTTGCTTCAGGCCAGGTGGCTGGGCAGCTTCTGAGGCCTGGATGTGCCTGGAATTGCTCAGTTCTTGGAAACAGAGACTTAGGCCTAGTCTCCTTAACTGTCACTTTGAAGCCTGTCATGGAATCAGCCTAGTCTTTTTACTATAAATGCTGTGGTTGTTTCCTTCAGGGTCACCCACTCGGGGTGCGGGTAGAGTGGTGCTTAATGATGCTGCCTGAAGGGGCTTTCTCTGCTCCCCCATCCAACCCATATCCCAGGTAGTGTTAAAGAGGAGGCATGTAAGACAGGGGAATGCCTGGAGAACCACGGTATTCAGACAAGATATAGCCCAACTCCAGTCTCCTGAGTCAAAGAATCAGTGCCAGAACTTACTAAGTCAGCTGGGCCCTGCCAACAACCTCACTGACCAGGATAGACCTTCAGTGGCTTCTGAAGCAGAGATTTGCACTCCTAATCTGCTGTGAATCCCCTCTCAGTCCAGCTGAGTTAGTCACCTTTTCCTGTCTTTCCATTTCAAAAACCAGGTACAAGAGTTATGATGATGTTTGTTCCCCTGCTCTCCAACCCCGCCCCCACACACTCAGGGGTTAAGAGCTTGATTACTGAGTTACTGAACGGTGGTGTGGAACCTTTAAGAGGTGTGGCCTAATAGGAAATGCTTAGGAAATCCAAGATCAAACTGATATAAAACTCTGAGTCTAGGCTTTTGGGGTTTGGTTGGTTGGTTGGTTTGGGGTTGTTTATGCTTTGAGAGTTTCACATAGTATATTTTTATCATATTTCCCCATCTCCCGACTCCTCCCAGGCAGCACCCTCACCCCCTCATCCCCACCCTGCCCCCCAACCCCTGGCCTAAGCTTCTGAACTGAGACTGCTTCCTTCTTCCCTGTGTATTCCCACCACCTTGCCAAGGGCCCCCGCTGGAACTGATGCCACTCTTTTAAGTTTGCCAAATGGTGAGTCAAAGAACCTTCTTTTCTTCAGACATGACCTGATTCATGCATTTCATTATAGCAATGAAAAATGGACTGAATGAAAAGTAACACACTACAGAAAGCTAGGGTGCGTTAGCCTACTTACTGCCAACCCATCCTACAAACAAGAAAACCAGGACATGGCAGAGAATGGGCGGGGCCGGTGGCAGTCAGGGGACCACACCTCTAGCCCACACACTGTGACTTCAGTGTTCCAAATCAAACCCCATCCCAGTCTGTTCTAGATGTGTGCTCTCAGGAAGGTTTTACAATCTCTTCGAGTTTCTTCCTCCACCAAAGTGAACACTTGCGGGGCTGAGGAGACATGAAATGAGTTAACAATTGTAAAGTACTGGGAACGGTGCCAACTGAGTCATTTAGCACTGTAAGCTCTGTCCGTCACCTGTTCTGGGAGACCTCCCACCCTCTCACAGCCTCCAGTTAGATGGTTTATCATCCAAGAGTCCAGTACTAACATTTTTTTAATTTAGTTTTTTATTTTTTTGGTTTTTCAGACAGGGTTTTTCTGTATAGCCCTGGCTGTCTTAGAACTCACTTTGCAGACCAGGCTGGTCTTGAACTCACAGAGACCTGCTCGCAGGAGAGACTTGTACTGGTGAACAGAACTCAGCATCACTGGATTGGATCTTTTGGATACTGGTCGCAGTACAGGAAAGGGCACAGCTGGTCTCACGCATACCTCTACCTTCTGTCACAGGGGAGTGAACAATGACAGACCAATATATAAAGACACAGAGAAGCCCAGACCACAGTATGGCGATTGGAACGGCAGGTTCAGCCTGACAGGGAGATACAGAAAAGAGAAGAGCCCTTACATGTGGGACAGGACAGGCTTGTTGGTCACTCAATGCCCCATCCAAAGCCTGCAGGGAAGGGGGGTAATGGCTTTAAAGCTTTTATTTTGAAATCCCTTCTTCTCTCTCTTTTTTCTTCTCCTCTCCTCTCCTCTCCTCCACCTCTTCTCTCCCTGCTACCCAGCCCCCACCCCTACCACCTTTTCTCCTTTATTTCTTAAATGAGATTTACAGGGCCTCCAGTATACATGGTTTGACTTACAAGTCTTATCCAGTCTCTAGAGCCGCTGCCATTTTCTGGAAAGGACATCCAAATGTTCCATTCAGACTTACCGAACCCTTCCTCTCTTCCTTAGAGACCCTTGATGTAGCCCATTGTTTTTAGACATGATTGGGAAATCTAAGAGTTACTTTAAATAAGGTTTTACAAACAAAATACTCGTTCCCTTTGTTTTTATTTTATGTGTCTTGTGTGTTCAGTCAAGGAAATTCCTTTCATATTCAAAATGAGTGATTCCCAGAGTGAGGAATAGCACCCAGGTGCCCTGACAAGGTCCCTGGAGGCAAGAGAAGCCTGTGACATTAGATTCACTTCACTGTTCTCACACTTCTGCTCAGATGGTCCATCCAGGCTCCATGGAAAAGCCTAGAAGCTTTTCCCCGTTGCCACACTTCTTACCCTCGACCCTAATAAAAGTTTGGCTCTCAGGACCCCGAAACTCAGGCTGTCCCCAGCTCTGGCCCTGAGCTTTCCTTACCAAGCCAGGACCCTTCCCCTCTATTCTGGCCTAGCAGGTCACAAAAAGACATTCACACTTTCAGAAGCTGATTCCCCTTTGGGCTGAAGCCAACTCTAGAGAAAAATGTCAAGTACAAAGGAGAAGAATGGAGCCTATTTTTCACATTCTCCTAGGCTCTGTGAACTTCAGGGTAATTACACAGATGTAAAATGAATATATGACTCTTTTTAATCCTAGGTCTTCTTAATTGCCTCAGTTGGAAGAGTCATTAATTTATGATTAATGGGATAGCTTCTGTACAAAATTCAATTACCCTGAGACGTGCTGCAACCTGCTACCCAGACACTCCGGGGTGGCTCTCGCTGTTAATCGCTCTAGGCTGGCCCTGCTTTCACACAGCAGATGATGTGGCAGTCAGAAGAATCTTCCTAGAGGCCAAGCCTGGCCCATGGTCAAAGGGAAATTAGAGAGCAGGTTAGACAACTGGATCTAAATCCCAGGAGCAGCCGGGTTAAGCCAGAGTGGCAGTCCAGACCAGTAAGAGCCAGGCGGCACCCGAGGTTCCAAAATGCCATCTCTGCCACCAGAATCCTGAAAAGGTTAGACTATAATGTGAGAAGACAGGAAGCCTGTCTCCTGGGCTGCGGCAAGGGAGGTCTCAGAGCCGACTTTAAGTTTTGTGCAGTTTTTCTGCATTGGCCTTGTGTTATGTGAAAGTTTTTTTCTTTTTAATATATTATCTTGAAGAATCTCATATACAGCATCTCCTGCCCTAGTGCATAAAGGCTGTCTGGCTGAGCCTGTGATCTGCTCATCCTTCTTTCTTGTTCACTGTCATTCTGGGCCTTGATCCCAGGGCCTCAAACATATATAGCACATGTTCTGCCGCCCAGACAAACCTACAGCCACACCTACACACCTATAACTACACCTACAGACACACCTACAGCCATGTTTCTCTCATTTCGAGCATGAAAATTATTAGGACTAAAATGGGCAGAAATCATAGAAGTAACAAGGTCACACCACATCCTCTGCAGCTCTCTGGCAGGCTCCTGGGTTCTTAGCACGACTCCGCTGAGGCTCCTGAACCCAGCCAGAGAACCAACAGCTAGTGTTTTTCAAAGCCCCAATGACAGCAGCTGTGGCAGGGGCTGGAGGAAGCCAGGAATGCATCCATCAAGAGACAAAGAAATGCTTTACCTGACACAGGTAGAAGCTGTGTGCCCAGTGCAGAGCCCCTGTGTATCTAACAGGTGCAGAGCCCCTGGCTGTTCAACCTTTGTGATAGCAAACTCGATTACTAGGAAACAAACCCAGGCCTTGCAATTTTTCTGCTGTTCCCTTGATCTGAGGTTTGCAGCTTTTAGGAGGTAACCGACCGTCCTGTAATCGGAGAACCAGCAAGTGGGTGCCCAGGGAAGGGCGTGGGGGTGGGGCACTGGAAATGTGCGTGTGGATCTCATTTGGGGTCACCCTGAAGCTCTAAAATTTTGTGGTGCAGGGGGCACCACCCAGCAAAGTTACTAAAACCACTGAATTATACACTTTAAATAGCTGGGTTTTATGATCTGTGAAACAGACCTCAATAAAGCTGGTAATAAAAACAAAATGGAGGGAGGCAGACTCAACAAGGACACCTCTCCCAGGTCCCAGTAACCTCTTCAACCTTCCCAGCTGCCTCACTGCACTCCCTCCACAGGCCGCCCACAGCTGGCTTCGGGGCTCTCTCGCTTTTTAATTTAACCTGCCACTGGGGCCAAATCTTGAGAAAAGCAATGTACAAGGAGGAAGAGGAGGAGGAAGAAGTGGAGGAGGAGGAGGAGGAGGAGGAGGAGGAGGAGGAGGAGGAGGAGGAGGAGGAGGAGGAAGAAGAGGAGATGGAGGAAGAAGAGGAGGAGGAGGAGGAGGAGGAAGAAGAGGAGATGGAGGAAGAAGAGGAGGAGGAAGAGGAGGAGGAGGAGGAAGAGGAAGAAGAGATGGAGGAAGAGGAGGAGGAGAAAGAGGAGGAGAAGGAAGAGGAGGAAGAAGAGGAAGAGGAGGAGGAGGGGAGGAGGAGGAGGAGGAGGAGGAGGAGGAGGAGGAGGAGGAGGAGGAGGAGGAGGAGAAAGTTGTTTATTTGGGGCTCATGTTTCAAAGGATCTAGTCCAAGTCTGTTGGCTCTGCTGCTTCTGAGCCTCTAACGCTAGTCCATGGCGCAGGAAATGGCATAGTAACATATATATGGCAACCTCATGGCCACAGGGAAGCAATGAGAGGAAAGATAGGGTGAGTGCTCTCATGTCCCCTTTACAGGACTTACCTCCTATGACCTAACTTCTTCTCACTAGGCCCCACCTCCCAAGGTTCAGCAGTCTCTTGGCAACAGCACCACAGACCAGAGACCAAGCCTTCAACGCAACACAGCAGCTCACGTTTCTTGTAGCAGTGCTATGTCTTCCATCCAGACAAGGCCTGTGTGTCCGACTGCCCCACATCCTTGTTCCAACACCACATAGGCTTGTGAAGGCTTGTCTGCCCTGAATGAACAGCGGTTGTGGGAGGCCTGCAGACTCACCGTGGACGGTATCACGCTTGTGAGAGACCTGCAGACTCACCGTGGATGGTATCACACCTGTGGGAGGCCTGCAGACTCACCGTGGATGGTATCACGCTTGTGAGAGACCTGCAGACTCACCATGGACGGTATCACGCCTGTGGGAGGCCTGCAGACTCACCGTGGACGGTATCACGCCTGTGGGAGGCCTGCAGACTCACCGTGGATGGTATCACGCTTATGGGAGGCCTGCAGACTTACCACGGACGGTATTACTGGACCTTCCAGGTTATAGAAAATAACTAGTCCCTAAGCCCTACATCCTCACAAATGTATTCCCCCCCAGATTTCTAACCTACCTCACTGTAGACCCAGTGGAAAACATAGGGACACTTGTTTTGTGACCCCAAGCTCAAGAACAGCTTCCCAAGCAGAAAATAAAAATAAACATGTTGTGAATGACAGTAAAAACTACAAACCTATAAAACCAATAGTGACATCACCACAGGACAGATGACTATGCAGCTAATGAAAAGGAAGTTGCTAAAACCATTTTGCGGTTGGAAAACTAGAACATACTATTGAGCCACAAAATCCAAACGCAAAATTCGATAGTGTGCAGTCCTTATCTTTTTCTGTGTGTCATTACATCAGACTGGAAAAGGTACCACAGTAGCTACAGGGACTTCTAATTTCTGTCTCTATGTCTTTCTGTATTTTACAGTTTTCTGCAATGAACATATTGTTTTGTTTTACATGTATTTGTATGTGTATACACGGATGCTCTCAATATTCATGCATGCCAAGACACGTGTAGAAATCAGAAGACACCTCTCAGGGGTTAGTTTTCTCCTTCTACCCTGTAGGTTTCAGGGGTTAAACTCAGGTTATCAGTCTTGGCTGCAAGTACCACTGAGCCATCTCACCAGCCCATTTTATGTAAAAGTCAGTCAACCTGTAAGCCCTGAATGCCCAAGGACCAGGTAACTTCTTGGAATGCTGGGAGTGGTAGGTTTTGGAAAATAACTACGCCACATGGGAGATACTATGGCAGTGTAGTTTTGTCCTTTAGACGCCCTTGTAACATGTGACTCATTGCCACTCACTGATTCCAGTGAACGGACCTGATTAGAGTCCATCCAGAGTGGACTTGCTTCAAATTTGGACTTTAAATCTTGCTTCAAATTTAGCTCAAAATTGTGGAGCTGGTTTTTCTGTCATGAATCTCAGGATTATCAACTATGGGTTCTTAAAATTTTATTTAAAGATTCTAGAAAATTACCAAGAAAGTAAAATAAAAGCAATACCACTATCTAAAAGAATAAAAATCATAGCTTATTTAGATTTTTTTAAAGCAAATCAACAGGTTAGGTTGATACCACTATGTTCTCTTTTCCAGCTCTTTTCACCCTATCTCTAGAGACAAGGACTTCCTGGATCAAACATATGGCTAGTCCGTGTTTTCAAGCTACTATTATATTCGTTACATAGAATTGGGATTTTAAGTTATTTTTAAACGTATTGATTTTTGCGTGACCTTTTCCTGGAAGACATAAACAAAGGTGTATTCACCCCAGATAGGGTACTGTTAGGTCTCAGGAAGTGTGTGTGTCCAGAAATCACAGTCTTGTCTCAGCTCAAGCTGGACTATAGATGGTGTGGTGGTTTGACTAGGAATGGCCCCCATAAACATGTGTTTGAATGCTTGGTCCATAGGGAGTAGCACTCTTAGGAGGCGTGGCCTTGTTAGAGGAAGTGTGTCACTGCAGGGGTGGGCTTTGCAGTCTCAGAAGCTCAAATGACTTTCACTTCCTGCTGCCTGCAGATCCAGATGCAGAAGTCTAGCTCCTTCTCCAGCACCACGTCTGCCTGTATGCCACTGTGTTTCCCGCCATGAGGATAATAGACTAACCCTCTGAAACTGTAAGCCAACCCCAGTTAAATAGTTTCCTTTATAAGAGGTGCCATGGTCATGGTGACTCTTCACAGCAACAGAAACTATAACGCGGAAGTA
The DNA here is from genome assembly GCA_028551405.1 of Uromys caudimaculatus. Taxonomy (NCBI): domain Eukaryota; kingdom Metazoa; phylum Chordata; class Mammalia; order Rodentia; family Muridae; genus Uromys; species Uromys caudimaculatus. Next base: position 22,881,421 of record CM052713.1, read on the forward strand.
TTGCTAAGAATGTCTACAACCAGAATTCCCCAGGAATATGTGAAATGGTTTCCTGCCTCCCAGAAAGGGACACAGGACTCTCCATGGACACATCCCTGTGGTTTGCAAAACAAAGCCCATGCTGGCCTCCAGGCCCCCTCTCCCTATTCCCAAGTACCCATTCTATATCTCCTCTACCCTAAACATACAGCCCCCCCCCCCACGGCTACTCATCCTCCCTACAACCATCCACCCCACCTCCCCCACTCCACCCCTGCTTCCCTAAGGCTGGCCATGTCTGCTTCCTTTTCTCTCTGCTCTGGATTCTTCCAGATGTCTCTGGATTTTTTTTTTTTTTTAACAAAGTTTTAAAACAAACTACCTTCTCTCTAACCACAAAGCAGCCATTTTGGTGGGTGGTTTCTTCACTGCACCCTCAAATGCAGGCACCCACTGGCAGTCAAAAAAAGTAAATTAGTTTGATAGGTGACATAAAGGCGGTGGCATCGCCAAAAGGCACATCCTAGCAAGGATGACAACTGACAAAAGCTACATCCCCGGAGTTCCCTGGCCACTTTGTAGGCAGCTCCGCTGAAGAGTAACACCTGCTCTACTGCAAGTGCTTGCCACTTACCACCTCGGAAGGGGGTGTGTAAGCTTGGAAGTTGTAAGTATCCCAAGCCTTGCCTCATTAACTTCCTGAGTCTTAGCAGTCTTCCTTCATTGGGGAGTGCTTTAATTCCAAGAAACTAGTCAAAGAACACAGTAAACACCATTCAGGAAGGGCAGAAGTAGTCTCCAGCAAGATCTGGAGCTTTGTTGGATGATCAATAATTAGATGACCCCAAGTGAAGACTGTACCAACCAGGAAGACCCCAGCAGCCTGAAACAAACTCAAACTCCCTCTTATGTAGGAGATCTTGCTTCTCTCTACAGCCACCGTGTGTATGTGTGTGTGTGTGTGTGTGTGTGTGTGTGTGTGTGTGTGTGTGTGTGTGTGTGTGTGTGTGTGCGCGCAATCAAGTCCCTTTGGGGACCAGAAGAGGGCATCAGATCCCTTGAATCTGGAGTTACAAGCAGTTGCAAGCCACCTGGCATGGGTACTAGGAACTGAGCCCAGATCCTCTGAATATGCTCCAGCACTGTAAACTACTAAGCTATCTCTTGAGTCCCTGGAAACGTTTTTGGCATGCTGGATCTGATTGGAAACTCTTACTGATTTCCTTCCCACCAATTGCCCACGAGAATGTCCCAATCACACTAGGACAGGCACTGTCCCACCATCTGCTTGGTGCTGGGTTGGGTAGAGATGGCTCTTATTTGTGTTTCAATTTGCCTAACAGTAGCAAAGGTTTTCATTTACATTTTGGCCCCTCCAATTTCTTTCCATTTCATTTGCTTTATAATAATTCAAGAAGCAAAACCACAGATTTAAATATTTGCATACACACTGCAAACTATGTATAAAGTGATTCACGCCCCACACCACGCCTTGCTGCCTACCCAGCTCCCTGCTCAGTGTAGGCTGTGATCTCAGTCTATGGTCTCTTCTCTAACAGCCTAAGGCCACAGGCCTGTTAGTAACCCACATGAGGGGGATTCATGACAGGGAAAAAGCTCTTTCCTAGCTCCACCCCCAGCCCACACCATGTTACCAGGTTTAATTCAAAGAAGTAAAACAGATGCTTGACAATGGCTTCAACTACTTCCCATAGTCCTTTGCTCATGTGTCAGAATGTGTTTGGTGGGTAGGTATGGTCTCCCGGCACTGACCTCGTTTGTGAATGAGGGGTGATGGCCCCACTCTACAGTCTTCCAGGAGCTCACCCTTCCCTGGAGGACACAAACAGAAAGTGAGTAATTCTATACCTTCTCTGAAGCTGGAGGCGTCCCCAGGAGGGGACGAAGCAGCCAAGAGCTCAAGGAAGCAAGGGGGTGTTTTCAGGATCTCCAGAGCCCAGCCAGGCCTTCACATCCTCGGTGCTGAGTACTTAGTGAAAGCTGAGAACACCCAAGCTGTATTAACATGGAAGCCAGCCCAGCCCAGTCAGTAGCCGAGGGGCTGGGCTCGATATCCAAGCCCAGCAGACTCACAAGGTTTTATGTCCACACCACAGCACAAACAGCCACATCAAACTGAACAATGCCACAAAACCCAGGAACTAGAAGTCTCAGAGATAGAGAGCCAGAGCAACCCAGTGGGAGGCTGGCTGCTTGGGCTTGAAGTGAATGGACAGAGTCTAACTCGTTGTTAATAGCTCTGAAGGAAGGAGGGAAGATTCATTGCTTTATGCCAGCGCTGCCCTTCCTACTTCCCAAGCTGAGGATTCCTGGGGAATGGATGATACCTGCTGTTGTTTACAGTTTCCAGATGAGTTCTAGGGACTGATTCAGGGGCGAGGATGTCAACGGTAGACAGAAGCTGTCACACACAGCACACATGCGTACACACACACACACACACACGCACGCACGCACGCACACACACACACACAAACCATTCGGGTAGCACCCCTGTCTAGCACCTCTTCTGGATAAAGAAATAGAGTTTGTGTCCCCCACGCCACCCACCTTGACTCTTCATCAGTGCAGACCGATCACCTCAGGGTCTAAACTGCACATCACAATGACCTTATGAAAACGGGCTGCTTCTTCATTTTCTTTGTTGTTGCTGTTGTTAGGTCCAAAAGAAAGTGGGGACAAATGGCTAACTGGGGTGCCTATCAGCATACCAAAGTCCTCACCCGCCTCCAGGCTCACTCAGTATCTGGGGCTCCTCTCTGCTCTCCTCACTCCGCCCCCTACCCTAAAGCTCTCCAGCCTGTGGGGTCCCCCCCACCCCCGGCTTCGCTTCCCATTCCTGCCATTTCACCAGGCCATGAAGCCATGGACTCTCTTAAACTCCTTCCACTCTCTTGCTTCCATCTCCCTCCCTCTCCCTTCCCCTTCCCCTCCCTGGCTCTTGCTCTCTCACATCTTTATCCACAAGCACAAGGCAGAAAGAATTAATTAGAAATTGGGGTGGGCTCAAAACCCACCTCCAGTGACACCCCCCCCAACAAGGCCACACCTCCTAGTTCTTCCCCAGCAGTGCTGCCAAATGGGAACCAAGTACTCAAATCCAGGAGCCTATGGGGGCCCGGTCTCATTTAAGCCAACATAAATGCCGATGACTTTGTTAGTTTTTCACTTTCTTTTTTTTTTTTTTTTTTCAATACATAAGTCTTTTATTGTCCCCAAAGAGCCCAGATTGTACTTGTGATCAGGATCCCGTTTCTGGAGCTAGGAAACTGAGTTCTCACTCGTCAGCCTGCTGCACGGTTCTCTTCTCAGACACATAGATGCCGTCCAAAAACTTCCTGATATCCTTGTTTTTAACTGTTGTGGCTTGCTGAATCAGAGCGGCTGAATTTGAAACAAGTTCAATATCATTTCCTTCAAGGATTAATTCATCCTTCTGGGCTTGAGAGACAGAACAAGCAACACCTGTCCTCATCCAAACCCTGCGGATGTATTTTTCACCCAAGAAATTTCGGATTTCAACCAAAGACCCATTTTCCTGAATAACGACGTTGATGGGGAAGTGAGCATACACAGACCTCATCTTGTAACGGAAGCCCACTGTAACACCCTTGATCATGTTCTGAACATGACTGCAGATGGTTCTGACAGTGGCCAGTTCCTTTCTGTTACCCCACCATTTGTCAACCCGGAGCCTTTTCTTTTTCTTTCCAAGAAGACTCAGCTCTACATTGATGTGATTGAAGTCCCTCCGCAGAGTTCCCTTGGGGCCCTTCACAATGACTGTGTGCCCCTTCAGAGTGATGTCAACATTTTCTGGAATGTAGATAGTCTGATTGCTGAGAATGGTCTTCATTCTCGCAGTAGATGGGGCAAAGAGGGAACGTCTTTTCACTGTTTCTAATGCTCTGATTCACGGTTCTGTGGTTCCTGGTAGCTTACTTGAGGTTTTAAAAACTTCAGTGGGGGAAGCTGATGAGAAGCAAGGAACAGATTGAGAGACTAAAATGAAACTAGACTGAGTCTCATGATAAAGCAGGTTCACTCAGAGAGAAGGGAGCCATTGTCTTGCTCCCTGAGCTTCCAGTGCTAGAAGTGAAATGGAATCCATTTCAAGATTAAGACCAGCCAGGTATTTAGAAGAAAGTCAGTGCTTCCTAGTTCAGAGGCCTAAGAAAAATTCTCAGCTTTTCAAAAAGAGATTCTCTGGAACATCATGAACCAACTCCCAACATCTATTAAGAAGTACATTAACCTCTTGTTATGGCCCCCAGGATCTGCAGATATCAACAGAATATCAAAGCAAGGTTTGGTGACATCAGCCTGACCGTACCAAGATCTACTGCTCACATCGGGTGGTCTTTGGTGGACTCTGAGAGCTTAGAAGGCAGCAGCAGAGTCGCTAAGACAGGACACGGTCCTTGGTATAACACTAGTCCTCTGCCCCGGGTAGCTCCATCCCTCCATGCTCCTCCTAATGAGACAAACCAAAGCTGGTTTCAACGAAGTGACCTTTCTTGACTTCTAATTGTTCTGATATAGTAAGACCCCTCAACTCCACAGGCAGTTCAAGGCTTTGTAGGATCTGCCCAACTTTTGCTCTGACCCCAACATGGATGTTCTCGAACCTTCACCTGTTCTACACTGTGAGACTCTGACACCCCCGCCAGGCTGGCCATTGGTTCACCTCTATGCAGACACACTCCCTGTTCACGGATTTCCCCTTCTATTCTCTCCTATGTTCCGTGTCTCTTTTGCTATCTCTCCTACCCTCTAAGACCTAGCCCAAAGATCCCCCTAAGCTAAACCTCCCCCATTTCTCCAGAGGTTACACCCTCCTCAGAGCACTCAGGGTCATAATCGGAACTGAATGTGGCTGGGCCTTCTCTGACTTTGTGGAGTTGAAGCCCAGAAAAGCCTTCAACCCAAAAGAACTGGACTTTCCCGAGCCTAAGTCTATCTCCTCAGCTTTGACTGAGGGTTTCTTGAAGGACAAATGCTTTTGTCCACAAACTCCTCTGCCTTCACTCTCAGAAGACCTGTCCTGTCCTTCCAGAAGCTCAGCAACTGTCTATAGAACTCACCTGCAGGAGAGAAGGCAGTGGGGTGAAACCTCAGGGGAAGGGGCCCTCTGAGGGCCAGCAGACATTGAGTTCACTCACTGGAAGAACTGGCCATGGGCAGGCAGAGACTTCTAATCCCATTGTCCCTACAGAACTATCCTGGCTGGTGGCCAAGGGTGCCAGGGCCAGGAGGTCGTCTCCAGGTAGATAAGCTTCTGAAACACTCTGTGCTTATTGGCGTGTCTTGCTGCACCTGTTTATTTAACCAAAGCATTCTGATCACAGTGTCCGTGAAGGCTTGTTGACATATTTGAAATTCTGCATTCATAACACTCCAGCCCCAGCCTTCCATCTGCCGGCTATGCCTTGTATTAATTAAAATGGCAGATGAGGTAAATCCAGTTAATCCTCTGGGGCCAAAGGTGGGGCTTCTTTTTCAGAGGGATTCTGTTTCATCTCGCAGACCATGATGCTTGCTCTTTGGAGTTTTGCACGGGCATCTGCTGAGCAATACTCTGTGTCCAGTACCTGCTATTAGATAGAGCTTTGTTCCTGACCATGTTTGAGGACCAAAGAGGATGTGCAGGCATGTGCAAGCTGTTTGCATACGCCCCTGGGGCGTGCATGGGTATGACTGTATGAGCCCTGTACATGGGTATGACTGTATGAGCCCTGTACAAGGACTCTTTACATTTTGTTGTGCTGGAGACACCAGGGAACCTGAACTGCTCGGAATCAATCGCTTACGATTTAAGAGAGAAAGAGAGAGAGGAGAGACTGACTCAGTGTTTACTGTGAATTCCTCCTGATGTTAATTACTAGGACTTTGTAATTTCCCTCCTGGATAATTTGGCAGACTGGGAATAATTAATTTTCAGTCTTACTACTTCCCGGTGGAAGGGCTCTGGATTCTTCCGCAGTGAGTGGTGTCTCACTCTGGAGGCAGTTTGGGGCCATGAAAGGCAGAACTTCTGTAGCACAACTCCACAGAGGAGGTCTCCATGGATTGTATTGGAGTGGAGCTTTCCGGAACAGCACAGCGCAGGGCCTCATGGGAAGGGCTTAGCGACTGAGCCTGGACTCTGGGCACTGACTGACTATGTGTTCTTGGAACATTAGTCACCCACCTGACATTCTGACCTTCGTCTTGGGACGTGCTTCTTCATTTGTGAACCAACAGACTTCAATTCTATCATGTCTTGGACACCCTGCCTTCCAGGCTCCAGAGTCTATTGCTTTGGGTGTGAATCATGAAGCTGGAATGGATCTTAACTCAACTCTGAACCGAGCTTCCACATTTCCCAGGAGCAAATGACTTGTTCAGAGCACATCAAGGCAGAGCAGATAGAACATGCATCCAGGGGTAGAACCAGACCCGTCCTGTCCCCCTGAGTAAGTCATTCCAGGAGTCTGTCCATTTCCCCTGGGCTTCCAGCAGAGCATCCTCTCCAGACCCCATTCTTCCCTGAGCTCCTACCCAACCTCCCAACCCACACATCCATCCCTCAGAGCATGAGGAACATGCAGACGCTCAAGGATACTTCTCTGCATCAGACACAGCCGGCAGCACCCGAAAACTGTTAGGCTCCATTCCAGACTTGTCACCCTAATTTTATATGCAAGACCTAATTTGCATATGAAGCCAGAGGGCCTTATTCTAGGGGTCATGTGGTCTGTCCTATAACTGCTTTATTCATTAATGTGTCTCCCCAGTCAGACTGTGAGCTCTTTAAGGGTAGGACCCATGGTTCATTCCTGTTTGCATCCAAAGGTTTGGGGCAAAAGAGCTGCTCACTCAGCCAGTCAGCACAGGATGGTGAGTGACGGGAGCCAGTATTTCTTGGAGACAATGAACTTGACAGCAACCCGAAAGGGAAGCCCAGGCATTGGTGAATGTAAAACCATTATGGATTTGAGAAACCTCTCTCCTCTCACCCAGTAAAAACCAGTCTAGTTGGAAAGGAAGGATGTGACATGAAAACTAATCTGGGGCTGGGGGTAGAAAGAAGCAGCGGAAGCGACAAAAATGACTGTTGAGGAATAGCAAGATATGGTTAAATTAAAGATATGGTGTCTGGGGAGAGGTCTGTGAACCCTTGTCCCTGCCTCCCAGATCAGTTCTTTAGCTCAAACACCAGCTGCTGGCCAGTAACCTTGAGGCTCAAGGAAAGAGCACAGTGCTTGATAACAAGTCTTAGCACAGGGTCCGAAGCCAGCTCCTTATGCACTCGCTGTGTGATCTTGGTTAAGTCCCAGCCATCTCAGACATTGGCTCCCTTATCTCTAAAATGAGGATCCTAGAAGTAATCTTCTTCAAAGGATTTCTGTGAACATTAGCTGATGTAGTCCTGGCATATGAGGGAGGGTACAATCAATGTAACACCATCTTGAGTGAAAGAATTTACCCGATCATCAGCTTGCACGAGACTGTCCAGCCCGAGTCTGGAACCAAGCTCTGTCTGCAAACTCTGAACATAAACTCACATACCAGTCTCAGCTTTCCCTCCGGGGCCTCCACGTCCACTAAAAACCTCTTCCCTTTCAAGGCCCTCAGTTTACATTCCCAGTACAGAGATCCCCCTTGTCCTCAGGAAAGCCACATGGCTTTGCTCAGGCTACAAACCTCAGTGAATAGGTCCAGGTTGCCATCCAAACACCATTATCTGTGTGAAGCATGCCTACATTGCTGGAATACATACAGCCCATTAACACCAGCCTGGGGGGAGGGCATCACCCTCTTTGTTGTTTTAGACACATCTAGGCTTCTACAGCAGGGCCACCCACCTAAGTCTGAGTGGGTGGTACACACTGAAGTCTGTTTGAGTGACACCTCTCAGAATTTCACAGTGTATAACATAAACAGATGTATGCAGGCTTCCTGTCCCCAAACCCCACAGCAATCCATGCCCTGTTCCTTATGAATAATTTAAGGGCCTCAGGAACAGCTGTGCTAGCAGCAGGCACAGGTAGTTCAAATTAGCCACAGATCTGCTCTTTTGAAACAGTCTCTTTCACTTAAAATATTCTAGAAAAAAAGAATAGAGATCCCCTCAGAGTCATCTAGGAGAGCAAAAAGGCTGGGATTGAGAATCTAGCAAGAAAAAAAGTTCTAGAATGTTCATTCAGTATATCCGTTTCTCCAGACCCAGCCCTTGTCCCATGGTGAGCCTTCCTGATGGCCGGGCATATCATGACCCACTTTACAAAGACAATGATGGGTGTCGGTGTGGCTGGAACTCCCAAGATGGTCAAGCATAGGGGGCATGCCTGCTGAGATGGTGGGTAGGTAGATGAGGAGGGTGAGAGCTGGGAGAGCACCCCACCCCAGAGCCCCTGTACCCCTTCACTGCAGAGAAGTCAGCAAAGGGACCCAAACATCACCAGCCTTCCCCCAGCAACAGGCCCCTCCCCTTTCCTCGCCCTGCCTAACGAGGTACTTTCTACACTTGACTTTGTGTCACAGTTGAGAAGTAGTGGCCTGTTTATTCTTAATACCATTACTGCAAACCCGTAGTGATTACCCAAGAGCTACAGAAAAATCGTACTGAAGTCAATGAACAGAGGAATGATTTTTAGTACATTTCCCCCAATGAATATGTGATTATGGGCTATAAAAGGTCCATTTTCTACTCATAGAATGACCACATTTTGTCCTTGTGAGAGGAGAGGAAATGTGTGCTCACTTATGCAGATCAAGTAGCCTGAGATATTTGGGATAAACTACCTTCTTCTTCTTCTTTTCCTTTTCTTTCTTAGGTTAAGCTTGTTCTTGGGCAATTCCACACATGCTCAGGATGCAGATTACCCAGTCTCACCTCGCCTGCCATCTTCCTACCACCCCATCTACCCCAAGTCTTCCCTACAAACTTCTTTCTCACATTGGTGTCTGTTTGCTTTGTTTTGTTCATACTGAGTTTAATCAGAACCATCCGTGTGACCATGAGTTGTTCCTTGGAGCCCGGTATGATCCTCGGTGTATACATAAGTGAAGACAGTGACCTCCACCCCCAAATCTATCTGAGCCAAGAGTCAGCAGTGAGGGGTGTGACCCCATAAGACTCTCTAAGCTCCTCCCACTTCCATGATGGAATGTTCCCAGGGCCAATCTTGTGTGGACCCAGTGCAGGTCCCACAGTTGTGAATTCTTGATCACAGTGGTGACCTCATGCTCCAAGGATGACAATTCACAGCCTTCACCCTAGCTTCTGTCTCTTACAAAGTTCCTGTCTCTTCTCCACAGTGTCCCCTCAGCCTTAGAACAGATGCTGTAAATATCTTTATAGCCTCTGGCCCTAGAGGCATTGCAGGGGTGGCTGCTGTGTCACATGTGTATCAGTAGGTGGCAGAGAGGAGAGAGGCTATGTCTGTGCTCAGGGTTCTAACCTGTGGACATCTGAATGATTAGTATCCTAACCGTTCCTGAAAAAAGTGAGCCTGAGATAATCACTCCAGGCAGGCCCACATAGGTTTCCAGGATGGAGAGCAAGCTGGGGACTAGAAGAACCTCATCTGTGACCATGGGACCTGGGGGTCTGAGCCCCAGACACACGACCCTCAAAAGGGGCCACTTGGGTGGGCCTGGCAAGGAGTAAGCCTGAAAGACAACTTTTCCAAACCAGTGTCATGGTGCCCCAACAGGGAGCTAGCCTGAGATGACCACCAATCTGATGCCACACAGGCTTGAGAGGGCAGACCACGCCCAAGATGACCCCTGCCCATTGCCATAATGCATGAGCTGGGCATAGCACTCCTGAGACCACTCCTCAGAGGACCCCAGACACTCAGAGAATCCAGGAGCCACTAAGAGGAACAAGTAGGTGGTAGAGAAATGGAAAAGAAAGAGAAACAGAAGGATGTGGGCACAATGAAGAGAGGAAGAACTGGAGAGTCGAGGGTAGTGAGGAATAGCCTGATGTGAGTAGCCAGTGATGCCACCTGGGACTATGTGGCTCCTGGACTATGCTGCCACAACGGGCCATGTTTGGATCCATGGCCCTATGGTCTCTTACCACCAAATGCCAGGTGGATATCCAGGGTCTGGGCTGCCTCCAGGGGACATGTCGATGTCTGGAGGATGTGCAGAACTGGTCCCACCCCTCACCTGGGCACCATGGGAGAGATGGCCCTAGAGGCATGAGATCAGGAGAGCTGACTCCACCCCTAACCAGCTGGGAGAGTGGGCCACACAGTTCGGAAGTTGTGGGTGAGCCTGCTCTGAGGATCTGAGCGTGGGAGAGCTGGTCCTACAACTCATCTCCTGTGAGGTGATGTGGATGAAAAAGAGATACCCTCCTCCTCCCTCACCCCTCACCACATGTGGCAGGCAGGAGACCTAGCCCTGGGGTTGTGAGAACAGAATAGTTGGTCCTGCCCATCACTAGCTAAAACACTCAGGAGAGCAGCCCTGCATCTCTGCTGGGAAGCACAGTAAGGCTGGCCCTGGATTTGGGGGGTGCAGGTGAACCAGTCCCAGGGATGTGAACATGGGAGAGCTGGCCCCACAACTTGTCTGCTGTGAGGCAGCATGGTGAGGAAGAGATACCCTTCCTCAGTCTCATCCCTTGCCACCTACAGCAGGGAAGAGATGGCCCTGGAGTCATGAGATCAGGAGAGCTGTCCCTGCCCTTTACCTGCTGCAACACTCAGGAAAGAGGGTCCTGCACCTTGCCTGGGCAGCACAGTAGAGTTGGCCCTAGATATGGGGATTGCAGATGAGCCAACCCTGAGGGCATGAGCACAGGAAAGCCAGCCCTGCAACCACAGGGTTGCTGGTGAACCAGCCCCAAGGGCATGATCATGTGAGAGCCTGCAGGCTAACCAGCTCAGATACCCCTCAGGCCCAGATCCAGGGCTCTGATGTTGGGCCCACCCCAACATCCACCCCATTGATGAACTGCTAGAGTACATGAAGGGTCCAGTCCTACAGATTCAAAACTATAAAGTCACCACGACACAGGGCAACAACAGGATATTGTAGACTTAGATTTTTCAAAACCTTCTTTGATAAAAGTTCTTTAAATGCTTCAACCTCTCTTCTAGCCCACCTACCAGAGGTAGGGGAAAGAAAAGGTCAATAGGAAACGAAGATTGTGGACTTGGTTAGAAGTAAATCTTTGGGGCAATTCCAATCTTCATTGTCTGGATATCAGCAGTCCAGTTCAATAGTGCTACCGAACACAAATTAGCAGCGGCAGCTTGATCCAGAAGAAACCACAAGGCTCCACCAAATCGGCATGAGTCAGTAGAAGAGGCGAGAAGTAGCTGGAACACTACCAGAAGTTCTTTGGTGCATTTCTCTCTACAAAGTCACGGCAAGCAAAAGATCAGTGAAGACCATCAGCGAAGCCCAATGAATGCAGGGTTAGTGGGGTCCCAAGTCAGCTCCACCACAGAGCTCAGCTGCTCAGGGACTGTGCTTACCCCACAACATCACCGGGCTGGTGTCAGGCTATGGAGAAGCCAAGGGACACAGCTCTGGGGCTGGGATAGCACAGTCTGAAGCATGGGACAGCCAGAGCTGGCTAGGGGGTCCCCGGGCCTGCAAGGAGGCTGGGGCCATCCGTTTCTCAGGCTCTTAGACACCCAGGCACTGCTGTGAGCCACTGAAGAGTTGAGAATGGAATGGGGGACCGCAGGCTGGATCTAGCTGCAGCTGAGGGGAAAAGCAGAGAGATCCAGCTGGGTCCCGAAAGGGTAGAGTCCTATATGTCTCCATAGGTCTGTGACATTTGGTCACGTAAAAAAGGGTCATGCCCCCCAAACCCCTCCTCAGGTAGAGGCGTGGCCACACAGTCCCAAGCCATCCTCATGTTAATGAGACACCTAGAGGCTCAGCCATGCCCCTTTCCAGTTAATATTTCTACCTTGCCCCTCTCTGAGGTCTCGGGGTATGGTCCCACCCACACCACTCTCTCCCATTTGGGGAAGCGCAGGCACGGGTGGGGTCCCCTGGCTCCGGGGACCTCCAGGGGTTGGGTCCCCGCGCCTAGCTGTGGGGCCTGATGCTGCAGGGGTGAGACGCTGGGGTCGAGCACCCCCGGCCCTGATGTAGGGGCGTCCGCCGACTTGGTGCCCAAGCCACCATGCACTGCTGAGCGCTGCCGCAGTCACGGCCAGCCACTTGGCCGTGGCGTAGGGAGGGAGCGGATAGAGACCAGCCATGAGCACTCTCGCCCCGCGCCAAGGCTTGGCTGTAGCACACTTCCTTCAATGCCAGGTGCCCACCGCCGTAGAGCCCATCTCCTCGAGAACCCAAGAGTCACAGCTCCCTTAGACAAAAGTTCTTACGCCAAAATAGTTTTTATCTTTATTCGGTCTGGATGGCAGGCAGCGCTCCCAGGGCAGGCGGGTGGAGAAGGAGGGGAGAGAGAGAGCTACTCGGGTCAATGTGTTCTATTTATAGTTCTGAGAGAAGAAGGAGGGCTTGGTAGTTGATACTTTCCATTGGCCAGCTTGGGAGTCCTATTGGAGCCTCATTTGTTTTGCCCAGGACTCAGCGTTGCTTTCTAAGTCGCAAGTCTCACATGCCAGGCCTCTCTCTATACAGGGGTCATGAGTCATGAGAATCTCCCAGGAGCGTTGGCCAGAAGCATGAATTCTGGTCCCTGGTGTAGGTTCCACTGTTCGTGGAATTTTTCACCGAGTCTCCCAGGGCTTCTAGCCTACGCTCCATCGGGCGTTCATAGATCACTGCCCCACAACTCTCCACAATGACAATAAACGCCTTAGAACTATGGACTGTCTCTATTCATCTTGCTCCACCGTGGGAAGCAAGGGATCCAGCCTTCAATTAAGGAGCTGTGCGCCTAATCTCTCGTGAAGGTGTCTCAGCACTTTCAGATGGCACCCATTCACCCAAGCCAAAGCAGCTAGCCAGCACCCAAGCCACCAACTGGGTCCTGTGGTGGGACACCAGCTGCACTCTGTAGCCCCATTTGTTCCCAGCTCTCCTGCGGCATCCAGCGTCATTGTCTGCGATGACCAGAGCCTGGGAACTCCAGAGCCGGACAGTGTTCCCTGGGAATGGCCCTTTTCCCCACCCACGGGCGGTGTCCTTGCGGCTTCACACAGCTCCCACCCACCCGGCAGACTGTGGGAGGACTCACGGCCCAACTTCCTGTCCTGTCCCTCCCAGAGCCACAGCGCCTGGGGCAGACACGTGGGACTTCACTCTACCCTGCGCCATTTGTTCCCACACACGTACTGCCTCTTTTCATTGGTATCCGCTGTGGAGAGCAATGGAGAAGGCTTTTACCTAAAGAGCTGCTTTCTAACCTCCCATAAAAGGCCTCTCTACACTCCCAACCAAGACCAAGCTCAAGCCCAAGCCATCTGCCGACTGTTAGAAGCTGTATTCTAGGAGCTTTGGCAAACGCCTGCTGTCCCTTATAGGCTGTCCTCCTTTTGGGCCTGTGAGGTTCAAATCTTAGCTCTACCAGAAAACAGACTTTCTATCATGGCCTGACATCCATGTTTTTACAGCATTTATTGACATGACAGAAAGTGGATGAGTAAAACCGTACCTCACCTCTCAAGGTGGACCTGAGGTTAAATACCTTTTTCTGGGAGGAGTGTCTGGGAAGGAAAGTTTAATTGGCTAAGCCCTTCAGGCCTTTAGGTACCTCATTAAAATCGAGATCTGTCTTAAGCCTATGTGACCTGTGGTCATGTCCTCTACATGTGGAAGGGCTTGGGGTGTTGCCCTTATATGACTGATGGCCACAAATCTATGAAGGGCTTCGGGGGAGAGGGGCTGTAGCTACGTGACAGAAGCTGGGTGCCCAGGAGTGGGGCAAAATGCCTTCAGTCCCTTCAGGGTCACCTGAGTTTCTAACCTTTGTTTAACCAGGAACCAGGCTACCTTTCACAGTCCTACAAATGAAGACCAGCAAAAAGTTGCAAGGCAAACCAATGCAAGAGCGTCATCTCATTGTCTGTGGGGTTACATTTATATTCTTTCTAGGTATCACATGTCCTCTTAAGCATCTGCTCCAGCAAAACATCACATGCCCTTTCACAAGACAGCTTCCAGAAAAGCACGTGTCTGTTCTTAGCAAAACATTCTCTCGCATGTCTGCTTCAGCAAAATAAACGTCACATGACACAACTGAGTCTCCAAAGAAACCAGAAATTTCCACTTCAGGATATCCTAGAGGAGTTCCAGCAAGGTTCCATACTGATAGAGTAGCAGAAGCCAGAGGCCTTATGTCAGACCAACAAGTCATTGTGATGAACATTTGCAAGCAAAGAAGTGTGAACAAAAGGGTGTACTATGGGATACACTGTGACCCACTACAGCTTCCACAACAGGTTGCAAGGGTAAAGGGTGAGTATGAGGGGAAGGGGAAATGATGATTTGGGGGTACATGATGTTAAACACACAGAACCAATAAAAATTTTAAAAAACATATCTTTGTAGAAAACCCCTCAGCCATCCCTAGTTATCAGTATCTTGGGCAGCCATGAGTCTCTGCATTCACCACCATTCACAGCCAAGAGAGGCTTCTACCACTTGTCTTCTTTGTCATGAGAAAGAAGAGTGAGATGTCATCCTTGACCTTCGCAAAATGAGGGAGAGCCCACTCCATCTAGAGCTCATCTGTAGGATCACCTCCGTGCTACATGAGATGGGCAGATGCGGGGAGAGGAAGGGGAGCAGCCCAAGAGTATGGCCATAGACTAATGGCATCCAGTGCATCTCAGAGAGTAGCTTGCATCTTCCAGACCCAGGCTCCCTCCTCTGTGGAGCCTTCCTGATGACCCTAGGCTAGACACCATCCATATTCACACAGAGAGAGAGCTCCCAGTGTGGCAGAAGTGGTAGTGTCTGTGCATCCTCTAGGGACACAGGTGATATACGTACCCCTTGCAATGAGGTGTGGCCAGTGATTGAATTCTGCTTATGGGGTCCAAGTTGAAATGGTGAGCACTAGTCCTCAACCATGCATTGGCTACTAATCCCCAGCTCATCACTGACCAGCCACACATGCATGTCCAGCATGTCTAGACAAAATCCAGGGTAGAGCATGGCAGTATGCCACTGCTGTCGGCAAGGAGCCAGGTTCTCACTGGCTCCAAGAAGAGCAGGGGCCTTTACAGCCTCTGAGGCAACAGACATTCTCCCTATCCAGCCAGGTATGGAACCACTTCTTTTCTCAAACTTGCTAGACATGACTGCAGTGTCCTGGGTAGATCATTACAGCTACAAACGAAAACTCAAGTGAACATTCACCCCACTCATCCTCTGCCTGCCACCAAACTAACATTTGGGTCTGTCTTGAAGAAAAGTACTTCATTTATGAAAATACATGGGCTCCTTGGACTTCCCTTCGGTCTTAGTCAGTGTCCTATTGATGTGAAGAGACACCATAACCATGGCACTTAGGTTTTAATTACAGTTTCAAAGGTTTAGTTCATTGTCATCATGGCCAAGAGCATGGTGGTATGAGGGGATGTGGTACTGGAGGAGCTGAGAGTTCTACATTCAGATCTACAGGCAACAGGAAGAGCAAGGACCTGGCTTGGACCCTTAAAAACCTCAAAGCCCACCGCCAGTAAAATACTTCTTCCAACAAGGCCACACCTACTCCAACAAGACCACGCCTCCTAATCCTTTCAAAGAGTTCCACTGTCTAGTGATTGATGGAATTCAAATCTTTGAGCCTATGGAGGCCATTCTCATTCAAACCACCACATATTCCATAACATATGACTTCCATGATTAGTTCTAGATTTTATCCAGAAAAACAAAGGAGCAAGAAGAGCCAAGGTGATTTGGGGAAAGAAGAGTAAAGTTGGAGGTGTGAATGCTGTTTTTAAGACTTCTCGAATCCTGGCACGGTGGTGCATGCCTTTAATCCCAGCACTTGGAAGGCAGAGGTAAGCGGGTGTGTATGTCTGTGAGTTTGAGGTCAGCCTGGTTTACAAAACAAGTCCAGGACAGAAGGGCTCTGTTACACAGAGAAACTCTGTCTTATACCCACATGGACACACACACACACACACACACACACACACACCAAAGCACCAAGCCCCAAAACAACTTCTTGCAGCTGCAGACAGAGACAGAGTGGTGGGGATCCCCAGCCAGCAGGTCAGGATTGAGGCAGAAGCAGAGCCACATATTCAGGATCTAGTTAGTGACTCTGTCAGCGGTGCACCGTAATCCATAGCCTGCCATTATCATAAAATCATCTGTTAATTGCCTGTCTCACCTCTAGCGTGCGCGCCCTAAGAGGAGACTTCTGTGTTGTGTCTGCTGCTACACCCCTAGTACTATTTACAGAGGCCGGGACAAACTCAAAGCACAACAAGTACCATTTTGAAGGAAAGAAGGCAGCAGCCAGTAGGCTTTCGCAATCCTTCAGGCATGAATGAGATCTTTCCTCAAGCTCAGACTTCTAGCAACTTCCATGGAGCCTATTACTTGGTTCTATACACACGCACGTACACACACACACACACACACACACACACACACACACAAACACACACACTGTTATATCATGATTTATGCATCTTACAACTCTCTCTGATTCCAGAGTGTGGCTTTGCCAGTGGCAATGACATGACCATCAAAAGTAAGCAGGCCTTTCAAGCCATGTGCTGTGGTGGGAAAGACAGTGTGGTTCAGATGGTATGACCTCCTTCAGCCTGAAACCTGAACAGGCTCTTCCTGTTCTGTCTTATGTCCAGCAAGATCCCCTCCCTCTGGCCCAGGGGGAGCTAAGCTTTTAGACAATGACAGCACAGGCAAGAGGAGATGGCCCCTGTCACAGTTCTCACAGAGACAATGCTGCTGTGAGTGGAGCAACGGAGCTGGGGAGTCTGAGAAGGTGGTGACCAGGAAGACACTTGTAGCTGACAAGAACATAAGAATCTCCTTCCTAGAAACAGAAACCCTTCTTACCAAATTAGACCATGAGATAATTGCTTTGTTTTCATTTTAACAAAACTTTCTGTTAATGAAGGTAGCAGCTATCCTGGCCTCGGCTCTGGCCCAAGCTCCCTCTCCTATCACTAGGGGTGAAGGTAGCTCTCTCACATTGGCACAGCCCATCACTGAGGGAAGTCAGGACAGGAACTCAAACAGGAACCTGGAGGCAGGAGCTGATGCAGTGGCCATGGACAGATGCTGCTTACTGGCTTGTTCAGCATTTTTCTACAGAACCTAGGACCACCAGCTTAGGAATGGCACTACCTATGATAGGCTAGGCCCTCCCCCACCAATCATTAATTTAAAAAATGTCTTATAGCCAGAGACTATGCAAGCATTTTCTCATTTGAGGCTGCCTCCTCTCTGATGATTCTAGCTTGTGTCAAGTTGACATAAAACACTCCAGGACGGCAGGTAACAAACATTACATCCCTTTGTCAGGGCTGCCATGACAAATGACAAATGGATGGCTTTACAGCAATAGACATTTACCATTATGGCTCTGGAAGCTAGTCATCAGAAATCAACATGTTGCCAGGCCCTGCTCCTTAAAGCTGTGAAAGAAAATCATTCCTTGTTTCTTCTGACTCCCAGAGGCTGCATCTGCCTGCATTCCTTGGCTTGTGGTTGTGCTATTACCTCTCAGCCTCTGTCTTCAGAAGAGCATATTCCCTTCTCAGCATCTTCTCTTTTGTTTGTGTAGGGCAATGATGTTACAAGCCCCCTAAGTAATCCTTGACGATCTTGTCTCAATTATATCTTGAAAGGCCTTCGATACAAATAATGTCACACTCGCACGTTCCAGGGAGCCAGGACATATTTTAGGAACCACCATTCAGCCTGCTATACACACCCCCAAAAGTCTCCAGACCAACCACCAACTCCTAGCTGATCAGAATGCATAACGGTTTTCCACAAATTGTGTTTCACCATCATCAGATTATTGAATCTTCCAGCAAACCTGGGAGGAAGTATAGCTGTCCTGTTTCAAACAAGAGAAAACGGAGAGCCAAAAAGCTTCAATGATATGCGGCAACCATATGGCCTCTAGAAGTGAAGGATGTGACATAAACCCAGGCCCGAGGACCGGAGAGCACAAGGATCTTTTCTAGAGGAGAGGGGCACTGTATTTGTGAGAAAGCTCTCACATGGCAACCTCAGAAACTTCCATGGACACAGCTCTCCTCCTCATCACCTTCGGCTACTACAAGCGCCTGCCAGGAAGGCACTGGATGGGCGGGTCCCTTGTCCATTGTCTGTCTACATTTCCCTTTCCTGTCTGAACTAAGAACACATACCAAGCCTCCAAACAACAGCTCACATGCAGCAGCTGCTCAAGGAAAGGCAAGCAAATGACAGTCTCTCCAGCCACACCTCAGGTGGACAATCACGCATCCTCACTGAATGGACTGACCAACTGATAGCAGCAGGCAGTGCCTGTCCCACGTTACTTCATATTGTGTAGCAGAGCATTCTTCAGGCCATGCCTTGCCCTCAGTGACTCCATTTTGCCAAGCAGCAGTTTGCCCACTCTGTGTCAGAATAATTCTGTATCTTATTTGTACAAATGTCTGGAGCAAACAGTGAGACACAGGCTGAAAAAAAATAACTTATTTGTGCAAATGAAAACTGGCCACCCATGAATCCATCAAATTAAATCAGGAACGCACGGGCAACTGGCTTCATCAAAACCATATCAGAAATGAGGCTGCAGGGATAACTCACTCCATAAGGTGCCTGATGCACAAGGCCTGAGTTTGGATCCCAGAATCCACATAAAAGGCTGTCCATGGTGCCAAGTGACAGCCCACAGCACTGATGGGTAAGGACAGAAACAGGTAGGATTCTGAGGCTCATCAGCCAACCACCTAGCCAAACCGAGCTTCAAGTTCAGGGAGAGATCTTCTTTCAAAAAGCAGAAGTGAAGAACAATCAAGGACAGACACCCAGCATCAACTTCAGGTCTACAAAGATGTGCACACTCATGTGTGTGAGTAACAAAATGGACGCCTTTACATACCTCTACTAACAAGTATACCACGCACACACACACACACACACACACACACACACACATACAAATGATGATGGTGGTGGTGGTGGTGATGATGATGATGATGATGATGATGATGATGATATTAAAAACAAAACTTGCAGCTGGAGAGATGTCTCAGAAGTTAAGAGCCATTACAGTTCTACCTGAAGACTGGAATTTGGATCCGAGCCTCTATAACAAAAGGCTCACAAAGGTCTCTAACTATAACTCCAAGAGATCCAATGCCACCCCTGGCCTCCTTGGGCAAACACATATACATTAGTAAAATAAATCTTTCGTTAAAAGGTCAACTAAAGTGTGGCTGAATGAATGAATGAATGAACACATGAATTAATGCATGCATGCATGCATGTGTAAATAAGAATCGTGGAAGCTGTGAGGTCAGGGTGGGTGAGGGATAGAACCTTCTGTAGTGCTGGGAATGCCCAAGTCTTGTCTGGGTGGTAGATCCCTGGTACACATTACTGAGACACATATAAGACTTTCACATGTTACCACCTGTGGTGACTTGTATATACTTGGCCCAGGGAGAGGCACTATTAGGAGATGTGGCCTTGTTGGAGTAGGTGTGTCGTTGTGGGCGTGGACTTTGAGACCCTCCTCCTAGCCATGTGGGAGACAGACTTCTAGTGGCCTTCAGATGAAGATATAGAACTCTCAGCTTCTCCTGCTCCAGGCCTGCCTGGACACTGCCATGCTCCCACTTTGATGATAATGGACTGAACCTCTGAACCAGTAAGCCAGCCCCAATTGAATGTTGTCCTTAAAAGAGTTGCCTCAGTCCTGGTGTCTCTTCACAGCAGTAAACCCCTAACTAAGACACCACCCATCCATATATTCAGTGGGTACATAAAAGCCATGCCTTTCCAAGCCCTGTCGTTCCCTGAGACAATTCACTTCAACAATAGAAGAGCTTTTGCAGATGCTAAAGTTTCGGTCTATTTTAGTTCATCAAAGAGTAGGACAGAATAGAGAATAGTAGACAGAATAGTAGCCTAGAATAGAGAAATGGCAGGGAGGACACCTAGCATGTTGAAGCCAGATGATGGTGACCTAGGAGACGGTTGAGGACTGGAAGAGAGAAACAAGGTTCCAGAAGGATCTGCTACGGGTAGCCCGGCCATGCCCCCTCTCTAGCCTCAGTCTCCAGGACCAGCCTCTCTAGGTGGATGCCCTCCTATTAACTCAGACACAGCAGGAAGTTGCACTGGCCATGTATAACCCAGCACATCCTCTAAAGAACTAAAGAAGTGACCAAAATTAGTTGACACGCCAAGGTCTCCTTCCCCTGGCTGCTGATAATTCTGGAAGCTGGGGTCTAGCTTTCAGGGGCCTGTGCCCCTCTGTCACTTTTGGAGGGTTTGGTATGAGAGAGTGACATGGCAGTAAGCTAAAACAAACCCATCTTCCCTAAGTTGCTTCTGGTCGTGGTATTTTCTCACAGCAACAGAAAAGCAACTAACACATTGGGCAAACATTTGCCCACCCTACCGTATGCGAAGGACATGACAGGGGCCAGTAGTCTCTTTCAGAACCACCCTTAGCATGGGACAGAGGGACCAGGAGGCTACTCATCTGAGTCCTCAGATGCATGCCCTGTCATTGATACAAGGGGTCACAGGGAGTGCACTGCTTCGGTGATGAACAATGCAGAGAGGGAGACAGAGCAAGAATGTTGCTCAGGCTGCAGAGATATCTGGGAACTGACCAGCCAGCCTCACTTGGCCCCGAAAGATTGATGGAGGATAGGCCACGCAGTGCAGCTAGATCATCGCATGGGTAGCACCGCCATTTTAGAGATCCTTCCCTCTGTTTCTGTGTCCAGCCTCCCAGGAAAATGCCAAGGGCTCTGCAATCCAGGCCAATCTCCTGTCTGCTTGTACGGCCTCAGAGAAGCAATGGAAGGGGAGAGTGCCTGTCTCTCAGTGGATGCCCTGTCCATTGTGTGGCTAGAAAGCATATGGCTATGCCAGCAACCACCCATATACCTAAACTCAGGGTCATGGTGGACTGTGGATCTAAGTTCCTACCTCCTAGCTCTGGTGCTCTCTTCAGCTTACAGACTCTCAACCAGATTTGCTCAGTGACAGCCTTGCACAGCCCCAGTAAAGGGACGACTCTACAGCTGACTGTGCTTAATGACAGATTCTAATAGGCCAGATAGCTGAAAGCAGTATTAAGCCCTATTAATCATTTCTGTGGGCTGGTTGATATGAAATGTTATCTCATCTCAGGGCTGCCGGCAAAGCCAAGATGTACCCTCTTTCCTCTCTCTGACTCCTAGACTCGTCTCCTGGCTGCAATGCTCAGCACAGCAGGTGAAACATCCCAGGTAGCTTTACAACAGCCAGATCTGAATCAGCCGCTATTCTACAACTACTGGCTGAAGCCATCGCAGCGACTCTGATCATATTCAGAACTTTTAAGTATAGTCTCTCAGATCAACCAAAATATGTGTGTTAGGAAATGATATGATATTAAATTGGCCTGATGTCTTATATTAGATGACTATGCAAGCTAAGAGATATACTTTAGAAAAATCTATGGAAAACAGGATTTGGCTTACCAAACTGTTCTTTGTCCATGACTCTCTGAATCTTAGTGGAAGGGAAGGCATAGTGAGAACCAGCAGCATCTCCAGGAGGCCAGACCCTGCTTTCAGATAGGATCTCCTGCAGGAAATGAATGGAACACTTTAGTGTGCTTTTTTGCTCATAGCACTGTTTACAAGAAACAGAGCCAAGCTAACAGACTGTGTGATGGGTCCAATTATCGAACCCACCAGGCCTTGGTGCCAAGCCTTGTCTCCTGATGGTATCTTTTGTCTAGAACTTCTCGGATCACAGAATAGTTTTATGCACTCTGATGCTTCACTCCAGACAGATTGCCCCAAACACAGCTGTAGCAGGGGTGTTTGCAGGGTTGACTGTAGGGTGCTCCTCTGGCCAGCCCAGCCTGGGTGACCACTTCCTGTCAACCTCCCAGCAGCTAACACGGAGCTGTTGATGCATCTTGGAATGGACTGTCAATATCATACAACCCCTTCTCTTCCTTCCCATCCCAAGAATATTGTGGAGACTCTGGAGACCTGTGCAGGAGCACCCATGATCTCACAGTGGGGGTTCATTCTCCCGGTAAGGGTGTTCTCACATTGGTCCTTGCATTGTTAGGGTTTCAGCCCTGGCTGTCCCATGGATTTCTCCTTTCTCCCACTTGCCACCTCCTCTGAGGCTCTGGCTAAGCTCTTCCTTTCTCTAGTTCTCATTCCCCAAATACCATTAATTTTTCTCCATCCATTTAGCTGCAATTTGTCATCAGGTAGACCTGAACACCGTGGCCTTTTCTTCTCTCACACTCAAATACCTCTCCTGTAATCCCTGAATGTCTTTCTTGCCATAAGACTTGACTTGCTTAGGATTGAGAACTTGATATAACCGCAGAAGACTCAAAACCTCTGTCCAAAATCACACCTGATATTTGCTCATATTCTTCTGAAACTCAATTTTTTGGAGACAGGGTCTCACTGGATGTCCTAGAACTTAGTATAAAAACTAGCCAGGCCTCAAACTTACTTCAGAAAGCTGCCTGCCTCTGCCTCTGCCTCTGCCTCTGCCTCTGCCTCTGCCTCTGCCTCTGCCTCTGCCTCTGCCTCTGCCTCTGCCTCTGCCCCTGCCTCTGCCTTCCGTGTGCTGGGAAGTATGTGTGCACCATCACACCTGGCTTGAGACTCTTTAAATAGTATTGAGATCATTAGTGTTGAGTGACTATTGTGTCAGAGATGTATAGCAAATGCAGCCCATCCCTGAGTGCCGCCACTTATGGTAACTAAGAGTAATTCATAGCCCATAATGGATGACCTCTTGGTCCTGAGCCTCATCAAAGACCTCAGATATGGACAGTCCATGACCTGATGCCTATTTCTGACAACAGCTTAGATAGTGAGAGAAATTCAAACATTGCTTAGATTTATGTCTTTCTGGCACATGGACTTTCATAAAGATATAACACAGCTACAGGAAGAACTTCACAGGACGACATTCTGGCAGCATGGCTGACATCCTGACTTTCACCTCTTACAGATTCCTGAAAGCCTTCTTGGAACCCATTATTCCATGAAACAACATGAAAACTGCCACCCGAGATTATTCGCAGACACTTGAGTTGTGGGTTGTCTGACTGCTATAAAAGACTCCATACCTACCGAATCTCTTGCAGCTATGAGGAGATAAGACAATTGAAACTCATGAACCTTGGGGTTGTAAAGAACCAGAAACATCATCTGGACCAACATTCTCAACAAAAAGGACATCAGAAAGCATACTGGATGGGAAAGTCATTAGGGATGCTGGGTGGTGACCATGGAGCAGGGCAAGCCAGAGAAGAGGATGTTGTGGTTGTCAAGCCTCTGCTTTCAGCAATGCTATGAACTTGGGAAAATGACACCTAAGCCATCCATTATCCCTCTTGCACCTCTCTCTAGTGTCCAGCAGAGTTTTCCTGCTGCCAAATCCCTCTCATTGCTCTATCCAGGCCTGCCCAGGAGGCCACAGCTATTTCCTTCTTCTCTCCAAGGCCACATTCATTCTGGCTCTATACCTTCAGTATTTCTCTACATTAAGCTGATTCATGTTCAAAAGGCTGAGAAGCCCCTCAACTCTCAGATAACAGAACACAAACTTTTTTCAATAATTCCTTGCTCTCTTTGCATTATTAGCAACACCCTGAGGTGAGGTGAGATTCCAGGTGAGAGTCCTTTGCGCTGCCTCTCATGTTTTCTTTAGCAGTCTTACCACAGGCAAGTCTATTTTATTAATTTTTTCAGAGATCATTCTTGTGTCTCATTTCTACTTCATGATTGATGCCCTTGTCTTTATTAATTTCTTTTTCCTATTTTTTACACATCCTCTTTTGTACTTTTTCTGGTCTTGAATTATAGACTTGGGTCATTAATTTTCAGGCCATTTTTTGAAACAATTTTTTATTTAGAGAATCTTATACATGTATACATATGTTTTGAGCAAGCCTACCTATGACTTCCTCCCCTGCAACCCTCCCATACTCTCTACCACTTCTTGCTCCTAATCAATCACACATACTCTTTTTTACTGAGTCCAATAGTGTCTTAGTTAGGGTTGTTATTGCTGTGAAGGGACAACATGACCAAAGCAATTCTTACAAAGGTGAATTTTTAATTAGGGCTGGCTCATAGTTTCAGAGGTTCAGTCCATTGTCATCACAATGGCAGCATGCAGGCAGACATGGTGCTGGAGGAGCCCAGAGTTCTACATCTTGATCCAAAAGCAGCCAGAAGTAAACTATCTTCCACAGACGGTCAGGAGGAGAATCTGGTTCCACACCAGGCAGAGCTTGAGCATAGAAACCTTCAAAGTTCACCTACACAGTAACACACTTCCTCCAACAAGGCCATATCTACTCCAACAAGGCCACACCTCCTAATAGTGCTACTCCCCATGGGCCAAGCATTCAAACACACAAGTCTCTGAGGGCCAAAGCTATTCAAACCACCACAAATAGTGTTGTCAATATGCATGTGAGTGTAGGGCATCCATTGGCACATGATACACCTACCAGAGGCCACAACCGTGAAAACTGACCCCTCCCCCAGCAGCAAACAACTACCAATAGTTTCTCAGCTGTGAGTGGGACTTCATGAGCACCTCCCTGATTCATGCTGGAATTTTGTGTGGCTTGATCATATGCAGGTCTTATGCATATAAGTTCAGCTGCTATAAGTTCATGTGTGTGATGGCTCTGTCATGTCCCCAAAACACTGTTTTTTTAATAGTTTTCCACAAACACTGACTCTGACAGGCCTTTGGTTGGTGGGTGGGTGGAGGGTTTTCAAGACAGGTTCTCTCTAGCTCTGGCTGTCTTGGAACTCACTATGTACACCAGGCTAGGCTCAACCTGACAGAGATTCTTATGCCTCTGCCTTCTAAATGCTGGGATGATCTCTGAGCTTTGTGGGGAGGAGTGTGATGCAGATGTCTCATTTAGGGCCGAGCACTCCCAGTCTCTAATTCTCCATACTCTCACCACTTGTGGGTCTGATTTATTGCCATCTACTCCAAAAAGAAGCTTTTATGAGGACTAAGAGGTGTGCTAATCTATGGGTATAAAAATAACTTTTTAGAGGGATGTTTGATACTATGTCCATTTAGCAAATAAATAGCAGTAGGTTCTCCTCCCCCCAACCCCATGCTTATAACCTCCCCAGCTATGGGCTCTTGGCTCATGTTACAGAATTAGGCATGAGCTTCTGAAGTAGGTGTTAGATTCAGTCAGACACTGGTAGATTGGTTACTTTTATATCACTATTGAACCAATGGGTAGATCTTTCAGGCCAATTTTTAAGATAAAAGTTTTTATGTGAGAAATTCATATAGAATAAAATTCATCTATTTAACAGGTGCAATTTAATGGTTTTACGATATTAGTAGAGTGGTGTAATCCTCACCATAATCAATTGTAGGAAAAATCTGTCACCCCAAAATCCACTGTATACCAGATACCAGGCAATATTCTCCCATTTCTCTCCAATACTCTGTCTTCCTTTCCAGACTGTGGTACCAATAAATGTGTCCTCAGCTGGTTTTTATTTGTCCACGTTCTGAACACGTACTGCCTGAGTTTTAATTCTAGGCACCCTTATAGATGTGAAGTGTATCTCATCGTGTGGGAATTGAATAGCAACAGCCTCCATAGGCTCATAGATTTGAATGCTTGGTCATCTAGGAGTGGCACTATTAGGAGGTGTGGCCTTGTTGGAGAAAATGTGTCACTGGGGATATGCTTTGGAGTTTCAAACACTCAAGCCAGGCCCAGTGGCTCTCTCTTCCCTCAGGCTTATAAACTATCCAGCACCATGTATTAGTTTTCTAAGTATTGTTCAGTGTTACTATACACACAAATATAAATTGTTTTTACACATAAACACACACACACACACACACACACACACACACACTTATTTGATCAAATGGCTAAGTATATAAAAGTTGTTTTTAATTATGGAGGCATTCCTTGGTTCATATTAGTGATCATGGGATGTTTCTTCACTATTGGTTTGCTCTGGTTTTTTAAATCAGTCCTCCAAACAAGGGCATGGGTTGTTGTGTCTAGGTTTTTCCTCCTGTTTGCTTTGCTTTGCTTTTATAAGCAACCTTGTATATGTGTCATTCATAAGCTCATTCTTTATTAAATTTAGACAAACTCACATTCTCCTCTACTTTCCTATACCCCAGTTCCCAGGCTCGCTGGTCCTGGTCATCATGGCCTCCATCTCTTGAACATGGTGTTCTCATCTCTACTGTGGCTCATGTACTCTGTGAGATTCCTCTCATTCTAGATTCTGGAGTAGTCCTTCAGCAAAGGGTTACCACTTTTACTCTCAGGACAAATCAAACTGATAAGCAGCCTGGGCCCCCTTTTATATGAAGGCTTTGGCTTGTAGGTCTCCATCCTTCTGGGTTACACATATTTAAACTTAACCTGTGTGAGACACCTGGTTCACCAAGGGCCCAGCAGAAAAAATTCTGCTTTTCTATTATCTTGATGAGCTAGCAGACAGGTAGTTTTGTTTCATTTTGTTTCCAAACCTACACTTTCCCTGAAGGTATGCAGGTTCTCATCCTGACTCCCTTCCTTACATAGGACAGACCTTGCTTTCTGTTTCTGAGTGGGCCTGAAAGCCAGAGCCACAACAGCAGGAGCTGTTTGCACCCTCACACACAGCAAGCCACTCCTCCCAGGCGATCATCTCCGCTATGTGACATAGCTGTTGGATCCCTCCCCACACTGATGACCTCTCTTCCAAACCTACACTCAGCTCTTCATGTGTGATCTCCTTGATTATGTCCTGTCCAGGTGTGTGCAGCATGTTTCCTGTGGTCCATTTTCTCCCTGAGCTCCACAGTGAGTAAGCTGACCCTTCCACTATGCATCTGCTCAATACCCCTTTGAGAATAGATTAACTGTTCCCTAGAAGAACTGTGGTGTTTTAAGTTGGTGGAAATTCCTAAAGATGGCCTAAACCAGAGAGAAACGTTGGGTTTCCCGACTGCCCTAGTACCTTCTCACCAGGGAATGATTCTGCTGTAACTTTCCTCTCTCTTTCACTACATGCTTCTTTTTTTGTTGAGGTTAAAGAAGTCTGTAGATTGTAAACCTATTATTAAAGCTCAACATCCATTATGGAAATAGCTGAGAATAGTAATAACAGATCTATTATAATTTTAATACCAAGATTTTCAGATGGAATGTGTAAGATCAAGACGTTATTTTTTAGTTAGTTTGTTGTTGGACTGGGGAACGTCAAGTGTACTAGGAAAGAACTCTGTATCTGAGCCATGTCCCCAGCTCATTTTTTGGGTTTGTTTTTTTTTTTTTTTTTTTTTTTTGAGAGAAAAATTTCAAATAACTTGCCCAGGCTGACCTCTTTAGCTCCAGTAGGCTTTGAACTCATGACCCTCCTTGCCATAGCCTCCCGAGTTGTAAGACTCTGGGGAGCCTTAACTTACTGGAGACCCCCCAAGTGAACATCATGGAGTTGAGGATCAATGCAAAAAGTAAGAGGAATTTATTGTTCCAGCATGCTTGGGGCACCCTGCACACCATGGAGAGAAGAACCCCATGCAGTCTGTTCAGTGAGCTTTTATACAGTTTTTAAGAGCAGCAGCCATTAAGCACAATGTGATTGGCAGAACAGTGTGACTTTTAAACTGATTGGTCTTTAGGGAATCCGGTGGCCAGGACGCCCCTTGTCTGTAGGTGATCAACATTGGTCTGCCCTGCGGAACGTGTCTAAGTGCTCTGGGTGCCTCCCCTACCTGCAGGTGTCCGGATGGTGAGTTCCCTACCTGTGGTCTGAGGAATGTGATTAGCCCCTCCCTTCTGGAAGGGAGAGGTGCCCACTCATGAGCTCTGTGACCTTTCTCTTCTAGGAGGGGAGGGGTCTGGTGGAATTTTCCAAAGTTCCTGAGCTGACTTCTTCAGAGTAACATAACTGATGGCCATTGCTAAGAGTAACTTGAAACAGACGTGAGCAGATCTCTGTGACTCCCTACTTAAACATGAGTGAATGAAGGTTCTCGTTAGTCTTTGTCCTTCTGTGCTGTATCACTGGCCTTAGCTAATTAAACAGGCCAGGGATCCCTTCATTCTAAGGACACTGTTCCTTTGTTTCCCTGACAAGAGGAACTACTGTAGAGTTGCAGTTCCCCTAGCCTGCTGACGCCAGGCAGAGGGAGGTATGAAGCCACACTTGTGCTGAATTGTATCGTGAGGCCTTGCTCTGCATGGAAATATTTCAGAGTGTTGAAACAATGTCATGAGCTGCTTGCTCAAGATAGATTTTCTACAAGAAGGATTTTTTTTTAAATTGGGGCTGTAGGTCACGTTTGCAGGCTGATGTTTGCTCACTGGTCCCCAATGGATGTCATCAGTAGAAGAAGCTAGAGAGTAAGTGGAACTACCCTAGATCTGCAGAATGCTCAGGGGTCATGTGACTTCTGATGTAAGCCTTATTGAAAAATGCCACCCTGAGAACCAGGCTGGGACATCTTTAGCCGCATGCCAGTATGGAGCAACTTCACAACACTGGACAATCTGTCCCCTCGCTATTATTCTAGGGCACGTAGTGTGCCTAGTACCTAGGTAGACATCCTACAATCAGGTAGAGATTGGTGGTACCTTTGGAGGCAGAACCATCCAGAGTATCTCCCCTTCCTGCTGCCAACTTCACAAAGCTGCTTCTGAAATGTAAGGATAAAACACAAATCTAAAAAAAAAAAAGCACAGCACTTTCAATAACCCAGAGTCAACAGGGAGAATGTAACTTCCCTAATAGAAAACTCAAAAAGTGCTCAGCAAACAAACAAACAAAAAAGAATATGCATCAAAATGACATTCTGTGTTCAGTCATCCCACAATGCCTGCTCGAGAGAGATAAATGCGGCAAACTTATCAGCCAGCACGATGGAGCATCTGCTCAGTCATAATTACAGTGGTGCTTAAGAGAACTGACCCGGAATGAGAGCGCCCAAATCCATCATCTATTCCCAGGATGCAGCATGTTTAAAGTCCTTTCCCTCTAGGAAGCTGAAAAGCAAGACACTATCATTTGAATAGGATGGAAGGCATTTCCTTGTTAAGTTCATTACAACACTTAGAATTACAAAATCATAAAGTCTCAAGGTCAGGAGGGAACTGAAGGTTATTTATTCCCGCTGATTCAGATATCTCCTTCACAATACCACAACCAGTTGATTATACAAGCTTGGCTCTCATAGCATCAGGGATGGGAGTCCCCACTCCCACCTGCAGGCTAAATAGATGACCTGTACCCCACCTAGAGGCAGAGATTCCCTGGGATGAGCACAGGTTTCCTATGAAGTCATGATGAGACATTGTAACAGGCTTATCTGCTTCTCCCTCCAACTGATTCCCTCCTGAGAGCTCCCGATGTCTCTTCCCACTGCATCAAGTCTACCACTTCACCTTTTCCCATCTTTCACAAAGATTAATGCCACTATAGTGAGAAGAGACTAGCTAGCATCACAAGTAGGTTTCTGATAAAAGGATGAGTTCAGTACCCTTGCCCTGAACTTTCTTCTCCTATCAACTTACCCATGGAACGATACAGCAAGAGTCATGTGCAAGATGCAGGTCCCCTGACCTTGACCTTACCAACCTCTAGAACTATAATAAATAAACCTCTACAATTTATAAAGTACCCAGTCTCAGGCATTTCATTACAGTATCCCATTATGGTTCTGAGCTCTATATTTCTCTGATTAGGGACACTAAGCACTTTTCATGCACCTTTGGCCATCCATGTGTACTCTTTGGGGACTGCAATGATCCTCATAGTTTGTCATCAAATTTCACGTTCAGTTCTGCTTAGCATGGGAGAGATGGCCTAAGTCAAATCATAGAGAAATGCGAGAAGTAGCCCAGAATAGAAATAATTGGTGCTCTGAATCAGACTGTGCTAAGTGTAGCTAGCCTTTCAGCCTTTAATATCCTGACATTCCTACAACAGAACCCCTTTCTGTAAAGTGGGAGCCTCTTCCACAGCAATAGCCCCTTCCACACAGGTTGTACAGGAGATCGATCCAAGTCCAGCTCAGTGTTCTCCGCACCCCACAGAAGTAGCCACAGAGAGCACAAAGTAGAAAGTACATGTACCTTTGTTACATAGAAATCTGAATCCAATCGGCTAACAATGTGCAGCCCTGCAAAGCAGCCACTGGCTTTTCTAGACAGCACCTTAACTTAGCAAGCATAATTAATTCCACCCACTTGCCACCATGTTCCTTTCCCTTTCACTTCAGTCCAGGGGTCCTCCACCTTGGCTACTTATTAAAGCCATTTGAAACACTTTTTTAAAAAATGGCCCAACTGAATGAAGCCAGAGTGAGGGAAGGAGCACAGGAGGCTTCTCCACAGAGCTAGGAACCACACTCGGTCTAGGTAGAGCACTCCTGCTCCAATCCTGTGCCAGCAGCGTGGATTCCTCTCCCCAAACAAAATAAGTCAGAGGCTTTCACTGTGTGTTTAAATGTAATCTTCCTCAGCCTTCTCTTCCCCACACCAACCCAAGGTGAAAGTCAGAGTTGAAGGAGCAGATTCAGAATGGCGTGGGGAGGGTCTGGCTCCATCAGAGAGATGCGCAGTCCCTTGGGGACTGTAAGCTAGGGTGCAGTGATGAAACCACCAAAGTGAAACATTTTTGTTACAAGGTTTAAGTTAACTTTGTATAGGTTTAAAAAAAACAACAACAAAAAACAAAAAACAGCAAGCTAACGGTCTTACAAGTCCTGAGAAAAACAATATTTACATTTCAAAAAAGTTTCAAAGATAGTAAACAAAACCAAGAAAAAGGAATAGTATTCAGAGAGCCAAGCTCCTGGGATTACATCTAGCCCTCAGTAACTTCTGTTGGAAGCAGTTTACCTCTTAGCTGCTCTTAAGCACAGGGTCTTTTCCTGGGCTGTTGGGTTTTGTTCTTTCTCCCTGTCACAGACTCAGGTAGCCAGCTTCCAAAACAGAGAATTCTGACCATAGCATTCTGTCTAAACTCCACCCCACAGTTACCTGGCAACAGCCAGGTATGCTCCTCCCCACAGTTGCCTGGCAACAGCCAGGTAGGCCTTACTATAAAAGGGGCTGCTTGCCCTTCCTCTCTCTCTTATCTCTTTCTCTTGCCTCTCCATTACATCTCTTATCTCTCCCCATTCCCTTCCCCCCTCTCTCCACGTGAAGTCATGGCCAGCCTCCACCTCTCTACTTCTCTACTCTCTAACCTCTCTCTGCCTTTCTCTGCCTCCACTACCCTCTTAACTCCTCTCCCCCATGCCCTAAATAAACTGTTTCTATACTATACCTTCGAGTGTGTCTGGTCCCTCTGGGGGAAGGGATGCTTTGGCATGGGCCTGCACACCCTTCCCCCACACCTACCTCCCCATAACCCATATAACATATATATATATATATTTGGTTTTTCGAGACAGGGTTTCTCTGTGTAGCCCTGGCTGTCCTGGAACTCACTTTGTAGACCAGGCTGGCCTCGAACTCAGAAATCCACCTGCCTCTGCCTCCCAAGTGCTGGGAATAAAGGCGTACGCCACCACTGCCCAGCCATCTCTCTATATTTTTATAAACACATCACTGGCTAAACCTTTAGACCAGTGGTTCTTGTAACCCCTTTGACAAACCTCTACCTTCAAAAATATTTACATTGTGATTCATAACAGTAACAAAATTACAGTTATAAAGTAGCAACAAAAATAAGTGTGTGGCTGGGAGTCACCACAACATGAGGAACTGTATTAAAGGGTCACAGCACTAGAAAGATTGAGAAATAGTGCTTTAGGCAAACATGCTTGGGTCTAGAGTAGGCAGGCCAAATCCCATTTCCAGACCCAGCTTTTTAGTAGAGTAAAACAACACGGGACAATTTCCCCAATATTACCCATCCCCAAAAGACATTTGGATCTCTGTAAGACTGAACCCAGAGATCTGAGTGGGGGACAAGACAGTAAAGAAAACTTAGCCATAAGTGTTGGTGTCACATCTAGGTGACAGCACAACCCACCCACTTGTTGCCAAGGCAACAGCCACCGTATTCCCAGAATCCACTTGACCCACTGTCCACCTTTACCTGCAGCTATGTCACTCTCCATATATTGCAAAGAGCTAGCTGTCCTGTCCCGCCCAGGGGGCCCTCCCGGGAAGGACTATCGACCAGGGTCCGAGGTGTCCTGCCTGCAGGACACTCAGCTGCTGAGGAGAGGGACTGCGGATAATGGAAAGATGACAGGAAACAAGAAATCTCTGGGGGCAAGATGGTATTCCAATTAAGCCCCGACCAGCCTTTATTCCAAGTCCATATATAAGCACTTAGGAAGGAAAGGGGCAGGGGCAGGAAGGTTACCAGAGGTCACTATAGAGCAGGAAGACACAGAGGGTGTGAAATTTCTCAGAGCCGCTTAATTGCAGCCAAGTATTTACACCGCTGTAACTCAGCATAACAAGCCTCAGGATAGCAGGATATCTCAAGGTCTCTTTGGAGTCACAAGCTACTATAAACAGACCATCTATTGCCTGCAGGAGACACCTGCAGAGGGGAGGAATCAAAGGAATGTCTGCTGAAGCCTGGGACCCTCTGGCTAGCTGATTAAGAGAAAGGTCTTAGGTTCAAACAAGGTCATTTGGTCTCCGGCATATAAACAGAAGACCCCTCTGATCTTTCTCTTTTTTCCTCTCTCTTTTCCCTTTCTCTTCTCGCCACTACCTTGCTCCCCTTCCAATAAACCCCCCACGTGGAACTGTTTGGCCTGGTGTGGTTTCTTCAAGCCACCCGATTATAACACTGCACGTATCCGACCATTTCATCATTTTTACAAGGATAAGGGAGTTTTTAGAAGAGGAGAGCCGGCAGAGCTTAGAGAAAAGAGATTTTCAGTTCATTTGCTTGTGCTCTGGCAGAAGTGGCCAAAGTCTGTGAAGATTTGAAAATCAAATGTACCATTTCCTGGCCATTAAGACTGATTGTCAAGCTTATATCTAAAGCAAGCATAGCACAGTGAAAAACCAGGCAGTAAGGCCCAATGTTATTTGAGTTTGAGGAGGAAAAAATATATAAGAAGGCAGGTGAGAGAAGTCTGTAAGTCTAATTTTGAATGGGAAAAGCCCATTCATTTGAAGTAGGGATGGAGAAGCCCTTGAAAAGGTGGCAGCAGAGAATTAGCATAGGAGTGGAGCCATGACCCCAGGATGTCCCCAAAGGACAAAAGGCTTGTCAGAGGGATCCCCCAAATCACAGTAGAGAGGCTTCCCTTTCAAAGTGATGGGCACCCAGGAGGGCATAGGGAAACTGCCTGACACCCCAGTGTGACTTATGTCAAGCAGGCTTCATTGAACCAGCGAGGGACAAAGAGAGAGACAGAGCTGACAGCTCTGAGAAGTCACTTACCTGAGCAGGCAAGGAGAGATAAGTGGGTAGAACATGCAGAAGAGAGAACTGGCTGGAGAGGCAGTCTCTAAAATGTAGAGTTGATATGGTAGGTGGCAGGAACCAGCAAGGATCTCTCCCCACGAGGGTCCAAAGGCAGTTTGGTTACGTTAGGAGGTGCAGAGGCCATAGGCTCCACTGCCTTCCTCCCAGTTTTCTGCACCAGATATAAATGAGGGTGCAGTGAAACCACCAAATTGGACCACTCTGTGGGGAGAAAAGTTTATTGGGGATTAAATTGCCCAGGCTGTCTCTCAGGGGGCACAGAGAAGCAAAATGGCAGAAAAGCAAGCTGATTTTTATATGACCATCAGCAGGGTAGGGGTCTTCGAGCTATTACAAACTGATTGGCTTAACCCGGAACTAGATTCTCTCTCCCGGGGTACTTACTGACCTTTGAGAGGTCCCTAGTAAACAGAAACCTTCTGTATAAGATTCCCGGAGAATGCTGGCCAGGCTTCTCTTTGCCCAATTCCAATCCTTCTGTTTACCCAGTCAGAGTCTTCCTGTTTAAGACCTTGTCACCAATGGTACCATTTTAGGAGCCCACTTTAGACTTAACAGGCACATGTCCTGGTAACACAAGTCCTTTGTGTCACTTTAACACTTGTGAGAAGAGACTAGTCATGGCTCTCCCAAAGAACTCAGAAGGCCAGCCATCAATAGGTAAGCCAGGCAGAGTGGGCACAGAACTCAGGAAGGGAGCATTGTCAGCAGCTGGCAGACTGGACCCCGCCAGCATCCAGACCCCATCTCTCATATAGAATGGAAAATAGGAAACTTCCCTCAGCAAAACAGGAAACTGGGCATGGGGACTCAGGCCTATGATTCCAGCTACTGTGAGAATTAAGACAGGGGACTCACTACTCCAAAGGATTAGCTTTACAGTGCAAGGTCAAGGCCAGCCAGAAGAACGTGGTAAGACCCTGTCTCAAAAATAAAATATCCAAGGTCCTGGGTTTGATTCCCAGAACCACAAAAAGGAAAAGGTCTCTCCGGCCCATGGGCTAGTCCTCCCTCCCCAACAAACACTTGTCTGGTAAACACAACTATGAAACCACAGCAACAGAAGGAGCCCTAGACTGGACTCAAGGCTGACCCGACTTCTACCTTGATTCCCTGCAGGTCACCTCCCAGCCCTCCGGCCTTCCTCATCATCATCATCTATGTGGTAAGGACTGAACCTCCCCAACGCCAAGGTCTTACACTCTACCCTGGGGCCCTTTCTCTCCAGCCCTCTCTCTTATTCTAGAACAAGCAGCTATTTCAGGATCGCTCCCAAAACTAAATACCAGAATCCTGAGGGAGATGGATACTCTCTATAGGGCAAGTTTTGCCCTCACCTTCCATCCCTAGACAGCCTGAGGGATGGGCTGAGACCCAGTGAGTTCCTTCCTGCTGGTGGCTGAGTGTCTGGGCTCCCTCCCCAGACTGAAGCTCCACTTCTTGCCTCATCCGGGAAGCAAGAAGTTCCCTGAGCATTAAGCTAACAAGCATCCATCCCTACTGACTTAAAATACAGAGCATGAAGCACAAACGACTGTTCAGATTACAGGAGAGTTCTAGAGTTCCACTCTCCTCACCTAACTTTCTTCCTGTGTTCCCATCTCTCGTGACCACACACACCCAGCAAGTCAGGAGACAGACAGGGACACACTCAGGCTGCTTAGAGACTTCATATGGACATCGTTAGCATCCCTGGTCTGCTCCAGCGCCCAGTCCAG
This sequence comes from Uromys caudimaculatus, assembly GCA_028551405.1. Lineage (NCBI taxonomy): Eukaryota > Metazoa > Chordata > Mammalia > Rodentia > Muridae > Uromys > Uromys caudimaculatus. Next base: position 22,916,735 of record CM052713.1, read on the forward strand.
GGTACCACATCATTAGGGTGCCTTGTGTCCCTCCATCATGACAGTCTTTCAGTGTTGCCATTCTCCATCAGCGCTCCTCAGCCATGAGTGTCCACTGGAACTGGTCAGCCAAGTCACCAGGGCCAGGGTCAGGGTTAGGGCCAGGGCCAGGGCCAGGGCCAGGGCCAGGGCCAGTGCTAATTGCACTAGACTCCCCCACACCTGCTGTGGTGGGACCAGCTGTTATTTTCTAAGACCATTCTGAATCTGATGCTCAGCCACCCAGAGTTGAGAGGGGCAGCTCTTAAAATTCCCATGTGTCTACTCATCCTGTCATGTGTCTCTTAGAATGGGGAAGCAGCTATTCCTAAATTAATTTTTAATGACTCATGAATAGTGTATTCATTTCTTACCTCCAGCTCACTGATGCTTTATCAGTTTTTCTCCAGATTACAACATCATGGCTGAAGTCTAGGCCCCCTGGTAATTAATCCCTCAATAGTATGCTTTTCTCCTTCCCCAGAGCTACAAACTTTTCCATTCCTAGAAACATTAGAAAATTAGACAGTGTCTATTTATGATGTCACATAATATGTGGCATTAAGCAATAAGCTTTTTTCTTTAAAAATCTTAAACTGCTTCTCCACATTGTTTTGTGGAGAAGCCTGGCCTGAATATTTCAGTAGCCTCAGGATATTTTACGGAATGAAAATACATGAACTTAGTTATCTACGGACACGTAGGATATTTCAAAGTTTTTGTTCTTGAAAGTCTGGGTCATGTCTCTCTTGTGTACAGCATAGTAAGTCTTACAATATAGGCTTTCCATTAATAAACATAGCTCTGCCGGGCAGTGGTGGCACAGGCCTTTAATCCCAGCACTTGGGAGGCAGAGGCAGGTGGATTTCTGAGTTCGAGGCCAGCCTGGTCTACAGAGTGAGTTCCAGGACAGCCAGGGCTACACAGAGAAACCCTGTCTCAAAAAACCAAATAAAATAAAATAAAATAAAATAAACATAGCTCTATTTTTTTCTAGTACATTCTTATATTTAAAGTGAGTGCCTTTGCGTGAGGTAGTCTATCGCCAAGTATGAGTGGAGATGCTAGGTTTCATTTTGGCTCACTGTCCTAAGTGATTCTTCAGCCATCTCCTCAGCAGCAGGTACGAGGGGACAGACCCATTTCCCCGAATCACTGTCAAAGCCTGCTTCACCAAACCTCTGTTTGTCCATAGAAGTGATGAATATGATTTCATTCTTTTCCTCTGTAGTCACATGACTACCTTAATAGAACAATAAGACATCAAAGTTCAAAGAGATTCCAGTGACCGTGTACTCTAACCTTGCTGCTTTAAGAATGTTTCTGTTGCATATAAATTACATGACATCATCACAATAAAAATTTTCGTTAGTAATATAAGCGAACAAAAATTAAAATTCCCCTTTGCATTCTTTTTCTCTTGCTGAGAGAGGAACTAATGTTAATAGCTGGCACGTGTAGCGGCTTGTGTTCTCATGCTAATTATGTTACCCAAAACCTGTTTGCAGTGTCCAGCTTGCACTAGGACTAGAGGAAACCTGTCCCCAGTTGGTTTTTGACTGGTCAAAAAGTTACCAGCAGCCAGTGGCTGGGCAAGGAGACGGAGGTGGGACTTTTAGCATTCCTGGGAAGAGACCGAAGAAAGATGAAGAGGGGATTCCACCAGGACGAGGGCATAGGAGATGGACCATGCCAGAAAGGTGCAGGGGGGAGACAGCAGGCATGTAGATGCAGGGGGAAGCGGCCCCAGAGGGCTGCCCAGCAGGGTCCAGGACAGCAAAGATAAAATATAGATTTAGTAAATATTAACTTGGGAATATCGGAGGGGAGTGTGTGTTAGCCATGTGGAGTTAGCAAGTGGCCCAGCCATTGAGCTGTTTAAGGTATTTAAAATATAAGGCTGTGTATGTGTGTTTTTCTTTCAGGAATCCAGAATATTGGGGCGGTAGCGAGAAGTGTGCACGCACCCGCCAGGAAGTATAGAGCAGATTAATCAAGTACCGCAACAGGCACAGCAAAAAGAGCTATTACCACAGGTAGGTTCATGTATGTAAATACGAAGACAGTCAGCAGTATGTTTAAGGCTTATTAAGTATTTATTTTTTAAAGTTTATTTTATGTGCAGGAGAGTTTTGTCTGTGTGTCTGTCTGTGCACCACGTGCATGTCTGGTGCCTAAGAAGGCATTACGAAGGTGTTGGATCCCCTGGAACTGGAGTTATAGGTGGCAGTGAGCTGCCACATAGGTGCCAGGAGTGGAACCCAGTAAGTGCTCTTAACCACTAAACCACCTCTCTCTGCCAGTAATGGAGTTTTAGATTATTAAAAGATATCTGTATTTTCCTGCAGTTTGTATTTTCTCTTAACAACACATTTTAGTACCCGTTCCTTATCAGCACACACAGGCTTATCGCTCTGCCTTCACTGCTGCATCATTTATAGCCCAAGACGTATTAGTCATCTATTGCTGTGTAACAAATTCCCCTCCCGTCTCCAAATTTAGTGGCGTGTACAAAAATAAAAACGAACAGATGAAAACTCCCTTATCTCATCCAGCTTCTGAAGTTGGGACTCCTGGATCAGCTTAAGTTGGTCGTTGTGGTCAGGGCCTCTGGTGACATTATAGCTGAGCTGTGAGCAGGGGATGCTGTCATCTGAGGCTTCACTGGGGCTAAAGATTGGTGTAACAGATAAGATGGCTCGCTTGCATGGCTGTGGGCAGTAATCTAAGTTCTGCAGTATGCAGACCCCTTCAGGGCTGCTCAAAGAAAGTTCCCCCAGAGCAAGGGATAATGAGGGAGATAGAGAAAAAGGAAAGAGGAAGCCCCTGTCTTTGTGTAACCTAAACTCAGGAATGGCGTTACTCCCGCCATGTGTCATACACAAAAGCCCTGGTTTAGGGTATGAGAGGACCAGGCCTGGGCACACCCTGAGGTGAGTGTCGCTGGAGTCTGCTTGGACAAGCACACGACCCTCCTCATGGCCATCTTCAGGCTCTTATGCTCACAGGTAGCAGCACTGTGAGCACTCGGGTGTGCGTCGGGATGCCAGGTCACGCTACTCGCTCCTACAAGACCAGGGTGGCAGCATCAACCTCCAGGCTTCCAGCCTGGTCCAGTTCCAGAGCCACTGGTGTTTGTGGGAAGATAAACAGGATGTAAATTGTTAGGTCCCAAACCCAGGATAAGCAGCAGAGGTGCCTATTTAACATATCAAAGCAGACCTAGCTGCCAGGTTTTCCCAGCACCCACCAGTCTCTACCTGTTATAGTGTCCTCCTGGCTGGCACACCCCAACCCCTACTCTGAATGGTTGGGTTACCCTCTCCTATGTAATCCAGTCATTTTGGTTACTTGCCCGCCCCCTTTTTTTCTTAGCTTTTTTCTACCCTTCTTCTCTCTTGGTCTCCTGGTCTCCCACCCCCTCTCTCCTCACATGGCAGGCTCAGCATCGCGTTCTCTCTGGACTCAGATGCCTCTGTCTCTGCCTTTTGCTATGCTCTCCCTTGTATCCACAATAAGCTTTCTCCTCCACCTAGGAGCAGTCCTGGCCTCCTCTTTAATATCTTTTCTTCATTCAGAGATCTCAACAAGTATCTTGAGATGTCACTGCCAGAAATTCCCAATGGTTGGTTCCCAGAATGCTAACAAACCATGTAACAGCTTCTCTTACCCTGTAAGTGCTAAATCTACACTGTCTGAAGGCTACATCCACTGGTGTGTGAACACTTGAGCTGCCTTGGTTAAAAGGAAGCTGATAGAAATAAGGAATCCTCCCCAGGCAGAAACTGGCATCAGATGGACTGGCTTCAGCTCTGTGACCATGTGTAAGCCACATCTCTCCTAACACTCTTTCAGCTGTGACATAGTTGCTGCAGACATTCCTGGTAATGTATGTGGGCTGGCCATGGGAGTGCTACTGCTTTTATTCTCCCTTCTGAACACATATTAGTTGTCCTTCAAGCTCCTCGAGTAAATGAACTCCATTTTCTAAAAATATATTGTGCCCGCTGAGCTCATTTTGCCCAATTTGACCACATCCCAGATCTCTGCTCTTTATGCCAACCATTATTTGTGGCCTGGGTTTCTTGTTGTGAATGGTTCAGATGTTTGCTATGTGGGGTAAAGTGTGATTGAAAGTCTTGTGAGAGCTCCCTACTGCAGCCCAGCCTAACCTGCCTCCTGTTGCAGGTATGGGGGCTAGTC
>CM052713.1:22921055-22995733 GCA_028551405.1 Uromys caudimaculatus
ATGGGTGGATGGTGGGATGGGTGGATGGGTGAGTGGATGGGTGGATGGTGGGATGGGTGGATGGTGGGATGGGTGGATGGGTGGATGGGTGGATGGTGGGATGGGTGGATGGTGGGATGGGTGGGTGATGGGATGGGTGGGTGGGTGGATTGGTGAGTAATGGGATAGGTGGATGGTGGGAAAGGTGGATGGTGGGATGGGGTGGGTGGGTGGGTGGGTGGTGGGATGGGTGGAGGGTGGATGGGTGGGTGAGTGGATTGGTGGGTGATGGGATAGGTGGATGGTGGGATGGGGTGGGTGGATGGTGGGATGAGTGGGTGGGTGGATGGTGGATGGGTGGATGGTGGATGGGTGGATGGTGGGGTGGGTGGATGGTAGGATTCATGAATGACAAGGGATAGGTTCAACTGTATCAAATGAAACGGCATCTTCACAAAGAACATTTCTGGGACATCAGAGAATTGCCTGGTCAGGAGACTGGGAGACGTGTCCCCAAAGACCCATGGGTTAAAGGATTGTCTTTAAGGTGACACTACTGAGGGGTGGTGGAACATTTAGGAAGTGAGGCTTAATGGAATATCATTAGGTCACTAGGTGTGTGCCTTCAAGGGGGGATGAGACCTCTGCATCTTCCATTTCCAATCTTCTTGTTTGCTTCCTGGCTCAAAGTGTAAGGAGTTTGCTGTGCCCAGTGCTCCCCACTATTCCGACCCAGTGCCTCCATCAAAGATTCTAAATAATGAGGCCACTCATTTATCGGCTGGATCCCTCAAAGCCACGAGCCAAAGCAGTTTCTCTCCGTTTTAAGTTCACTGTCTGATTTTGTTCTAATGGTGGAGAACTGGCTAATACCCAGATTGTGATATTCAGGTCAGGAGCTCTGGCCTGAATATCTGTGCCAACCCAAAGTTCGTGTGTTAAACCTAATACTCATTATTCTCCTGCTCTGACCAAGTGGTGCTTTGGGAGGAGGCAGGTTATGAGAGTGGAGCCAGCCCTTGCCAGACAACCAATCTACGGCCACTTTGATCTTAAACGTTCAGACCTGGAATGGCGAGTAATGAATATGCATTGTTTAACAATTGTATTTTGTTACAGCAGCCAACCAGGCAGACGTAGGTGAGCTGTAGATAATTTGGACACCCAGCAGAAGAAAGGCTGGGGGGATGGGGCAGCAAAGAGAAGTGGGGTTAGTGAGCAGTCAGTGTTCACTGTGATGAGCTTAAGGTGCCCCCGGGACCCTCAGGGTAGGTGTCTACTGTGTGGCTCTCAGGAGAGAAGCACATGACTCTTACTAGCTGGCTAGTAAATGCTTTTCCCAGAAGGCCTTGGGGTTTCTGAGCTTCCTAAGAGAATGTCTGGGACCTCTGCTGTCCTCTAGAGTCCAAAGGCCAGACAAGAACAAAGACATAAAAAGGACGTGACAAGCATCTTAGAGAAGAGATGTTTCCGCTTCAAACCTGAAGAGGACTGGCTTTCCACACTCACCTCAAGCACCTGAGAAGGCAGGGAACGTACCACAGACACCACCAAATGGGGATATCCCTGCACAATCCCACCCCACACTGGCCAACAGTCCTAAGAAAGATTGTGCCTCCTGGATGGGGGAACTTGCTGGCCTCAGTAGTTATGACCATTCACTCCTGAACTTGGGGAACTACAGAAAGCCTGCATTTTTGGTCCGGAGGGTGATATAGACCTGAAGGTCTTGGGGAGAAGGGAAGGGCCAGGGGTGCCCATGTGGTAGCTGGGTCTCAGCAGAGGCCTGGCCCAGCATGGTCCGCCATGTTGCTTACCTTGGGGTTCTAGACAGCATACCCGCACGGACACAGCAGTCTCTTATTCCAAAGCCTTTCACTGTGCTTCCTCAGGAAGCTTCTTGCTGAAAGATAAGTGTTTTGTCTGTGATCAAACAGAATTATATTTATTTACTTTACTTTCGTCTAGGACCGAGCCAGGCCAGACAGGTCAAAGGGTAAGACTGTGAGTAGTTAAGATGGTCTCCAGAAAAGTCTGGAATTTCCTGTGGGCACAAATGTGATAGAAAAAGTCGGGGTCTCCCAGGGGCCATGACAGGGGTTACACAGCAGTTCAGGGCCCCTTGGCAGGAGGGGAACCTCCCACAGTGGAGAGGGCTCTCCGGCTGTTTGGGGAACCTGACCATAATTAAGATCTGCTTTCAGGGAGCAAAGGTACAAACCCAGGGACATACGAATCCACGTTACCCGTAGACTATGCCCAGAAGGAGGCAAGGAAAGAGACGGTAAGCCTGCAATGTAGCTGCTTCAGAACCAAACTTAGAAGGGCCCTCAGACTTCCTTTGACACATCCTGAAGAAGAGCTTCTTACAAAGCTCCTGAAACCCCATATCAGGCACCGCTGGGAAGAAAACAAGAGTGTCCATGGAGATGTAGAGACAATTGGAGACCTTTATTTATTGTAGTAACTTAGATGATTTAGACATAAGACTTTCTAAAACTCACCATGCATCCAGCCTGGTGTTTTTGAACAAGTCAATACTAATAACTTGACACTCTGGGGATTTACTTGGCTTTTCTTTTTGTTTGAAGCCAATTTTTTTCTGCCTCCATCTGATTTTGAGTAGGCCCCAGAAGCTGGACCACTCTCAGAAGATAGTTAGTTTGGCCATTTCTGGTGCTTCAAAATAAATCTACCCAGATTTACACAGCTGACTCACAGTTTCCTAAATCCATCCACATACCCTGGAACCACCACCATGGTGCCAAGAGCACACATCTTGGATTTGAACTTCTCGTACTGGGAAGTCTAGAGTTGGGATAACCTTTGTTCATCAGTGTTCCTTCAGGAAATCCCCAAGGGGTACCTGCTCTGGGCTAGGTCCTCACTGAGGGAATACATAGAAATGGCTCCTATTCCTCCAGAGTTTCAGCCCAACATTGAACACAAAATAGGTTGCAAACACCTACCATGAGGTCTGCCTTAGTGGAGAGGGGACCTTCAGGTACTGGGTGATTTCAGCACTGCCCACAGGGACAGGCACAGCTCAAGCAAAGTCTGAATGAGAGATGTTGCCCTTGTGGCCAACAGCCCAGTGCAAGGAGCAGTCCCAGGATTCTACAAAAGAAAACCTTAGATAGCATCAGGAACTGAGATCTGCCTTGGGAACCATGTGAATCAGTACCTGGACAAAGCACGCCCTTCCCAGGAAAAGCAAACCTAGACCATGAACAACTTCTGACTGGAAGATGAGCAAGGAACAGAAGCCATCCAGTCCAAGGCATCAGCGTCATATAGCATGTCCCTTGTGCACTGGGAGTCACTGTCAGATGAGTTGATTTCCAAGACGGTGGTTAGTGGTTAGACACACACCACACCCCAAATCTTAGCCCCTGCATGCAAGGCATAGCCTTCTCCACAGACTCATGCCCTTGGCAGCCACTGTTTGCTGGTACCCGGTATTTGTCCTCTCTGTCTTCTATAGAATAGTTAGCTGACCTTATGGTCGTTCTAAATAAGGCTTTGATTGCCCAGAATTTCTTTCAGCAGATGTGGCTATGTGAGTAAGTTCTAACGAACAGATAAGTACAGAAGTGGGAACTTCTGGTTTCTATGGGACGTCAGTTACATCAAGTGATGTTTTGCTGGGGCACACGGGTGAAAGGATGTTTTGCTATAGCAGACACAGGTGAAAGGATGTGTGATGTTCAAAAAGAATATTAATATGACCCCACAGACAGTGGGAGCTCAAGAAGTGGTTTCCTTTGCTCCGCCTCTCTAGTCTTTGTGGTGACACACATGTATTGGTTCACCTTACCTTGCATTGCTGAGCTTTGCTTGTGGTGACATCACAGAGAGAAACTTGCCAAAGAACTTCTCGTGAGGTTCCTGTGGTTTCCTTGCACTTGGGCCAATTGGCTAAACTCGAGGTTTCTTCTAGACTGAGCTGCCCTTGCTGATCCCTGTGTGGAATCTACCAAGGGGACTGGACTACAGCTGCTGATTCATGTGCGGTGTTTGCTAAAGAACTGGGTTGAGAATGAAGATTGGAATCACCCCCAAAACACTATTTCTAGACAGATCCACTTCCTCCATGTTCTAATAGCCTTTCTTTCCCACTACCTCTGGTGGGTGGTGGGCTACGCCTATGCACACCCATGCATGCATTCAGGCACCTATTACAGCCTATGCGTGGAGGTTAAGGGACAACTCAAAGAAGTCAGTTCTCTTCTATGGTGTGGTTTCTAGGGATCAAACTCGGGGTTTTTGTTGTTGTTGTTGTTTGTTTGTCTGTTTGTTTTTGGTGTTTTGAGACAGGGTTTCTCTGTGTAGCCCTGGCTGTCCTGGAACTCACTCTGTAGACCAGGCTGGCCTCGAACTCAGAAATCTGCCTGCCTCTGCCTCCCAAGTGCTGGGATTAAAGGCGTGCACCACCACTGTCTGGCCAAACTCAGGTTTTTGGGTTTGGTGACAAACACCTTTACCTGCTGAGCCATCTTGACAGGCCCTGGGAACATTTTCTTAAAGGGAGTTGATGTATCTTTCCTTTTTACTCTTACTGATAATTGGAATGAGGTTGTAATGGCTAAAACTGGAGTAGCCATTTGGATCATAAAGTAATCCTGGGGATGAAGTCCTATTTAGAAACAAAAGAAGACAAATGGCAACCGTGTGTCCCTGACCCATGGAGACAAAGATTTGGTCTGTCTTCTGATATTTCCATTGGAATAAATAGTCCGTGTTTCATTTTAAAACATTTGTTCCTTAGAATTTCTCTAGTACTCATAGTCAAACTTGCTTATACATGATATCATTTCCCCAGGTATCAAACCTAATTGTCTGCAGGCGACATGTCTAGAGCACCCCAGTCAAAACCAACCTAACTGTCCCCTACACTATTACCACCTCAGTACACGAGGTGCAGTAGGGCTGTGCTAGCTGGGCACCACACAGGTGTTCACAGAGAAGGCTGCGCTGAGTGTGGGTCTGCAGTCTGCATACCAGGCACTATCAGTGGGGATTCGGGGGGTGCTCAGAGAGTTGTACTTCTCTGAGGGGAAGCCGGAACAAGGGAGGCTGCCAGGCCTCTTTTATGGCTGCTGCTGCCTGGGAGTTGGTGGCAGGAGACAGGATGCAGCAGGCAGCTAGGGGCCAAGGTCTTATATACATTTTGGGGTGGGTTGGGATCTAAAGGCAGATGTTTTCTTTGTTCTGTGGGTTTGGTCTGAGATGTTAGGGACGCCTCATCTGCATGTGGAAGGACTTCAGGTGTTGTCTCTACGCTACTGATTGCCACAGTACTCTCAATGGGGTGTCATGGTCATGTGTTCCCAGACAGGAACCTAGTCAGAAGTAGATTTCTACCATTCTATCAGAAGTAGATGCTTAGCATTCTCAATTATGAGACCTACCGGGATTTCGGAATCCACTTGACCTTACCAGATTTTCTGTCTGGTGGCACAGTCCTGCCCCACAGCTGAGTGCCACATAGGTGGTATTCACAGGGGAGGCTGGGCTAACTGAATGCCGCACAGGACAGGTGGTGTTCACAGGTGGGTCTGTGTGAGACAGGAAAACCATACCAGGAAGCTTGATAAGGTTGAGACCCAGACACTTGGCGGGCACACACCTGTGACTTAGGCACTCCCCGCTCCCTGCCAGATTCCTCCTCACATAAGGAAACGTGTCCTATGGTCACATAGGCCCAGAACAGAGCTCTCCATGCTAGTGAAGTAACTAGAGACCCTGAGGGTTTAGCCAATAAGCTTTCCTTCCCAGACATTCCTCCCTGTGAAAGGTATTTAATCTCTGGTCTACCCTGAGAAGTGGGTAAGGTACAGTATGCATCCACTTTCTACCATGAACAATCAATAAACATTTTAGAACCATGGACTGTCTTTTTCATCAAGATCCTTCATGAGGAGCCATGAAGAAGGCATTCTGCTATGGAGACGCAGCTTAAATCTCCCTTAGTAGTTCTCCCTGCATTCCCAGACACAATAGCCACTGTCCTCAGCCCTCAAGCTCCCAACTCCATTCTCAGCTCTTCCGTGACTCCCAGCAGTGCCTGGATGTCCAAAAGTCAGAGAACCCCACAGCCCCAGCCTCATCACAGGTCCCAGGACCCCTGAGCTAGCTCTGGTTTTCCCACATCTCAGACTGCTTTCCCACCCCCAGAGCAGTGTCTGGGGCTTCCCTACAGCCCAGCACCTGCCCTGTGCCAGCGTGAGATAAGCACAAATTACTGAGGCAGGCGGAACTTGGACCCACAGGACTGTGCTAGCTGAGCACCACAGAGGTATTCACGTAGGACTGGGCGAGCTGAGTGTCTCACAGGTATTCACAGGGGAGGCCAGGATAACTACTTGCTATCACAATTGTTCTTGTGCTCGCCACTTCTGCAGAACAACCCCAAGACTGCACAAACTGCCCAGAGATGAAGGGAATCTGAACCGTGCAAGGATGCACTGGCACCCTCTCCTGCCAAGGCTCTGCTGCGCCAGCATTTGCTAATGCACCCTGCTTTCCTCCAGAGCTGAGCCCCACAATAAATGGATGCTGAATCTTTTTGCTCTTAATGCCTGGAGCTCTTTGCCAGAGGAATTGATCGCCTCCAAAGTGAGTCTCCGCTGCTGGGCATTCTCTAATGGACAGGCATCACAGAGAAAGAGAGAATCTTGGGTAGGTCCTTCCAGGGGAAGCCTTGGCCTGCAGAGGGCATCAAACCAGGGTGGACAGCAGAGAAAGGACCTGTCAGGATCTAGGCTCTACACGTGCAGCAGCGCTCGGAGTCTCAGCAGGACGGGGGATAGGGAGAGCTTTGCAGCCCAAGAGCCATGGCAGGGAAGCCAGAACTGAGAAGGTAGAGGGAGCATTCCTGGCCCGCACTCAGTGCCCACCCCACCCAGAAGCCCAGGGAGTGGCTTCAAGACCTGACTACTCTGCCAGCGTTATTCCATTAAGCTTCACAGCACTCCCTTGGGTTAGGCAACAATTTCATTTTTTATGATGGAGATGGAGGAGAATTTAAATGATGTCTTGGCTCCCTGCTATGTAGGAGGAAACCTCGTTGCCCCAGATTTGCGGGATCCCAGTAGAGAGTAAGGAAAGAATTCTCCTTAGTTCTAAGATGGCGGCTCTCATTCCCCACACTCCCCCAACAGGCCCTGGATTCAAAGGCCACACACAACACATCATGAAGAACAATGGCAGCCATTGCTTCTTTCAACTGAAAAGGAGCTGGATGACCAGAGAAGGGAAACGATCTGCCCAGGGTCAGTCAGTATTATAGCTAGAGACCCACATCCTTCCTTCGAGAGCCTGCAGCTCATTCAGGACCTTACAGTGATGGGCTTATGACTGGTCTCATATGTTCACCAGCCTTCAGACCCTTGTTTGTGATTGTGTCCAAAAAGGAAGCCCCAGGAAGAGATGGTGACAGGCAGAGCCCTGAGCCAGCCATGGGTGAGTCCAGAGCCACTGACCTAGCAGGAAAGGAAGACAACTTGGCAGGAAGAGAGAGAACTTGACTACAGTCACACAGCCAGAGGAGGAACAGACTATGACATACTTTGTTTGAGATTGGAGAAGGTGCTTCCATAACAGAGCTGGGGACTTTGTCCCCTTTGGCTATTTTCCTTTTGGCAAAGGGTCCCTTTAGGAGGTGACTTCTTGGAGGACAGAGCCCTTGAAGATCCTGGCTAACTTTTCAAAGCACCAACCTTGATCTAGTTTCATCCAATGATGTCTGTCTTTATCCCCATGCTACCCAGGCCCTCCGAGTGTCCCTCTGCCATCATGTCACCTGTCTGAACCTCCCAGAGACACACAGAATAAATGACTTGTGTCTCATGGGACATAAACTCCAGGGCAGGGGCCACGTCCATGTCCCCAAAGCTCCCTGGGTTAGCTAGAGTTGTAAGAAGCTGGGATAGGGGCTGGAGAGATGGCTCAGCGGTTAAGAGCACTGATTGCTCTTCCAGAGGTCCTGAGTTCAATTCCCAGCAACCACATGGTGACTCACAACTCATCTGTAATGAAATCTGATGCCCTCTCCTGGTGTGTCTGAAGACAGCTACAGTGTACTCATGTACATAAAGTAAATAAATAAATCTTTAAAAAGAAGAAGAAGAAGGAGGAGGAGGAGGAGGAAGAGGAGGAGGAGGAGGAGGAGGAGGAGGAGAAGAAGAAGAAGAAAGAGGGCTCTGTGGGCTGAGTGTCTATAGTGATGTGCCATGGTCTTGGGTGGTGGTCCCTACAAGGTTAGCCTTGAATAGTAGATCTGGAGGGCTGTAGGAGAAGGCAGCTCCCACCAAAGATTCAGCAGTTTGTGCTATTCTTTTTTTTTTTTTTTTTGGTTTTTTGAGACAGGGTTTCTCTGTATAGCCCTGGCTGTCCTGGAACTCACTCTGTAGACGAGGCTGGCCTCGAACTCAGAAATCCACCTGTTTCTGCCTTCCAAGTGCTGGGATTAAAGGTGTGCGCCACCACTGCCCGGCAGTTTGTGCTATTCTTAAGAGTGAACTGGACTTTCAGGAGAGGCTCCTGAAGCAACTTCCAGGCTAGCCATGGACTGTGGCTGCAGTCCATTGTGGGATACCCTGGGTGTCCATAAAAGGCCCTCCCACTCCCTTTTCCGGACCACCAGATACCTGACCCGGCCCAGCCCAGCACTCCTAGATTCCTGAATGGCTCTGACTGTTGTGGTATGGACTGAAGCTGTCCTGTATGCGACCCGCTCAGTTCCACAACCCACACACTCCGCTTGCATTTTGCCAACCCAATTCCCACTCCTACCTCCCAGTCAGAATTCAAGGTCCCTCGGGCCTCTGCCTGCCCACTGTTCTTGACAGATATGTATTTATGTTATTCAAACAAGAATAAAGTCAGCCACAATAGTAATCCCAAAACAAATGAGAATCATAAGTCACCGGGAGTGTTCTCCCTGCTTGTATCTTAAGCAAGGCTCTTTGCAGGGATAATAGACACTGGCTACATAGCCACAGGGGACTCAGAGAGGGACAAGTCAGAAGCAGTAGGGTGTGTGTAGCACCTCTACCCCGTCCTCTTTGCTTGCTTCCCATTCTTTCCCTGCCTTCCCAATGTTCCGAAATGCAGGTTGAGAGGGAACAGTGAACCGCACCACACACATGAAAGAGATAGCTTATTACTTTTTTATTAACTCCAGCCCACAACGTCCTCAAAGACAGCTCCCAGGACTCCAGAATCTAAGTGCTTTTGAACATGAACTTGATTTCTCAGATTTCCTTCTCCTCAGAGGGAGAGAAAAAAAAAAAACAACAGCAACGGAAAGCTCACTGTACTGCCGCCCCGACCCAGCTCTGCTAGCCCAGAGAGTACAGAATCTCTGCAGCTGGGAGCTCTTTAGAGACTCCAGAAAGCCGCCTGTCTGCAGCCTCAACCACTTGATGGCTCACAGATCAGTTCAATGTCTACACAACAGAATCAGCATCTTTAAACCTACCTCTGTGCCTGAACTCAAGCCCCACCCAAACCAACGGGTCAGTCTGGGACAGCCACAGCCTTTATAAGAGGCCCTTCCAGGTAATTAACAATGCAGCCGGGTGGGGTCCGAAAGTCCGAGGAATAAAGGTCGGAGAAGGAAGTCCCTCTTGCCAAGAAAATACCCAGCTGATAGCTCAGAAGGACCCAGAGACCTAGCACCCCACCACTAGAAACCAAGGGTGGAGATCAGCTCATCAAGGATTCTAAAGCCAGCAGGAAAGGGGTTGCTAGGGAACCCGAGATCCACACCAACTCAAACGCCCTCCCCTACAAATTAAGAGTGATTTACAAGACAAAGGGAACCTTTTTGTAAGAGGCAGTGGCCATCTGCCTTAGGTTATTAAATCCAGCACCATCAGGAGAGGCTACCCCAGCCAGCTGCCTCTTGCACTGATCTATGAAACGGAGGAAGGTCTCACCATCAGAGTAAAATCCTTACCTAAAAGTTCCACCCAGATGAAGAATTTGAGTTGTCGGCCACTCTACAGAGGAGCTGGGGCAGGGGGCATGTGAGGAAGGGGTTTCACAAAGGTGCCCCCGGGCTTGCAGAAGTCTCCTGGGAAGCATTGGGAGGGACTCCAGGGGCTCTCAGGAGTTACAGACAAAAAGACAATGCTTCTCTACCCTCATGGTTGCAGTTGGGTTTGGGGTGGAGGGGTGGGGGTGGGGAATGAGGGGTGGGGCATGGGAGTGTGGGGTGTGGGGAAGGGGTTGCCGATGATGTCTCTGTCACTTCCAAGGGTTGTCTCAGGGTTCTCCTATGGGGCAAACAGGGTGAAGAGGGGTGTCTCTGGGCTTTGAAACCAGGAGAGCTTCAGAGACCATCTTGAGCTCTTGAGCTATCACGGGCTCCTCATTTCTCCCCACTCCCCTCGGTGTGGCCAGTCAACCCAGACCCAAGAACGCTAAGGCACGCCCACCCACCTGCTGGCCTGTCGGGCTGTTGTAGGAAGTTTCCAGAGCCATCCTTGGCCCCAGCTTCTTTCTATCCCCTTCCACTCCCCACCCCATCTTCATGCCCAAGCTTTGGGAAGAGAAACAGTCCACAGTCACACTCAAGTCGGAAGTACTAGGCCTGCAAGCTTCCTTCTCTGCTCATTCTCACAGAAGCTCTGGATCACTTGGAAAGCTAGGAACTTTTCCTATGGGTGGAAGCATGCTAGGTACTTTTCTTATGTTGGAGAACATAAAGTAGGGACTTCATGTCATAGCTGTGGACATGGGGCAGAGAAAGGAACAGGGCGGCTTGAGAATATCATTATGAGATCCTTTTCCAGGGCTGGAGAGATGGCTCAGCAGTTAAGAGCACTGGCTGTTCTTCTAGAGGTCCTGAGTTCAAGTCCTGGAAACCATGGTGGCTCCTGACTACCTATAATGGGATTTGATCCCCTTTTCTGGCATGCAGGAGTATATGTATATAACAGAAGAGTATGTATATGACAGAGCACTCATATCTATAATAAACCTTTTAAAACCTCAATATCCCTGTGCCTGACTACCCAGGAAGTGAGGGTCTTCCAGGTCATGGCAGCCATATTTCCCTTTGAGTCCCTGGAATTCCAGGGAGAGGAAGGATTCTCTGGCTGGGAGGAGCCTGCCTGTTGAGGACAGAAAGACAAGGAAATGATCCAAGAAAGCTTCTGAAGCATCTCCTCATCCCTTGTTCATCTTTGTCAGCTCATCCCCGACCGCTGGGGCTTTAATTAATCAGTAGGTCTGGCCTCTCTCTGTGTGGTGCTGACCTCTGACGGCCTGGGACCTCACCACATGCTTGACTACATGCAGAACGTAGGACAATCTGTCTCACAGTGAGTTTCTAGCTCAGCAGCAGCCCCTGGGAACCTGCTAGACACATTTCCAGGCCCACCTGGGACCACAGAACCAGTAGCCCTAGAGATGGGAGTCTAACAATCTCTGTGTATCTACACCCCTTCAGATGACTCCAGCTTGGGCCACACTTGGGCCTCAGACTTGGGCCATGATGGACGTTTAGACTCCATACCACAGTGCTACTGGATATCAGGCCTCTGGTTGCAGCCTTTCTGGGTACTGGAAGACACTGGGAGACTGTCCAAAGCAAGGCTTCATCTCCTGGTAGCTCCTGGTAGCCAATAGCAGGTAAATGGTCTCCTGGGTATCAGCCATGTCACCATATCCCAGGATCACACTGGAGGGCACTCCAACTTTAGAACTTCTGGGGTGACTGTGTCTCTGACATCATGTATTCAGGACACTCTTATAGCCCATAAAAACCAGAGTGGATGATTAAGCTGATGTCCATGTCTGGGGAGCAGATCTCCTAAAAAGTTCTGTAGTCAAAGGATTTTGAGTGTGCTAGGTAAAGATGGTGGTGGTGGTGGTGGTGGTGGTGATGATGATGATGGAGAAGGAGAAGGAGACAATGAAGGAGAAGAAGAAGAAGAAGAAGAAGAAGAAGAAGAAGAAGAAGAAGAAGAAGAAGAAGAAGAAGAAGAAGAAGAAGAAGAAACTTGGAGCTTTTCAGAAGGACTGAGGACTGATTAGGTCCTTTAACACACTGTGGAACATTGAGAGTGTTCAAGAACAGGATCCAGTGTGTGATGGTTTGTATATGCTCAGCCCAGGGAGTGGCACTATTACAAGGTGTGGCCTTGTTGGAGTAGGTGTGCTGTGGGTGTGGGCTTTAGATCCTCATCCTAGCTGCCTGGAAGTCAGTATTCTGTTAACAGCCTTCAGATGAAGATGTAGAACTCTCAGTTCCTCCTGCACCATGCCTGCCTGGATGCTGCCATGTTCCTGCCTCAATGATGATGGACTGAACCTCTGAACCTGTAAGCCAGTCCCAATTAAATGTTGTCTTTATAAGACTTTCCTTGATCATGGTGCCTGTTCCCAGCAGTAAAACCCTAACTAAGACAGAAATTAGTACCAGGAGTGGGGTATTGCTGTGATAGGCCTGACCATGCTTTTGTTTGGAAGAATGTGGATTTTGGGACTCTGGAAAGCAGTGGAATGCTTTAAGTTGAGCTTAATGGGCTATCCTAGTAGGAATATGGAAGACTTTGTCGCTAAGTATGATTTGAATTGGTCTAGAGATTGTTTTTGTGGTATTTTGGTGAAGAGTGTGGCTGCTTTTTGCCCTTGTCTGAAGAGTCTACCTGAGTAGATAAAGAGGTAAAGAGATTTATACTAATTGCATTGACAAAGGAAGTCTCAAAAAAGCCCAGCAGAGAATTTGTTCTCTGATTACGTATCATGAGGAGCGTTTTGAACAACCGTAGCAAGCTTAGAAAGGAAAAATATAAAATATATGGTTCA
The DNA here is from genome assembly GCA_028551405.1 of Uromys caudimaculatus. Classification (NCBI taxonomy): domain Eukaryota; kingdom Metazoa; phylum Chordata; class Mammalia; order Rodentia; family Muridae; genus Uromys; species Uromys caudimaculatus. The sequence continues at coordinate 22,933,857 of CM052713.1, forward strand.
AGTATTAAAGGGGCACCAGGAAGTGAAATGGAACTGAATCCTATGTTCTAGGAGATGACAGATTAAGGGATTTTGGGGCAAGATTCTACCTAGCTAAGTTTAGATCCAGGCATGGTGGTACACACCTTTAATCCCAGGAGACAAAGCCAAAAAGATCTCTAAATTCAAGGCCAGCCTAGGACAAAGCAGGTTCTAGGTGAAGAAAAGCTTAAATCCAGGCATCGTGGTACACACCTTTAATCCCAGCATTACAGGAGACAGAGCCATGCAGATCTCTAAGTTCAAAATCAATCTACAGAGCATGTTCCAGGTAAGCCAAGCTTAGGCAGAGAGGGAGTTGGGAAGCAGAAAGTTGGTAATAGAATAAGGAGGGCCATGTTCCAGCCCCAGAAAGCAGCAGGACTCAGCAGCTTCGGCCATGTGACTCTGGCTTTAGAGTGAAAAATAGAAGGAACTACTGGGACAATAGATGCTGGTTAGCTGGAGCTAAGACATTAGCAGTGATTCAGAAAAGACCAGCATCACTGAGGTGAAATCTTCTAGGAAGTGTTTTCTGAGAGCACAAAGAAGCTGTGTTCCAGAGATAGCCAAGGTTATACCTCATGCTGAAGCTGTCCTGGTAATATGTAAGAGTCATCCAGGTGGTACTGGTTTTGAAGGCCTGAAGGGGTCATGAAGAGCAGCTGAGGCTCGGCACTGTGAGAGACCATGGAAAGCCATTGGTAAAGGTGCAGCCTCAGTTGCAGTTGATTGCCCAGGACTGAAGGGTCATGTAAAGGAGTTGAGGCTTGGCACCATGAAGAGAGCCTATGAGAGGCCATTCATGAAGTCTAGTTGCAGCAGAAGACCCCACTGTATTGGAGATGCCAGTACCATGGGATGATCACCAAGAACAGCAGTGGAGTGGATCAACCTGAGCTTAGAATGATACAGAGGGCAGAGCTGGAGAAGTGACGCCAACCCTTTGGAGGAGCCCAGAAGATCATGTGTGGATCCCAGACATCGGAACAAGAAGCTGTGAAGTTGAAGGTGCCTGGGAGACTCAATGATATTAAAGATGTCAGTGCTGTGGGGTATCTGCTGAGGAAAGCTGCTAAGAGGGAGTAGAAAAAGGAGAAAGAAGTTTGTTGCAGGTTAACGAAGATGCAAAAGGAGTTGAACTGAAGACCACGTTGACATCAGACATGGAGATGCAGAGTTTGGAGTTTGCCCAGCTGGTTTCCTGTCTTGCCTTGGGGATTACAGTTAAGTGATTGGATGAATCTCAGAAAAGACTTTGAACTTTAGACTTTTAACATTGTTGAGACTGCTATAGACTATGGGGACTTTTCAAGTTGGACTAAATGTATTTTGCATTATGCTGTGTTTAGTTATGGCCCCCATAAACTCATGTTTGAACAAGCCTATGGGGTCAGGGAGTGGAATGTGATGGTTTGTATATGCTCAGCCCAGGGAGTGGCACTATTACAAGGTGCGGCCTTGTTGGAGTAGGCGTGTCGCTGTGGGTGTGGGCTTTAAGACCCTCATCCTAGCTGCCTGGAAGTCAGTATTCTGTTAACAGCCTTCAGATGAAGATGTAGAACTCTTAGTTCCTCTTGAACTATGCCTGCCTGGATGCTGCCATGTTCCTGCTTTGATGATAATGGACTGAGCTTCTGAACATGTAAGTCAGCCACAATTAAATGTTGTCTTTATAAGACTTTCCTTGGTCATGGTGTCTGTTCCCAGCAGTAAAACCCTAACTAAGACACAGTGTGAGCATAATTCTTAAACCTTCTTCCAAGAAATCTTTTATATCATAAAATTCTACTTTTCCCCTCATAAAATAACTCTAACTCATCCCATTACTTTATAGATATGAAATTGAAGTTAAGAACAGTGAAGTAATATGTGCCAGATCATACAGAGGACTGAAAGCTGAGCTGAGGTTAGAGTCTTCTCCACCTCACAAGGCTCAGACACGAGTGCTAGGGGCTTCCCAACGGCTGCTACTGTAGCAGGGGCAGAGCCTGATGAGTTAATGGTCATGTCTGCTGTCATAATTTGCATCTCGTTTAGAGAGCTTCTGGGCTGAGCTGTGCCTGGTTCCTCCCTCAGCCTTACTGCCCACAGCACTCTGTGAATATGAGTAGTGTTGAGGGCACAGTCCCATCTACACACAACCTACACCACCTGCAGACATAGAGAAGAAGGCGTCTACCTTCTGTAGGAAATGCTTTATTGTCCTAGAAACATGGAGGAAGGAGACGGCCAGCTTCTCAATGCAAGCTGCCGACTTTCCATGCTAGACAAGTCAGCACATCAGTAGGCCTTTCAGCCAAACATAGGGCTGGTCCAGGCTGGAATCCTGTGCTGCTCATGCTCTGCAGTTTCACAGCCTGGGAGCTTGGTCTTTAGGCTCCAGGTACTATCAGAAAGTGAAGTCACCATTCATCTATCCATCCACCCACTTATCTGTTCACTCATCCATCCATCTATCCATCCATCCATCCACCCACCCACTTACCCATCCATCCATCCATCCACCCACTTACCCATCCACTCACCCATCCACCCATCCACCCATCCATCCATCCATTCATCCATCCACCCATCTACCCATCCATCCACTCATCCATCCATCCACCAATCCACCCATCCATTCATCTACTCATCCACCAAACTACCCATTCACTCGCCTACCCACCCATCCACTCATCCACCCACCCACCCATCCATCCACCCACCCACCCATCCATCCATCCATCTACCCATCCATCCATCTATACATGGATGAGAAACCTGCAAAGACTTGTATAAGCATTAAGTGGCTGGTACAAACTGAATCACTTGCTCTCTGAAACACAAAGCTACCCTGGCTTGTGGAACTTGTCGGTTTCTGTGGTACAAATGTTCCCAAATTCCAAACTGGTGTCACCGATGTGAGACTGGGTAAAGAGGCTAGGTAGTCTAACATATGTTCACATAGTGTTTCCACAGAGGTAGGCTTTTGCAGGCCTAGTTTAGCAAATCAGACTTCATTTGACACATTGTTTTCCTAGCAAAGCACTTAGCAACCTTGGACAATATGCATGCATACCCCTCACCCAAGGCAATCTGGTCCCTCAAAGCCATGGCTCCCTGGCACTGTCAGTCAATCCTGCTTTGTGGCCTATAATGTCTGACTGAGAACTAGGCAGAGTGAATGGAAAGAAAACTGTGTTCTCAAAATGAACTTTTAGGTGAAAAATCTTATTGATCACCTTATGTCTATGCATAATTGGGTGTGCAAATGATTAAAAATAGATACATTGTGGGAAAGGACATTTATGGTAAACAAAGGCTTACATAACTCAAGCCTGTCAATCAAAACAGGAAATTACCTGTCCCTTGTCCCTTAGCACCTAAGAGCATCCTCCTCTTCTTAGACCAATAAAAGAAATCCCCTAATGGTCGCCTGGTGCTGGTAGGTACTCACTCAGAGCACGCTCTCTCCTGGGGTATGTGGCCTATGCTTTTGCATTGCTTCTGAACAAAAATTCTGCTTGCTATCTACTATTCCTGTGTGTGCATGTGTGTTTTCAGTTCTTTGAACAAGACATCAAGAACCTGGAAACATCTGGCCCCAACTGTACCACTACCACGTGGATATAAAAATAACCTCAAGTGCCTGGGTAAGCACAAACTGATGTGTTTTTAAAAATGATAGAGATATGTTCTATGGGTGTGTGGGGAGGTAGGTGTGGGGGAAGGGTGTGCCTCAGCAGGCCCATGCCGAGGCATCCCTTCCCCCAGAGGGACCAGCCACACAGGAAGGTATGGTATAGAAATAGTTTATTTAGGGCATGGGGAGGGGAGTTAAGAGGGTAGTAGAGGCAGAGAAACGCAGAGAGAGGGAGAGAGTAGAGAAGTAGAGAGGTGGAGGCCGGCCATGACCACGTGGAGAGAGGGGGAAAGGGAATGGGGAGAGGTAAGAGATAAGAGATGCAAGAGAGAAACAAGAGATAAGAGAGAGAGGAAGGGCAAGCAGCCCCTTTTATAGTGGGCCAGGCCCACCTGACTGTTGCCAGGCAACTGTGGGGAGGAGCATACCTGGCTGTTGCCAGGTAACTGTGGGATGGAGTTTAGACAGAATGCTAACACAAACTACAGTAAATAACTAAACATAAACTTAAGTTTTGAATATTATCTTTGCTTTAAAGGTAAACTGAGGGCAAGGTCTAAGAAAGCAGCCCGGTGCAGAACATTTGGGTAACATGACTGAGACCCAGGGCGCAAACCCCAGCACTACATACATACGTAAAAGATGCGAAGAGACTTAATTGAAGTTTTATGCAATTTAATAAAAGATGCAAAGAGACTTAATTGAAGTTTTATGCAATTTAATTGTTAATGATGTTGTATTCAATAAAGAGATGTCAAAATCCCTAGGAAAGACACATTTGACCCTGACAAGAGAACACCCGGGCCACACACAGGGAGGCTCTTCTCCACTAGGGGCAAGAGTTGGAAAGGTCACAAGTGATACAATGACAGTCACCCACAGTAAATCCACTCTTTGAGGAAAGGTCGGGCTGGCAAGCATTCATGGCCCCCAGATAATTTCAGTTTTAGTACTTTCGCAGGGTTCACAGTATTAGCTGAGCCCTCCCTCTTGCTTGAGCCACAATCCTCTGGGCTCTTCTGGCCCCCTTTTTTGTTTCTCTCTGTTAACTAAAGGTCAGCACCGAGGTCAGAGGAAATAGCATCTATCCTGGAAACAAAGACTTGCAGTTGCTGTGCATTGAACAAGCCTGAGAATAGTGGCCCTTGCTGCAGAAGCTGGGAGAGGGCTTTTGTTTTGTTTTGTTTTGTTGTTTAAAGTGGGGATTTCCAAAGCAGATGTTTTTGTAAGTCGCACATCGGCTGGGCAGAAATCCTACATTGTAAGCTCTTTTGAGGATGGGTTAACAAGCGTATTCCAGCTGTCAGATGTTAAGGGCCAAGGACACTGACCCAAGGCTCCTGACTCAGCAGTTCACATTAGCAGGTGTGAGAGGCTTCCGCTCTGACTTCCTGCCTCCTTAGAAAGTCTTAGCCTGAGTTACAGGCTCCACAACAGTCTCATTCTCAGATCAGCACATCTATGTGTTGGGAGGCCCGGGGCCCTGGGACTGCTGCTTATTATCTGCACTCTCTGGTTAGGAACGTTAGTCAGTCCTGAAACTTTAAATACCAGTGACTTCTTTTGTCTAAACATTTAGTGTAAATAGTTTTATTTAAGTCAAAGAGAGAGGCAGGAGGAAGAGAGGGAGAGAGGGGGACAGGAGGGGGAGTCAAAGAGAGGGAGAGAGAACATAGTTGTAGTACTCACGTTGACCAGTAGAGGGTAGCAGCTCCCCTGGAGCTGGAGTTCCAGACAGTTGTGATGCACCAGATGTGAGTGCTGGGAACAGAATTCAGGCCCTCTGCAAGAGTGGTACATCTCTTAGCCTCTGAGCCTCTTCTCTAGCCCCTTGATGAGGAATTTATATTACCTATTAATTACTTACTATAGGAAATAAGATATTTTATATTATTTATTCATTTATTTGTGTTTGTGCATATGCATGTGTGTATGTACATGTATGTGTGTTGTGCATGTGTGTATGTGTGTGTGTGTGTGTCTGTGTGTCTGTGTGTCTGTGTGTCTGTGTGTCTGTGTATGTATGCCATAGGATACATGCAGAGAAAGAGGACAACTTGCCAATGTTGGTTCTCTACTTCCACCATGTAGGTCCTGGGGATAGAACACAGGTCATCAACCTTGGTGGCAAAGGCCTTTATCCACTAAGTCATTAATTTTAAAAAATTAATTAAAAAATCTATAATAGTATTTTATTGATATGATTATGTTAACATCTCTCACTCATAGCAAACATCTTTTCTTTTTATTTCACTAGAGTTAGTGATTTCAATTTGCTTAGCTTTCTCTTGCCATCTGACTAAGTCAACCCATACCCTTAAAGTCTGTCTGCGGAAGGTTTTGCATGATTGAACTCACCACTAAACTTTGCCAGTTCTATTCTCCTCCAGGACTGCCACGCCCAGCTTCCTCACGTCCTTCTCCAGTCTGCGCTGCTGTTCTGACTTCCTGAGCGCCCCCTTCAGTCCTCTGTGGCCTCCTGCCTCCTGAGCGCCCCCTTCAGTCCTGGTGGCCTCCTGCCTCCTGAGCGCCTCCTTCGGTCCTCGGTGGCCTCCTGCCTCCTGGCCCCCATACATTCTTTTGCTTTCCTTCCTCAGGGGAGCAGTTTTTCTCCAGAAGTTTCCCTGAGATAGCTAATGGGAAGCCAATATCCTGGTATTTTTGTCTCTGAAGATGTTTCTAGTCTCTGCTCACATGCCATATTCTGATAGATATTCAGTATCCCCTCTCTGATAGTCTCATATTTTATGTTGATTTCATACACGTCGTCGTTCACTGGACAAGGTAGGTACAGTCTCCAGTCCTGGAAACTTCTTGTTATTATTTTCTTTGGTAATCGCTTTCCTACTTTCTCATGTTTCTTTCTCTAGAACTCCCATTGGACAGAATTTGGGACACCTTTCTTACCTGATTTTCTACCTTTGCACCCCTCTGAATGCGTCCTTGGGGTCTGAGGGGTTTCCTTAAATACAGCGCCCGATCATGCTTATCTTCTGCCCACTGGATTTCCCATCTGAGCCATCGCTTCTAATTCCCAGGAACCTTTCATGGTTCTGACTACTCTCTATAGGTCCCGTTTGTCCTTCCTGGATGCAGTGCCTTCTAATCTTCTCCAGGAAGCTGTTCATTTGACATTTTCTTTTCCATTGTGCATTGCATTTGAGTGAGTTCTCCTCTGACTGCCTGGATCTCTGTCTTCTGTATGGAAGGCTTTCCTTGGGCATCTGGTGAACCTTGGCCATCCTGTTATGGCCAAATGCTAACAGGAAACCTGGCTGCACAGATGGCGGGAGACTTGTGGGCCTTTGTAGGATACTCAGTGGAGTCCACTGGTACTTCCACTTAGACCTTCAAATGGAGATCACCACAGGTTTTTCTGCACAGTTCAGTTTCTACAGAAAGTAGAAGGGTGCTTCAAAATGACTGTCAGGGCAAAAGCTTGGCTACAGTCCTCAAGCTGGCCATGGTGGGTGGGACAGCCCTGGTCTTCAGTGTTCATACTGTGCCCAGCTTCTTGCTTAGTCTGGCTTCCCTATTCTTATCTCGCTCTCCAACCTTCCAGGTTCATCTTATTCAGAGAACAAAGTCCCAGTCCCGTGCATGAGTGGAAAAAGCACAATCTCTGGTGGGTCCTGGGTGGGGACGCCTTTCAGTACACATTGTCATGCTTTACCCATTACCAGCCGCCATGTCCTTGGCCATCTTCTCATTTGGCGACTCCCACTCCTGTTCCTTCCAGGACTTCCTCCAGGTAACCTAGCTCCTTGCTGTCCCCAGCTCTGCCTCTTGAGCATACGACGGAGGCAAATTCTCTTCCCAGATAAACGCTGATCGCTCTCTGACCCACTTCCCATCTGCAAGTAGCCTGATTTGGAGCTGTAGACATCTTTCACTTTATTAGGCTTGAGTTTGACCTCAGGGCTTTGTTCTCTTCTGTTTGGCGGTGACTTCTAAAGAATGAAGGAGAAGCAGTGTGTCCTCAATTAGTTCCTGAACCCAGCCATACAACTGACTCCCAGAACTGACACATCTTCTGAACCCTCCCCAGAACCTGTAGCTTGCTGGGAAGCTGTTGTGCTTGTTCAACAGACACCTCTAATCCCCTTGTCAGTAACAGGGCACTCACTAGACATAGTCACATGTGCCTATAATCCCAGAACATGAGAGGCTGAGGCAGAAGGATCCTAGCTTTGAAGCCAGCCTGAGCTACATAGTGGGAACCTGTGTCAAAGAGACAGACAGCCAAACCAAAACAGGATGCTTGACTTCTTCCCCTCCCTCAACACTGTTCTTATTCTGTTCTTTTCTGTTTTGATAAAGTCACTCTCCTCCACGACACTCTCCAGACTCTCCTAGCCAAAAGCATGAGGGGGGGGGGGGAGGAGGCTGGAAGAGCTTCCTCCTCCTGCTTCTATTAGTCAGGGGTTCTATTACTATAACAAAACACCATGACCAAGAAAACTTGGGGAAGAAAGGGTTTGCCTCAGGATATACTTCCATCAATTCCAGGTGACAGTCCATCACTGAGAGAAGTCAGGGCAGGAACTCAAACAGGGCAGGAACCTGAGGCAGGATCTGATGCAGAGGCCATGGAGGAGTGCTGCTTACTGGCTTGCTCCCCATGGCTTGCTCAGCCTGCTTTCTTACAGAACCCAGTACCACCAGCCCAGGATGGCACCACCCACAATGAGCTGGGTCCTCCCCCATCAACCACTAATTAAGAAAATACCTACAGTCTGGCCTCAGCCCAATCTTTTGGAAGGATTTTCTCAAATGAGGTGCCCTCCTCTCAGGTGACTATAGTTTGTGTCAAACTGACAAATCTAGCCAGCATGATGCTCATCCCAACCCTGCCTACAGCTCTGGTCCTCAGAGGCCTGATGCTCCCCTCCAAAATACTTCCTGCCTCTTCTCTTCCCACCCACCTTAGTCTGCCTCTAACCCAAGCCCCTAGCACTGTGACCTAAACTGTTTTATACGTGCTACCTGATGACATCTCCCCTACATAATGACCAGGTCCTTCCATCCTGCAGCTGAAGAAGCCCACCGGGAGCCAGCTCTCTGTGAGCTGATCGCTCACCCCACCCTTCTTTCTATGCCTTGAGCATGCTGGCCTTCTGGTCACCCCAACAGTGCATTGGAGTTCTTTCGATTTTGTGTCCCTGCTGCCTGCACCCATAGACTTGCCAGCAATGTCTCCTGCTCATTGACAATCCTTAAGGTCAGCCCTGTCAAGGCCATCTAAAACTTTCCAGAACTATCTGTCAAATTGCATTTTGTGTCCTTTGCCACTTCCTGAGATGGTCACCTACTTCCTTCCTCATTGTCCCTTCCCATGAGAGGATAAGCTTGCTGACAAAGGACTGTGTCTGCCTTCATGCAGAGGGCGTCCATCATGGATATGGGTACTGGAGACAAAGCAAGACCCAGAGCCATCCATGTTCGCTTCTCTGTTTACTTGTATTTTTTTGAGACAGGGTCTCACTATGTAGTCATTGCTGGCCTGGAACTAGCAGTATAGACCAGGCTGTCCTCAAACTCACAGAGATCTGCCTGCCTCTACCTCCTTGCTGAGTGTGGGGATTAAAGGTGCACCCTCCCTTGCCTGGCAATGTTTGGTTCTTTTGTTTGGATTTAAACAAAAGGAAGGTTTAATGTATCCATAATTATTTTACATTAATATCAAAGCATTAGGCTTTACCATGGCATCTTCACACAAACATGCCAGGGCCCTTACAGTGACAGGAGAGCTGGGACTCAGAGGTCCTCTGCCTAGTGCCAGTTCTACATACAATGTGCAAGCAGGGCAAGCTTTGGCTAATAACTTCACCATGATGAGCCTCAGTTTCCCTTACATGCACAATGGTGATAATTGTTCTTTTCCTTTCCCTTTCCTGAGGGACAGACTGTGAGGCAAAATGAGGTTAAGGAAATAAAGGGCCCTGCCCCCACCAGTGCTTGTTTGTGAATTGTGAAATCCTGTGACCCACGGGGTCAGGAGAATTTCTCTTCACCATCCCAACCCCCACACCAGGAAGGGAACAGGAAGCTTGAAGAGCAGGAGGGCAGTGAGAGTGACCAGCTCACCACCACGGTACAATGAAGCAGGCCGGCAGCCCTTGAGAGGGCTGGTTCACCCTCACAGATGACATTTTTGGCTTCCAACGGCGACAGTTCCTCATTCACTTTGCTAAGGTCATAGTCTTCTTCCTTTTTAACAACATCAGTTACAGTTTTCCTTTATTTGCTTTCTAAAGCTTCTTTGGTTGATCTCTCCCTTTGGTCAACCATGACTGTGTGGGAACTGACCAGCACGCAAAGCAAGCCACCAGGACGGCCCCTGTGCGGTGTCATTACACTATCTCCTGCCAACATTGCCAGCTTTGCCAGCATCAGCACAGACCCAGAGGATGCCCTTCCCCAGTCACCCTCTCCTTCCTGTGTCCCCACTCATGTCTCTATGCTCCACGCGGTCTCCTGTGGTGCTTTCTGTAGGAACCAAGGTCACCACGTGGAAAGGAGCGAGAAGGACATGGTGGGAGGTTGGAGGCGTTCTCCTGACAGCCCAGTCCCCTTCTCAGTTTGGGGCTGAAGATGCTCTGGAATTCGAACTGTTTCCCAGGGGAGCTGCTGTGAAGGAAAGGCCAGCACATAGCTCTGGAGCTCTGGAATCCTGGGGTTGTCAGGGGTAAGGGATGGCAGCCAGCAGAGCTCCTCCCTACTTCCTTTCTATTGGCAGGCACCCCGCACCCTTTGCCATGACACCCCTGGATGGTTCTTCTGCCTGGACTGTATCGTCCCTCTACCTACACTTCAGGATCACCCATTGCCCTGGTCGGGATAACAGAATCTCTAGTCAGATCCTAGGAATCTTAGGAACAAATCAATCACTTACTGAAGAAAGTCACTAAGTTTGACGAGAGGACAAATGTGAACACAGGGATTCAGTAATGGCCAGGGAACTTGCCTGCCATGGGTGCTGGTTCCTGGGCTTCCAATCATGGCTCTAAGTCTACCTGGTTGCTCAGACACTCCGATCTCTTCCTCTTCTGCTCCTCACTGGGACCCTGAGGCAGGTGGCCCCCGGCCTCCACCAGCTCCTCACACTGTGTTCCACAAATCCATGGCTGCTATTTTCCTCCCAGGAGTGTGTTATTGTTTCCACTTACTCTGTGGTCAAAGGTTAAGTGAGCATCCACAGCATGCCAGGCAGTGTGGTCCAGACACACCGTCCCTGCCTTCAAGGTGCCCAAGTGCAGGCCAGCTCTGGGGTTGAGGGGCTGAGGGAGTTGCCAGTGTCTGTGCAATGCTAGATACCGGCCATGCACATCCGTGAGAGAGCACTGAAGAATAAGGCTGATCTCTTTGTGCTTTTGAAAAAGGGTACAGGTTCCACAGATCACCCCACCAGCTCTACCTTACCACAGTCTTCAGGTGGTCTTTCCAGGGGGTACTCCTGGTTAGGACTCCAGTTTAGACAAGGCCCACTTCATCTCTTTTCTTCCTTTCCAGTCTCCATACCTTCTGCAGGCCATACCCAGGGCCACAGGATGCTGCTAGCCTCCTTTCCAGCCCTCAGGACAGGTTCACCATTACCTATTATAGCTACTTCTTACAAAATTCATAAGACTTATGCAAGAAGACACGTGACAGGCATCAAACAAGGGGCATCTAATACAAGCTGGCCTTCTTCCACCTCCAACTGGGGCTCCATGGAAGGGTAGGAGGAATAATTATTTAAAAAAAAAAAAAAAAAAAAGGAGAGGCAGAGGAGGAGAGACAGGTGTGCTCTTGGCACACAGGCACCTAGGCACAGCCAGGGGAGCACACAGACCAGGCCATTCACGGACCATAAAAGCAGGTTAGAAGATAGCTGTCTTTATGAAAGTATACCCACCCACTGTGTGGTACAGGGGATGCTGCAATGTGCTTTGGGTGCCACAAGACTGTGAGATCACTACTTGGGACATTTCAAAGCATGGGATGACAGAAGGGGGCTGGCACCCCAGAGGGAGGGGAAGAAAGGTAGGAGAGCCACAGAACCCAGAAGAGGGAAGACTAATGTAACAAGCTGTCATGGCTTCCCAGCTTAGAGTTAAGGAGAATTTTCCTAAAAGGTTAGAAAGGATGAGATGGATCCAAGCTTGCTACAAAGCTGTCTGCCTGTGACACGGACAAGTCCTTTCATTTTCCTAAGCCTGTGTTCACTTAGCCTAGGGAGATGATCAACCCTGCTGCCACTGTCTGTTGCCTGAACAAAAGATGACTAACCACCTCCCAATAGCACACATGTTCTGAAAACACAGACATTCTAGTCACCCCGTAGGGACTCAGTCTTCGGCTTTGTGCCTCTTGTAAAATCGTCCTTGCTGGGGGTTGTCGCATCTTTTGGAAGACTCTGGTATGACGATGACCCACAGGTGTCTATACACAGAGACGCATGTAAACAAGCAGAGGCATGTAGAGAAAGTAGGCCTCCTGCTGGAAAGGGTGGAAGGGGACTGGAAGGCAGCCATGGCCACTGGGTCAAAAATGAAAGTATCGGTGTTGAGGCAGCGTCTCGGCAGTCAAGAGCACTGGTTGCTCTTTCAGAGGACTGGAGTTCTATTCTTAGCACCCGTGTTGGGCAGCTTCAACCACCTGTAACTCTAGTGGACTCACTAGTAACTGTGTGTGCATACACGCACACACACAAATACATTTTTTTTTTCTTAATTGCAAGACCACAGAGGTCTGATGTATCAGCTCTGCCTGATGTGGGTGCTGGGAATCAAACTTAGGTCCCCTGGAAGCATGTACCCTTTACCACCGAGCCATCTCCCCAGCACTCCTAAATGAATACATTTTAAGAAATGGAAGCATCTGTCTACCTCGTGGTCCTGGTTTGGTTCCTGGATCTACAACCCAAAGAACTGCTCACTGGCCCACAGGGAACAAGGACAGGGAGGCTGACACAGGTGACTGGGTGAGTGTGTGAGGCAGAGACTGTAGGGGAACTCCTCAGGGGAAGTGCTGTGGAGAGTGAGGAGCAGTGTGTTCAGGGCTGGTGGCAGGCAGACAGTCCTCACGAGCCTCTGTGGGGTGATATAAAGAGCAGTGTAGCCATCTATTATTAAAAGATTCCTTTGGGAAACCCTGCCACATGCTGTGGCATGCGTAAATCTTTGAAGATATTCTGTGGTGAAGAAACCAGCCACAGAGGTGACTACAGTAAGATGCCACCTTCGTGGGGGGGGGGGGTTCTAAAGTCATCAGGTTCATAGAAACAGGAAGTAGAGTTATAGTGGTGGTTACCAGGGGTTTCAGGGAGGAGGAAATGGGATGCTGCTCAGTGGGAATAGAGTTTCCATTTTGCTAGTTGGGAAAGCTACAGAGAGCGGGTACACTGGAGAGTGTGGGAAATGTTTACACTTGCTGAACTGTGCACTTAGAAATGGCTAAGATGGCCGGGCAGTGGTGGCGCACGCCTTTAATCCCAGCACTCGGGAAGCAGAGGCAGGTGGATTTCTGAGTTCGAGGCCAGCCTGGTCTACAGAGTGAGTTCCAGGACAGCCAGGGCTACACAGAGAAACCCTGTCTTGAAAAAAAAAAATGGCTAAGATGATAAATTTTGCATTGGATCGTATTGTGTTCTATTTGTTTGTTTGAGACAGTATTTCTTTTTAATTAATTTAATTTTTAAAAATGTTTCTTCTAAATTGAAGCATTTCCTCCCAGAGGGAGAAGGGTGGCTCGCTCTGGGCTCTGGAGACTCAGCAGTCAATACACCTTGAAAGGTCAGAGAGCTGGACCATTCTAGCTTCACATGTTAGGGAGGCAGTGGAGAATCCCTCGGGAGAAAGGCAGAGCTGCCCACTGGAGACTTGGCTCAGCTGCCTGGAGGAGTTTCTCCCATCGCATCTGAAGGCTGTGCAGGACCCATGGTTGTAGCTGTTGTGAAGTTCTCACCCAGGCAGGGGTGGGCTTTGTAGAGATGCAGCTTCTTTTGAGCTGTATGTGCTCCTGGTAAGTAGCTCTCACCTATACTTCTATAAATAGCCAGTATCCTCACCAAGCTAGACCTGGGTTGAACTGTTTGGCCTGTCATTGGATTCCTATTTGGGCTGAGTAGACATTTATCTTTCAGGAAGTCTCACGCAACATGGAGCGGTGAAAGGAAAGAAGTGGCTATTTCAATTAAGGCCACTGACGTCAACCAAGACTGCCACGTTGTAAGATCGGAGACACACGGGAAACACTTTGGGCTAACTGTTGAGGAATAGGAGTAGAGTATGGTCGTAAAAAGGAGTGAGGCTGAGAAGCCCTACAGGGAGCAAGAACGGGTATAGGGCATGAGCCCAAGTGTTGGTAACTTACTTCCCCTGGGTCCCAGACAGGCTCCCTGCCATCGTGGCCTCACAGGCTTCAGCCAGACATGTTGAGCCCAGGAGAGGGCTGGAGCAAACCTTACACTTCAGCAGGAAGGCTCAGAGAAATAACCGGCCTTGGAGGTATGCAAATATGACTTCCTACCTGGGCTGCCTCTGAGGGTGCAGGGGCCTTTAGCAAGGTGTTCATGTGGTGGCACCTTTCCCTCAGGACAGGGTTTGAGATACTCTGGGATCTGACACACTCCCCTCCCCCATCACAGCAGCCTCCTTTCTGTGCAATAGTCCCAGGCGCGCGCGGACACACACACACACACACACACACACACACACACACCCCAGGAATAATTGGGTCTGCCTGGAGTGTCCCCAAGGCAGCTCCTCCTGGTCATCTAAACCAGAATTGAAGCCTCTGTGCTTCCCTGAAGTGGTCGGACAAATCTGCTCTACTCCCCAGTGGTGGCTGTGTGATTTCCTCACTGCCCACCCAAATGCTCTGGATTCTTGAATGAAAGACACACACACACTCACACACACGCACGCACACACAGCCTTCTATTTTAATATGCTTTAAACAGCCCAATGGCTGAGCCTCTCAAACTTCTAGGTAGCTAATGCCTCCTCTCCGATACTACTGATCATTACTTACTAAAATCTATACTCCATCTTTGTTACCCAGACATAATTGGGGAAGGGTCCCTAGGGCCACCTTTCCCTGCCTCTTACATGGCTGGTTCTCTGTCTTCTGCAGCTCTCAAGCCTGCACCCTATTCCTTTCCTGGAATGACGATTCTAAATCCTTCTTCTTTCTGTGGTTCCTTGACCCAGGAAATCTAAAGTCCCGCCTTTGTCTATCTGCCCAGTCATTGGCCACCAGCAACTTTATATACCAATTAGAACCAGCTTGGAGCAGGGACTCTCAGCATCTCATATGCAGACATGTGAATTTTCATGTAATTTGGGAATCTAATTAACATAATATAAGCAGTGAACCAAATCCACATTTCACCTTTTTCATCCATCAAAAGTCCTTTTCTTTCAGATATACATTGCACATAGCTATAACAGTTATGTAAAGCATAAGATATGATATACACTAATAATGTCCACTCCATCAATTTTGCCAATTTAGGGATATTACTCTAACATCTATCCTAACTTAATGAGTTTACAATTCTATACCTGAATTTTGTTTTTATTTTAACTTGCATTACCAGCTGAAAACCATGCTTTCTAATCTATATCATCTTCCTCAATTATAAACAACTTAAGTTTGATTATGAGACTATAACTAGTCTTCAACCCCATCAGAGATCTGAGAATGGATTAAATATTACCTGAATATATAGGAAGCACAAAAACATAGCTTCCAAAACTTAAACAATTTGCAGAGACAGCTGACTACCTGGACAGTCCCCTATTCCTCAAAACATTGGAGCATCTGTCTTCAGCCTTCTGGTCCAGAACCATCTGACGGACCTTAAGTGAAGCAGGAACTATGAAGGACTAGCTTACTCTGTCTTGGCAGAGCTAAGCTGTCAACTATCCTGCATTGTGTGTCCTTTCCTGGGCAGTATTTTTTGTCTGTAGATGGATTAGGGCAATTCTTGCCCAGTGGCTACTTTGTTACAACTGGAGCAACTCTATATGGAGGTTATGACGCTCAGTATCTTCTTTGAACTGTGAAGGGGGGACTGTCAGGAGCCGACATGTCTCTGTCAAAAATCTAATAATGATGAAATTATTATTAATGTCATATTCTGTGGATATCTTATGTCTTTGAAGGCTATCTATCTATTTAAGGTATATCTGAACTATTAAACCTTGACTACTCTTAGCTATTTCTATTTAAATAATATGTAA
Organism: Uromys caudimaculatus; assembly: GCA_028551405.1. Taxonomy (NCBI): domain Eukaryota; kingdom Metazoa; phylum Chordata; class Mammalia; order Rodentia; family Muridae; genus Uromys; species Uromys caudimaculatus. The sequence continues at coordinate 22,949,730 of CM052713.1, forward strand.
AAACTTTATTATAATTAAATCACAATCTAATATAACTGTGAGTTTAATATCTGGCCCTTAACTTGCATTACTTAATCATCCTAAACAGTTTGTAATAGCAGCTATAGAAGGACTGGGTCAAAGCCTTGTATTCTTAAATGAGTTGTATAGGCACAGTGCCTATCTTAGACTAACAATATTAATTTCAAAATCTGTATCAATATGTAAAGATTTATGCACCATTGTAAGAAATTGTAACTTCAATTCTGTATCGTGTATAAGGATTTCTACCAATGTAAGATTATGGCTATACAATGTTTTTAGAATAAATTTAGTAATTCATCCCATACATTTCCTCCTGTTCAAAATTATGACCATTTCCAAATTATCCCTTAAAATGATAACCTATCTATAATTTGTAAAGTAACCATAACCAGACACCCAAACCCAAGGGATCGGGATGGTAATTCTTCACAACTTCTTCCTGCTGGATAGGGGCAACAGGTTTTTAAAGGGGTGGGGAGGGTAGGACAATTAGAAAATGTGGTTAGACTTAGGAAAGCCGGCTTTAGCATCTGTCCTCCAGTCTCCGTATGTTTAGAAGGCTCAGGACGTGGCTGAGGTTCTGACTGGATCTGTCTGAAAGGTGGATGAACGGAGTCCGCCGGGAATCAGCAGCTAGTCCTGAAGCATGTCTCTGGAAACAGCATCAGGAAGCAGGCGGCTGGCACAGCAGGTCAGTTTAGCGTCCCCTCAGATGAATCTTGCCCGAGCTGTACATTCTGCATTCTGTTATGCGTGAATTTTACACCCAAAATTTTAGTACCATTAAGATATTTGTATGGATCGTGTAAGGTGCACAGATCAGCTAAGGACTTTTGTTCCTTGTTTGAGCAGATGAAAGACAGCTATCCTTTTATGAGTTAATTTGATCAATAACCAATTGTAATAAGCCTTTATTATGCCGTATGAAAAATGGCATGATGGATCATAAGGATTCCATAACCAACAAGATTTATTGTGTAATTTTAAGTGAAGTTTTGGCTAGAGACATTTTTATGTCTAAGCCAGTTTCAGGGCTGCTCCCACGTGGAGAATCAGCAAATCAAGTTACCTGTCCTGTTGGATCGTCTCCAATTCTTCTTTCCTGAGCTAAGATCTTCAGGGGTCTTCCTGTCATATCTGATCCATGTCACTCTGGAAGGGGTCCAAAGCCTTTTCTTTTTTCCTATTAACACAAATACAGAGCCTGTCCCCCCAAATAGCATGTCCTCGGTCTAGTAACCGGAAATCATCAAAGGTATCGATTGATTCAAATTAGCAGCCTCCCTTTTTTTAGGCTTGCCCTATACTCATCTCTCTCCCAGAGGATTTTTAATATCATGGCCACCAAACTTATAACCACATGCATTCTGATAATTAAAACAATTTAAAGTAATTAAAGCAATCTAAACAAATATTTTTATCCATTGAGACAGTGCTCTTTCACTATCCCATCTTGTTCTTACATGATTAATTTTTAATAGTGAGTTCAAGGCCTAAATTTATTTACTCATCCATGTATACTTAAATTCCCCCTTCTGTGGAGAGTAATATCTCTGTGGGTATATATGTCCCCTTTCCTTTTATATAACTTGAATTAACATCCTTTCCTATGTATTTAACTTCAATTAAATTTTCTTCTACTTACTGTATAAGTCTATTCTTAGCTTCTTAATTTGTCATACCATGCTAAGCAATCCCAGAATTCCGTGTAGACCACGTTCAACAAACCTGAGTGCTGCCCTGACATAGACTTTTTCAAATTTCTTTTAATGTATTTTTTTCTCACTTATTTGATTCTATCTCTGTGCCTTTGTTTCCTACATTTGAATAAAAGGCCTGGATTCCTTTGTTCCATATTTATTTAAAAACCTGTGACCTGTGGAATGGACACCCGTCTGTGAGAAAGCTGGCCCGGGGAGGCCCTTTGGTAGCTGGGCTTAGAAGCCTAAAGACAAAATCTTATCTGGCACAGCTGTTGGGAGAGTGCATGCAGGGCGTGGGGTCCTTGGAGGACCACTAATTCTTTCTTGATGGCAAATAGTCCTCCATCATTTGCCTGCATACAACAGGGATGGAGGAGGACTTCACTCATAGATGTGAGTTTCGTTTGTCTGTGTGATAAACGGTGAGTGGCCGGGGAGGTCTGCATTGCATGTGTGAATTTGTAAGCGTGTTAAACACTGCGGCTCCACACATGGCCTGGGGCTGAGGTGCTCCTTAGACACCCTACAATTTTACATAGGAAGAAATTGAGGCCTGGGTAGAGGGTTATCTGAATGTTGCCCATCAAGTTACCTATGAGCTGAGGCAGCCCTTGACCTCTTAGGGAGCTGCAGAGTGATGTGAATAACTGAAGGGGGCCACCTGCAGCATCTGGCCACCTGCAGCGCACGGACCCAAGTCTACACAGCTGGAGTTTATCATGTGTGCAAGAATATTTAAGAGCTACCAGACTTTCCTTGTCCTGTGCTGCTTCGTGCTTTATCAAATCATAACACAGCTCTCTCCTGCAAACATCTTTTGCAGACCTTTAGTCCCTGGGTTCAGAAAAGGGGGCAGGCGTGGCCTTATTTATCCAAGGTGGACCAGGTAATGAGGACAAGTGTAGTTTCAAGCAGACAGGCCTTTCATCTGAAGTTCTCACCACTGTACCTCCCTACCGACCTCTAGATCCAGAGTTAGCCTTCTCGACTGCCAGTTATTGTTAAAACAAGAGGTTTGAGCAGGTCCCTGCCTACCCCTGGTGCGCTCCAGGTTGGGTATCGCTGAACCAACTGCTCTCTCCCGTGACTTGGCGATGCAGTATTGTGGGGGATGCTGGGAGTCTGTTTGGTCTGACACACATACAAGAGTGAATCTCATCAATAAGCCTGCAAGCTTTCCAAATGCTATCAGCACATGTGGAGTGGACTCTGTGTGTGTACAAAGGCGGCACTGTGTGGGAAATGGAGGCAGGGCTACTGCTGCTATTATTAGATTACATTTCTTTAGAGAAGGGAGACAGCCATGGGAGAGGTGAGGACCAGAGCCCCCTCAGCCTAGACTGTTCTCCTACAGAGACATCAATCATGGCCACCCATGAGGAGTAAAATGGGATGACACTTCCTAGTAGTTGCAAAGGAGAGTGGTTAAAAAAATGTCCATTGGACTGGAGAGATGGCTCAGTAGGTTAAGATACTTGCTGTCAAGGCTAACAATGCAAGTTTCACCCTTGGAACACACATGGTAGGTGAGAACTGGCTCCCACAAGGGGTGGGGCTGGCTGGCATGGTGCAGTGGGAAATCTGACCTCTACATTGGCACAAGGCAATGTGGTATGTGTGTGACTGTGAATATACAGACACATATATTGAATAAATGAATGTAATTAAAATTATTAAATGTATATCATTTGTTATATATGTTATAAAATTAATAATCAAGACAAATATGGAAATTAACATAAATGAAGATGTTTTTATATTCAGAAATGCTGTCTGGATTTCCATTCTAATTATCTGTACAGATATGTACTAGACAATGAAGGGTCTATGAAACAAATGAAGCATAGCATTTTAACTATGTATACACAACACAGATCATAGCAGGACTCCATTCAGAAGCTAGGTTACCAACATCTGTCAAAAGCCACTTGTGGCAAGGATGGAATCCACAGTGGCTTTTGCCAGTCTGGCTGGGTTTCCTATTGTCTATGGTTCTACCATTCACCACAGGCATTAGATCAAAGCCACTGGTGACAGAGGAAGGGGAACTCCTGAGGGGTGATCGCAAAGTCAATGGGGGAGGGGCTGATGAGATGGTGCAGTGGGTTTGTAAAGGTGGACGGAGGGAACCGACTCCACAAACTGGTACTTTGTGTTGTCCCACAAAACACATGCACACATACACGCGTGCACAAGTGGGAGAGTCTGTTGTGCTGTTTTTCTTGAATAACAGAAGACACTGTAGCTTTGGAAACACTTTAATTCTATCTGTCTATCTATCTATCTATGCAATTACACCGTCTCTGTCTTCAGACACAGCAGAAGAGGGCATCAGATCCCATTACAGATGGTTGTGAGCCACCATGTGGTTGCTGGGAATTGAACTCAGGACCTCTGGAAGAGCAGTCAGTGCTCTTAACCACCATCTCTCCAGCCCACGAAACACTTAAATTCTTGATGAAAAATCCATCTGTTATTGTGAGTTAAAAAACTTCCTGTCTTTTAATCCCCCCTTCCCCCGTGGAGAGAACTGTTTGGTTAACATGGCTGAAGCTTGGTCTTTGAGGAGTTGAACTAATAAAATACAGAATAGGCTTGTTCTTAAATCTTTCTCTTCACACATACATATGCATTTCATGTGTGTGCATGTTTGCACAAATACGTATAGATGCACACATATATGTAATTAAAAAGTAAAAGGACACACAAACAATCTTACATTGTGTATTCTTTACCCACTAGCATAAGGATTTCCTGATACATTAAATAGTCCTTCAAACGATCCCTAATATACCCTACCATATGACTGCAGTATGCGTTATTTATCTGCTTCCCTAGCCAGCATTTTTGTACAGTGAAAAGCTTCAGTAAACAACACAGCAGAGGACCCTCTCCACGTCTGTTTTATACATCAGTTTTAGAGCTGGAATGAACTTGCTGAGGTTTTCATGAATATTTTCTAGGGCACATATAAATCCTTAAGACGAGGCCTGGCACACAGCAGGCATCTAATAACCAGATGCTATAAATAGGAAATCAAGTAGCTAGAGAACAGATGAATTGGCCCAGCAGAGGGCTAGTGAAGGAGTGTGCCACCTCACCAGGCAGGGATGAATGGAACCGGGAGGTCTGGGCTAAGGAGCCGGAGACATCTGGGCTTGTTCCCGGCAGCAGATGAACTGGCCAATAGCTAGACTGAGAACCAAACACGACAGTACCACCCCCTGGCACCCACAGGCAGGCCTTCCAGTTGGTCCTTTTAGGTCTTCTGGTTGATACTGATTCTACTCTTCATTCAGAGCCCTGAACACTGTGGCCAGAGAACAAACACCACGACTCAAGTGTTCTCAAAGACTATTTATTAGCTAGTGTCTCTCATGGTACTGAAAGAATATACAGTAAGAATCTCACATTCCTTGCCTGAGGACATGAACTGGACTATACACATACACGGCTGGTGGGGGCTTCATGTGGGCAGCTGACTTACAGAGCCCATCTCAAGCACACAGAGAAATGGTACTCACTTCTGGAAAGGGGTAGGGGCTGGCTGGCATGTTGCAGTGGGAAATTAGGAGTTTGTTTTTCTTTTTTCTCTGGAGACTACAATGAGACCAGGAGGCCACCCCTTTGTACTTGAGACCTGGTAGGCTGCTCCTTGGAGTGAATCTAGTACACGCCTTGGCGTGGCCAATCTCTGTTCTTTGATTTGACTCCTTAGTAGAGTCAGGTCACCTGGAGCAGGTAGATGGACAAGAGAAAATGGGGTTCTGGGATATCACCGTGGGGATAAGAGCTGTGAACGCTATAGTAAGGGGATTATCATGTGCTCAGGTTTATCTATAAGGTGCTGCTCTCAAAGCCGGCACCAAGCAACATGAACATCGGAGGAGGTGCAAAGCCTCCTGGGAAAGGATGTGGGACTGTGGCATTCCTTCAGAGGCTTAAACCCTGGGCCGCTTGTTAAACCCCTGACTCCCATCCAGTGCTCAGTGGGAGACACAGCAGCCTCTTCTCTCACAAAGCATTAGCCTGCCCTCGAAATGCTTATTGGGCAAAGCCAGTTCTTTACAGGGGTTTTGATTCCATGTGGACAAGGATGCGATTTTCCTTCCTTCCCTTATCTTCAACCACCTACTGGAAGACACGGGTGTCAGCCCTGGAGAAAAACAGCCTGAGCACCAGCAGGGCTCTGCTGAGCTTCTTTGGATGGCGGCTGGACAGGAGCCAGCCAGCTGGGAGGTCTGCAGCACCTGGTCACTAAAGGGCGACCTAGCAGAGTCTCTCTTTCTTCCCCAGGCCGGGAGCCCACTGGCATCTCGGGTGAGCTGGTGCCTAGTCCTCTGGGATAGGGGTGTTGCAGTTCCCATGGTAGATCTTGACGTGGCCCTCACAGTGAAAGTACGCCTGGAAGACATCGCTGTAGCCATGGTCCCTCCACCAGGTGCACAGCTGCCGGTTCCAGGTGCAGTCCAGCACGTGGAAGAGTTCAGGGTGCTCCATGCCAATCATGGTGAAGAAGTCCTGGTCTCCCAGGTGGCCCCGGAAGTGGTACTTGTCAGCAAGTTGCTGTACCCATGCAGGCTCCAGCAGATGGCTGTAGAGTGGAGACTGGCGCATGGCCTCCAGGTTCAGCAACATTACTCCACTGTTGAAGCCAGGGAGTCCTTCAGGCGGAGGGTCCCCAACTCTGGTCTTGGGGTTCTCGTGGCGGAATTGCCAGAATGTGTGCCTGTGAAGGGAAAGAAAACAGAGTTATCCCAGTTGGGGGCAAATGAGCTTGCCAGCCCTGGCCCCTGGCCTTCACAATGACCACGCTTCCCTTGGCTTCTCAGAAACAAGAGCAGAGGGATTCTGAGGTTCAGACTCTACAGCACATCACCAGCAAGTAGTACAGCCAAAGCCTGGATCCAGGCCCCCTAGCTCCGAGTCTCGGGTTCTCACATCCTCTGGGACCTCAGGGTGACCATGTTGATGAGATCACCATCGTCACTGCTACTATGTTAGGGTCTATAGAGATGGCAGGTCCTGGGTGACATGCTGAAGGGAGTCTACTCCTCCCCGGAATCTTGTGCCCTGTGAGATGACCCACAGCCACAGAGCTAGGAAAACACTGCCCAGGGAGATTGTGTAACTTGCCCAAAGTCACGCAGCTGGTAAGAAGCAGAAGCAGAGACTAAACCTAGGCCCTTTGGCTCAAAAGTTCACACCCTCCAGATGGCAGCAATGTGGAACTCCCCACCCTGTCCTTATGACCTTGAAGAGGACATGACGGGGTGGGGGGAGAGCTGAATGATGGACTGATCCCAACACACTTTCCCTTTAGAACAAGCTTCATTCATGACCCTAAGCCAACATTTCTGAGGGGCTAGGTAGAGGCTGGGGTCCAGAGATAGCTCTCAGCAGATGCCCACAGTTAGGGTGAAAAGCACCTATATGGAGCCATGTGGGACGATGGCATTTAGGAGGGATGCCACCTCAGTTTTGACATTTCTCCAGCAGATTCAGAAAAGTCAACCTAGATTCATGAGGTGTGACAGCTGGAGGGACCCTCTTGGCCTTTTATCCAAATACTTCCATTTGGAGGTGGTAGGAAACATCTGGAAATCTTCCTGTGATTGACATGCTTAGAGCACTGGTTATTCTGATTTTTAGCCTTTGAAGCATCAAGATCTTAGGTGTTGCAGCATTTGGGGAACGGGGTCCCAAAACCTGTGCTCAAAGACAAGGTCCAGCAGCAGTGTCTGGGACAGGCAGGGTGAGCCTAGGTCCTCAGAGTAAGGAATGCACACCTGCCTAGAAATGTCTCACACTGCTCATAGAATAGGACACAGGTACAGTATAAGTTGTGGTCAAAAGCAAACCAGAGCTCCCGCATGCAAGACCTGCACCAGGTCCACTCTCAGTTCTAACACGTGACCCTAGCAGGGGACAGACAAGCGTTCTTTGTGGTCTCACATGTCAGAAAGGCAGCCGACAGTTTGATCTTGGTAAGGGAAAAGCAAGCCCGTGGGACGCCAACCAATGGAGCACACAGGCCCATTGTTAGAGTCTGGTCAGGAATAGGTTGAGATGAGCGGGAGCAGGCTCTGATCTGGCGCCTGCCTGCTGATAACAACCTTGGCAAAGACAAGCTTCGAGAGCAAGCTGAGATGCTGTGGCCCTCCAGGCCACAGAACCTGCCATGATGGGTCACCAACATGTCAACACGTTGCCATTTGACCCTACTGTCCAGTGGTTAATTTCAGGGTCAGGTTACAAGCGACCTCTTCCAACAGTAGGGATAGGACATTTAGAGGGAGGAAGAGAGATCTATGGAGGCTCCATCCTGCCCACTGCTTCCCCCTTCCCTTGCAGAAGACCCCAAAGAGATCAGGGTCTGGTGGGAGGACAGGGTTCTCAGGCGATTCTACCCCATGTAGGCTACCCAGATAACAGGAACCTGGGAAGGAAGAAAGGACTATGAAAAAGGCAGGTGTGTGTCTGTGCAGCCTTCAGTGTTGGGTGGCAGCAGAGAGCAAGCCAAAGTAAAGCCACTTAGTCACTGCCCCGAGCAATCCACCCACCATGAATGAGCCTCTGGTATACTGAAGGGGTTTACCCGTCAGCGAGGGGTCGGGTGTGTGGGGGTATACCTTGCTCAGAAGCCTCCAGACCTTCCCTCTCATAAAGTGACCAAAAGGAGGCCTGGAAGATGAAGAGAGAACATTTCCAGGTGGAAACTACAACCCAGCGGCTCCCTAGGAACACAGTGCCCAGTACCCAGCATGGCACTATGCAGGAACGGTACCAGGCAGGTTCAGCACCAGACAGAGCTAGAAAAAGCCAGACTGGGGCATCAGCACATTTTGATATATCATAGACAAAAAGGGACAGGAAACTAGAAATGCAAGTTTTCCCATGTGTCTGCTGAAGCAAAAACAGCATAACTGAAACCTCCCCGAGCACAGAGTGACCTCTTGTGTGCCCCGGACAAAGTACTCTATCCCAAAGGAAGCCAGCACACAGAGGACACTTTGGATCGGCTGCTTTCACCAGCCTCCACGGCAGCTTCACGGGCATGAGAGAGAACCGGACAAGGATGTGGCAAGGTGAGCTCTTGCGTGGGAGCTGGTGGCGCCAGCTCTCCCCACTCGCCATGGAGGCAGGAGTGGGGGTGGACTGCACGGCTCTCTCCTATTCTCTCTACACACTGAGGTCTCGCATGTTCTCTGGTGACACTGAGGTCTTTGGTCAGTTAGGGGAGGCTTCTGATCTTTGCAGTTCCTTTATCTTTGACTTCCTCAGATCCCATAGGCTAACATTCCAAGGAATGGCACCTGAATTGCAAACTCATTTCCAAATTTGGCCAATACACCTGAAGCCAAGAGGCCCAGGACATCGAAACATAGAGCTACTGCTGTCATGTGGCTCTGGGGCAGACCTAAGAACCACTCTGAATCAGCTCAGTATACAGCCTCAAACCTGCCCTTTCCTCCCAGGGGCCTGGGCTAGCTATGTATGTCCCTGGGTCTCTGAATAAATCCAGGTATGTGGTTCTGAGCCCTGATCTTCCAGAAGTTTCTTGGGCAAGCTGCCCATGCTCACACCCATCCAATCTGCTCTGTGTGGTCTTGCTCCACTCCCTATGATCACCTGGGTGCCATAACAGCAGGGATTAGGTTTTTCCTTCTCTTTGGAAATAGTCTTCAACTAGAAACAAGCCTTGCACAGATGGTCCACTGTACAGAATGAGTCCTTCCAGAAGTCAGTGAGGTCTGTTGGGAAAATACAAACAAGCCCCTTCAAGCCCTTTCTTCCCGATGGTACATTCCTTGGAGGGGGCTGGGCATCCAAAAACCAAAACCTCGCACGGGCCACGGCAGGAAAGGAAGCAGGTAGGATGCGCATCTGGCCTTATGTGGAGGCCCTTGTAGGAAATGTGGGTTACAAACTCCAGCTTTTTGTAGGCCAGTAACTGGGTTGGCAAACTCCATGTCTCTAGTATGGAAGATACCAAGAGGTGAGGTTGAGCCCTCAGCTTCCCTGGCTAAGGGCCCATGGACACATGTGGGCCAGTCCTCAGTGGCGGAACCGGGTTACCTGAGAGGATGAAGGGACTTCATGGAACAGAGACCAGCAGACCCTTTAAGAGATACAAACGGCAGAGCTCTCCTTGAGGCCCTCCTTTTCTGGAGCCTGCCTCCTTCCCTGAGGCCCCGCCTCCCCTCCCAGAGGAATAGCCTCTGCTCAGCCTCTCTGGCCAGCATGTTCTGCAGACTTATGGTACCCCTGTGTCCCCGGCTCAGCCTAGGAGGATAAGAAAAGTTCCCAGGGCTATTTGTAATAGGACTAGAGGGGTCACAAAAAAGACCTGGACAGAGATTTTGGAGGGGGGGGTGCTTGCTAAGGGAGTAGCTACTGCATACATCATTCTATGGATCAGGACCACTACCCATCTATACAGCAGGGGACAGACCACGCCCAGACTAGGGATTGGCATGGCTTTGAACTGTAACACTGAGGCCTTCGGCTTGGGAGGGAGGGTCATGCGGGGCTCTAGGGTGCTGCTGTTGTAAGAACCGAGCTTTCTAGAGACTCACTTCTGCCACCACCTGCAAAGTGGACCTTTCACTTTCCCTCCGTCCCTGAACTCCGAGGTCATCAGCTGCCTAGGTCCTAATAGCAAAGTAGGAAACTCAGCCGGTCCTGACTGTGGTGTTGAATGTGGGATGGCGGTGTAGAGCCGCCTCTGCAGGCTGTGAGCAAAAGCATCCTCCACGCTGCCCTGGCTTCTGCTGGTGTCTTCAGCCCAACACTGATTGCCACCTTCAAGTGGCGATCTGTGCGTGTGCAGGTATCTCTGGCCACCCAGGGTAAGAGGCTACCCCATTCCACACCAAATCCTTCCTCACCGACAGTTTTACCCTGACATCTCCATTCCCAAGAAGGTTGGCATTCAGCAGTGCTGGGAGCTACCACCTCGGCAGATGGAGTTCGGGGAAACCATCCTGGCTCATCCCCAACTCACCATATCTTCTCCATCCGAGGGCTCAAAGTGTGGGGGAGGGATACCTAGAACTCCCAGGTCCTTGATTTTGCTGCTGCCAATGGGCTGAGAAAATGTGTCATGACAGGCTGGAGAGTGGCAAGGAGGCTGTGGCCAGTGACTAGACAGTGACAAATGGGACACTGGACAGCACTGTGTGCACTGAGGGCCTGTAGGGACAGACAAAGCCCCAAGTCAGGGAAGTCCTGGGTGTGTATTGTTGACATGGGCACTGCCATTTCAAAGATGCCAGTGCTTCACCCATAGGGGCAAAGCCTTACCTGGATGAGGTTCATGAGGGATGGCAAAGCTCCCCTGGGACACTGAGTGCAAACAAGGGACCAGTGTGTGCAAAGACCAGCAACCGAAGAGTCCCCTCCTCATGATGTTTGAGTCTGCACGTAAGATTAGCCAGCCCATACCTAACTACCACACTGAGGTTCCAGGTTGCTGGTGTGGGGGCTGTGGCTCCTCCAGTGTGCATTCACCCCACCAGATCCCTGCTTCCCTGTACCAGTGTCTGTCCTTTATTCCCTAGTCAGGCTTGGGGTCCCCTAGGGTGAAAGAAGCAGCAGCATGTGTCAGCCAGCAAGAGATGTCCAAAGCCACCATTCTCACTAAGATAGATACACTGGGTGCCAGAGGATACCTGAGGGCAGCAGCTAGTCACTGCTTAGGGAACATCCACTGAGCTCATGAGAAGTGAGCAGAACACCCCACTGCAACGGTGAAGCAAACTGTATGGGTCACTGTGCTTCTCAGGTTGTGACCTGCTGGGCAATGACCCAGGCTGGGGACAGGGATAACTCTCCTGGGACTTCTGGTGGGCTCTGGGAGCAGAGGGGTAAACAGATGGTGCCCAGCAGTGTGCCCAGCCTCAGGAGGGCTGACTCTGTAGATGTCTCTCCCTGCTTGTCCAGCTTGCTAAGGGTGTGTACCTCAGCAACCAGTCCTTGTCCACCCAGCCATCTGGGTGTTTCTGTTTCGACATGGCTTCCTGTGCCAGCCTTGGGCTTGCTAAAGGTGACCTATATTGCTGTCTGGTTCCCACAGCTGCTTAGGCTATAACCAGTCAATCTCTGTGGGCTACAGAAACAGGTGCCTGAATCCTAGGGATTTTGACACAAGGCCTTATATGCCATAAGACAGTTCTCCACACACCCATAGTCTTCTCAGAGCCCTGAAGAATGACATCACCAGTCTGAGGCCTCCATTCCCAGCCAGGCTCTGAAGCTCTGACCACCCCTCAGGAGGTGTGGAGCCCCACCACACTGCAGGTTTCATGTCATGCCACCTGGGAGCAGGTTCTTCAACCTGCACCACCTGCCTAGGCATAGCTGTGAACACAGGGGCAGGGTTAGGAGACCGCCACCAGTCCATCCTACTAGCAACTGCAGAGCACAGATGTGTTTGAGTCAGGCTAGATTCTGGAAGAGTTGCACATGGAGGACCTAGGAAAGGGGAAGGGCAAGCCAGGGAGGTGGGCCCAATAGCAGCAGTGCAGGCAGGGAGGGGCGGGGTTGTGAGGAGAAGATACAAAGTTGTAGAGAATCCCAGCAGATGGCTGGACATGGGCTGAAGAAGATATCTCAGACTCCTGCTGAGTTCAGACATTAGTGGACAGAAGAAGTGGAGTCAGGAAGATGGCAGTCTAGGAGAACCCCAGTCACCTGCACTGAAACCTGAGCAGCTGATACTAACTCAGGCCTTGGGGCTCCTTCTCTGCTGCAGGGATCTCAGAGGCGCACAGGGCCGTACAGACCTAGCTGGGCCTGCAGGCCACACTGCCCATTCCAACCATGCATCAGTGCATCAGGCAAGCCTGTGACCCAGGCAGGCAGCCAGGTGCCCCTGCAGGCCTTCCTTTCACCCCTCTCCTCACAGCCAGGCCTTCTCTAGGTTTTCTCTCCTCAGGTGGTGCCTTCTACACCCAAGCTGTCAGCATCTGGCTCGCATCTTTTTAATTAAAAAGAGGCTTATTTTTACGTGCAGTCATAGAGATATAAAGTCTCAGGGCCTGTTTCCCTCGAGTCTGAAATGTCCCTAGAAGTCTCATATGCTTGGACCCTTGGTTTCTAGCTGCCTGCGCTGTTCTGGGAGGCTGTGGAACCCTTAAAGAACAAGGCCTGGCTAGAGGAATTGGGCCACCTGGGGTGGGCCTTGGGGGCAGAGCCTGGCTAGTTTCTGACCCTGATCTTTGATTTCTGGTCTCCTGCTCCAGCTGCCTCAGACAGGAGCCACTCCATACAGGAGATGCTTCTACATGGCCAAATAAACCACCGTGTCTGCCCCACCATGCAACTGAGTCAAAATTAATCCTACTCTGAGTTGTTTCTATGGCACATTTTGTCCCAGTGATGATAGCTTCCAGAGCCCAGAGGCGGCACACACTGGGCACTGTGTGGCAGAGATGAGGATGCCCACTCTGCCTGCCACTCAAACATGCTGATCGGAATAGGATCACACCAAGCACCTCAGCACTCACCCCAAGTACCCCAGTCTTGCTGCCTGTCTCCCTGGTCCTTCTAAGGACTCCCTCTCCACCCGCCACCCCCACCCCCACAGCTCATCACCACTGCCACCATCCTCCTTCTGCTATACCACCGGGGCACCCTCTGCCCCTCCCTCATCATGACCATTTGACCTAGACACATTACCCTCCACGAACCTTGCCCCTAATGACACTCTGCTCCAATCACTGAAACAGGTCCCTCTGCGGTAGCAGCGTCCTCTGGGGCTCTCTGAAACTGTCTGTTCACATTCTCTGGATCAGTAGTCTCTCCTGGCTCTGCCTGGAAGGCTCCTTCCCATCTGAAGCTGGCCCCTTGTATCCCTTAGGGTTGAAAGTTACAGACAGTAAGAACTTGACAGTGCGCAGTGAATACGGGATACAAAGGAGCAGGGCATGCTGGACTGGAGAGGATATGAACTGACTGGAACAGAGGGGAGGCAGATGACATCTTGTCAGAGAGGTTAGAGGGAGGAAGGGAAGCATATGCCCTAGCAAGCCAGACTGAAGGGAGGGTGTTGGGGAAAAGGCAGGGACGAGAAGGACCTGACGGGGAATGTTTACAGAGCACTTGCTATGTACTAGACTGTTTAAACTTTACTAATATTCACACTAATATCTAATGACTGAGTGAGGAGAGCGCTATCGCCTCCAGCTTCAATGAAGAAAACTGAAGTAGGGACAGGGGACCAGGCTCGGGGATTAGCCATGAAGAGGGGAGCCCTGGGGCATATCTAAGGTCAAGGATATGGAAGAAGTTCCGAAAGACCGCAGGTGAGAAGGAGGGGCTAGAATGAGAACAGTATGACGTCAGCACTAGCTTACAAGGACCCTTGGACAATCCTCTTTGGGATAAACAACAGACAGATAAAATGGCTTATTGGAGCCTGGAGGGTGTGAATGGAACCAAACAGTCAGGTGGACCCTGTATCTTACTGGACCCTGGATCTTACTGGTGTTTGTCTGGAGTGTCACAGAGACACTTGCCAAGATGTTAGCCTCAAATGTGTGAAGTAACTGGGGGAGGGGAAATCAGATCCAGTGGCAGAAGTGCACAACACGTGAGAAGATATGGAGGCAGAGTTCAGGAAGGCTGCAGGAGAGAGGAGCCATCCTGGACCAGTGAGCTGACAGCTGTGAGGCCTCCCTCCCCCAAGGTGAAGAGGGAGGATGAGAGGCAGAGGGGCTGGAACCGGGAGTCCAGGAATCCACATCAGCCTTGAGATGCTGAGGGGCAAACGTTGGGCAGGCAGGGGCCGAGAGAGACCTGGCCCTCTAGGCCATGTCCTTCCTACTACTGGCCCAGAAGAGGCTCACTGAGGGCTGGGCTACTGTCAGGGATTGGCTCAATTCTGGAGAGTTCTGGGTCTCCAGTGACCACAAAGATGCAGACTGGGCTTGTGAGCACCAGCCCCCCCCCCCCCCCATTCCGCTCCCCACACACAGAACACTTGGCCTGGCCTACGCAGTGGCCTTAGCTTAGAACACCAATCCTGTCCTTTCCCTGAATTTATGCCAAGGGGAGGGATGTTTCTCAAGGGGGAGACGGAGCCAGTGTCACCTTTGGAATTGACTCACTGCTCCCAACAGCCCTGCGGCATTGGAGGCCACAAGAGAAAGGGCCAGGGACACACAACGGGGTGTTTTCCAGGACAGTAAGCAGAATGTGGGTGTGTGTGGTAGGAATACATAGGGTATGTGTGGAATTTGACCCTGGGTCTCCAGTTAAACTCCACCAGCCACACCAATGCCCTTCACTGAAGGGGGTTCTGATCCAAAGCCAGAGGTGCAGGGACTTGCCTCACTCGGATGCAAGGGGACAGGCAGCAGGGCCTCAGCGAAGCCTGACTTCTTAAACCCAGGAGAAAGGAGGGTATCTTCCCCTTCCATCTAAGCATCTGTCCCACTCACTGCACATCTGTGCATGGGTTTGGTCAAGGTATCAGGCAGTGGCAGCACACTGACACAAACACTGGTCACCTCACAGGTCACGCTCAGAGCAAGGCTGTTTTCAGGAGCCTGTCACAGAGTGGTCCGCCCAGACACCCTGGGTGGAAGTGGGCTCATCTGAGACCCCACTGAGACAGAGGTCCCCACTCAGAAGCTGCATCTCTGACAAGCTCCCAGGGAATGTTGCCGTTGCTGCCACCACCACCTCCACCACTGTGGCTGGCTCAGGGTCTACTCAGAAAAACAAAAGGAGCTGATTTCTGTTTGGTTAGTTTGGGTTTGTTTGTTTTGTTGTTCTCCTTTTTTAAGATTCATTTATTTTTATGTGTATGAATGTTTCACCGGCACGTATGTTTGTGTTCCATGTGTGTACAGTGGCCATGGAGGCCAGAAGAACCTGTCAGATCCCTGGGAACTAGAGTTACAAATGGCTGTGAGCCACCATGTGGGTGCTGGGAATTGAACCCAGGTCCTGTGGAAGAACAGCCCGTGCTCATGACCAATGAGAGCATCTCTCCAGCTACCTTGATCCTTTTTTAATTAAAACACTTTAGTATCATATGTGTACATGCGTGTGTGTGTGTGCGCATGTGTACATGCATGTGTGTATGCATGCGTGTGTGCATGCGTGTGTATGTGCATGCGTGCGTGTGTGTGCACACGTGCGTGTGCGTGTGTGTTGTATAGAGGTGAGAGGACAGCTCTGTGCAGTTTTCCATTTTCATGTGTTCCAGGATGGAAGTCAGGTGGTCACATTTATATGTATGCATGTTCCCAGCTGGGCCACCTTACCAGCCCTTTTTAAACTGTTTTTCTAGAGATGAAGACTATAATACTAGTACCAACATCATTATTTTTTTAATGACCATAAAATAGGCAATATGACAAATTGAAATATTTTACAAATTCTATACTAACACTTGCTGCATCCTCTTACTCTAGTTCAGCCTTGGGGGGGGAGGGTGTCCCAGGAAAATGATTTCTAGCAACATGCTCAAGGACATGGAGCAGACGTGAGGAGAGGGGGTATCCCCTCCTTCTATGGCCAGCACATGACCAGGTCAAGAATGCAGGGCTGCAGGGGCAGCTGGTCTCAGCTTGGACCTCACTCAAATCCTGGTCCTCTGGAAAAGGTGCATTATTCTCCATGTCCCTGGCTTCTATGCACAAGCCCCTGGCGTCTTGACTGTACAGAGGACGCTGGGAGGATGCTATGAGATAAAACAGGCAGTGCTCACCATGTCTGATGAGATCACAGAAGCACAGGAGCAAATCCACTGAGGAGTCTGGCTGCAGGGCCCACACGCCTTCTAAGCAGGTGTGGGCCTGCGGCCATCACGGGTGACCTATCTTGGCCGAACTACTGCCTGTCCTGGGGTCTCAATTCCCAAGAGCGTTCAGTGGACTCATCAGCTAGAGGACCCTTCCATGTTCTGAGCCTTGGGGCCACGCTGAGACTGGGATTTATAAGCCATGAAGCTTGCAGAAGTGAGTTTCAAGGGGACACTGGTCACTGAACCTTGGCAGTCATCTGTCATCAGATGTGCCACCAGTATGTTAAGTGTGCTATGGGTTTTGGTAGGGGTTTGGTTACTTGCTTTGGTATGTTCAGTACTGGGGTATGGGTGGTCTCCAGCGAGCAGCAGCTCACCGCTTACTGTTTTCCAGAAGCACGTGAGGCGCTCACTGAGCAGATACATTTCTGCCTAGTCCTTACTTTTCCTTCTTAGTGCCTGTAGGTACAGTGTTCTGGAAACAGGGCAGGGGAGCGATTGCAGTTTTCCACCTCCTTCCTTCTCTTCCGGGTGGTCTCATGAGATGGTGCTTGACCTACCTTACCTCCCTCAGGGCCCCTGTGTGAGGAGAAGGGCTGGGGCAGGAGGAACAGGCAGGGAGGGAACATCCTCTGTGCCCTGGAACCTCCTTCTTCATTCATTTTGGTAGAGAAACATGGAATCTTATGGTAGAGGAGTCTTCCCTGAAGGCACCCTTTCCCAACCTAATAGCCTAGTCACAGCCAAGGAACTCAGTCTCTCCCTCCCCTAACGTGATCTATAAGGCCTCTACATGGCTGCCTCAACCCGAGTCCCTTTCCTGACTAGTTCCTCAGACTACAGGATCATGGTCTGAAGTCTTAATGGTGTTGACACCCATCACTGGGAACCAACTCAACGGCAACAGCACATGTTCCGAATCTCAGGACCAGTTTGGGAAATGGGGCAGCTGGTGATGCTGGCCTGCATGACCCTTTTCCCAGATGGCGCAAGGCAAGCATGCCTATTCTCTTTCCTGACCATGCTGACCTCAGCTTCACCCACGCCCACAGGCTTAGATGTTCTCTTTGCCACTTCCCTATTGCCAACTTTCTAGGGAGATGCTTCTCCTTTTAAACTGTGATACGTTCCTTGGCTCCTCATCACCGAGGTTCTGCCTGACCCTACTCTTAGGGTTTTCCAGATGACTCTCCTGAGTCTCTGCTGTGTCTGGGATGCCCCCATGAAGGCAGAGAAGACTCTGGTGACTCTCCCAGCCTCTTCCCACATGTGCTGCAGTCAGGTGTCTACATAGATGTGTCCGCGACTGCCTGGAACTGCAGAGCACAAGGAGAAGGGGTGTGGCCTGGGCTCACTCAGCCCAGACAATGAGGGTGTGAGTGACTGTCAAGTGTGGAACTTAAAACCCAGATCAAAACTGGCATTAAAATTAGATACCAGCTCCAGCCACTGCCCAAGGAAGGCGATTCTTCAAAAATACCATCAGTTCTGGACACAAGCCTCCCACACTTCCTTTTGGAGCTCTCTATGTGTGGGGAGACCTTTCCTTTTGGGGCCCAGCTATCCTTTACCTTCTTCCCTGTGGTAGTTCAGGCTGCAGAACTGCTGACCAAGGAGAAAGTGTCACCACCCGGCCGCATCCATATCAGCTGGGCGTGTGTCTGTATCTAGCCTACACTGTGGAGATGCCTATGACCACAAATCCAGGGCTAGAGGAGAGACCAAGCTGCTTCCCTCAAGAAGGATAGCTCCTCTCTCACCCCACAGAATTTACAGAGCCATCTTGCTGGGAGGCTGAACACTAGAAGGACAGAGTTCTCAACACTGGCTTCCTCTCTGAGGTCTCCACCAGAGGGAGAAGCATGAAGAATTTTGGGCTGTGGACACACCTTGGGAAAGAAGCAGAAAATAAAAAAGTCAGCATGCCCATTATAGCCAAGCCAGGCCCCATGGAAGCCCCACACTACCAGCAGGCCCTGACTGGCTGCACTGCTGATATCCACATGCCCTGAGCTAGCCAGCATCCTCTGCTGGTCTCTCCTCCCTGGCCTCTCACTAACCTCCCAGAGATTCCCTGGCCCTTGCCCAAGACCAAGAGATGCCTGTCTCATGCACAGGACTCTGTTCATCTATGCCAGGCCTTGCTGGACCAGGGACCAACAGAAAGAAGGCAGACTCAGCCCCCATCTAACACACATGTGGGCACCTATGGGAGCTTGGAAATTTCCTGCTGAGCCAAGTTCACCACCCTCTACAGAAAGATAAAGCTCTCACTGAGAGCGCTTCCTGCTGGCCGTGAACCTCACCTTTTTGGGATCCTGGTCTGGATCTGGGGGCTTAAGGTCCCCCCAGCAGAGGCCAGTTCTTCCCATCTTCAGGTCATCCTTCCTAAGCCCACCACCTGTTCCACCCAGGAAGAAACCAAGCGTGCATAGTAGGGCTCCTCAGCAACCCTGACTATAAAGTGTTTCACCTTCCCCAACACACCCCGAGACCGTCCTCAAATCCTCTGTCATAGCAATGTGTACTCACAAACCTCCCTGGGGTTCCCCTCCCCTCTCGGGGCCTCTTACATAAGAGCTCCTCTGGTTTCACTGTGCCTGTGAAATGTGTGTCTGGGGAACAGGCTAAATGGAGATGAGGTCAGCAGTGTTGACACAGCACCACATGACCATGGTTTGCATAGTAGAGGAGCAGAGAGAGGACTCTGAACCAGTCAAAGTATGTCCTGCCCCAGCACCACAAGAACTCAACATTCTGCCCCTGAGGGCTGTGAGGGCTGTGAGGGGGATGCAGTACCTGACACCCAGGCACCTACAAGTGCAATCTCTCTTTCTTTAGATGGCTCCCCAGTAGAGGAGAAAGTGTCAGGTATTAGAAGACTGAGAAAAGGAGAAACGACACATAACTCAGCTGGTGATAGAGGATGCTTGCTTCCTTCCTTCATTGGCCAGCACTGGGTGAGACAGCCAGTCAGTGGTGAGTGGGAAAGGCCTGAGGCCTGGCCCTTGGATTCCCAGCACCCAGAGTGTCAGGGATGGATCATTTTGCTGGGTAAATCTTCAAGTGTTCTTGTTACCAGCTCACTGAAGCATGCACCAGGACCACTGCCAACTCGATCCACAGAAGGCCGAGGCACTCAGGCATGGCAACCTTCACTGCAGGGACACTGGGTGCCCAATGAGTCTGGTTCTCAGGGCAGGCCAGCAGCCTAACAGAAAAAAAGCCAGGTGCTTCCAGAAGCCACTCACACAGTTTTGGTAGGAAAAGAAACTTGGACAAACTTCTTTCCTGGCGTATAGGAACCCAATCGGCTTCAGACAAGGCCTTGCTTCTTGACAGGTTGTGGCCAGGTGAGAGTCTAGCTTAAGCAAGATGAGAGGAGAGATGAGAGTAGCTGCAGCAAGCACTCACCCCCCCGGAGCATCTCCTACACTAAGCAGAAGCAGAAGCAACCCCTTCAACCTTAGCCGGAAGCCCAGGCTAGTCTCACGTAAGTTCAGAAAGTACCCATGAGTCCAGAAGAGACACAGCCACGCAGACCATGGTGAGCAGAGGACTAGAGGACAGCCGTGCTAGCTGTGAGTTTGGAGAAATAACCCTTGCCTCGGAAGTCACACTGTTCCAGTGCATCCCGGCACACACACATGTACACCTGGCTGCAATACATATGTGCACACATATGACCCGCATGTGTGAGCACACTCACACGTCTCATACACGCGCGCGCGCGCACGCACGCGCACGCACACACACTGCCCCCTTAGTCTGAGTCAGCCTGTGTTCTCCCTGGGGAGGCCATCCCTCCAGCTTCGACTTGGTAACTCTTCTCACTCTCTTTACCACCTGCGCTGTTTCTTTTAGCTGGTAACTGTGGTTAGGACAAGTTTGGTAAGGCTTGGTTTCAGTCAGGATAATCTTCCTTCTGTGAGTTTAAAATGAGACTCTGATGGAAACTGTAGGGACCCGCACAACAGGAAGGCCACTCACTCCTCTGAACTCCGATGGAACGGGACAATATTTTGCTGGAGGTTAGAAAGACTGATCCCAGAAGGAGCTGCTTCCAAACTTCAAAAGGAGGGGGTGAAAGCACTAAGGCTGGGCTGTGACCCCCAACACCTTCCTCACATTCAGTGCTTCTGATTTTGACTTTGTCATGGCCCTAAGATGAGCTTCTGCAGGCCCCCAGTCTCCCCCTGCCTGGGGCTCCTCATTTCTCTGTTGCTTGGAAAGAAAACAGGAAAGGACAGTGGTGCTGCTTGGGTGGGGCAACCTGCTGTTGGACCAGCGTTGACTCTCAGCTGGGGACAACCACTGCCTCAGTGCCTGGGGACGGCCACTATCTTAAGTGCCTTGCTAGGTGTTGCTTTACAAAGTGATTGTTACTTATGCATAGGCTGCTTTGCCTGTGTGCATGCTATGCCTTTGCCTGGTGCCCACAGGAGCCAGAAGAGGGCATTGGATCCCCTGGAACTGGAGTTGAAGATGGCTGTAGGCCACCATGAGGGCACTGGGAATTAAAATCAAGTTCTCTGGAAGAGCAGCCAATGCTCTTAACCACAGTGCTGGGTTTTTTTTGTTTTTTTGTTTTTTGGGTTTTTTTTTGTTTGTTTTTCGAGACAGGGTTTCTCTGTGTAGCCCTGGCTGTCCTGGAACTCACTCTGTAGACCAGGCTGGCCTCGAACTCAGAAATCCACCTGCCTCTGCCTCCCAAGTGCTGGGATTAAAGGTGTGCGCCACCACTGCCCGGCTCACTGTGCTGGTTTTTGTAGTACACATGGCATGGCATGTATGCATACGGGTTGCTGACACCTACTTCAATAATTATTACCTGCCAGCCAGTTCATGAACAATTTGTAAGTGATTTCCTTTAATCATTATGAAACTTGGAGGCATAGGTTACAAATACGGCAATAATTAGGACAAAGCCTGCCCATAAGCACTGTTCTACACGTGTATATACTTGAGCTCTGTCTATGCACGCTTGGGAGGTGCACATTATTAAACCCATTTTCTAGATGAGGAAACTAAGGCTTACAGGATGTAAGTCAAGTAAGGATGTCAGTCAAAAATGCCCAGCTAGTAATGGTGAGACCTCTCCTCTGTGCTTCCCTGCCTCTCAGGGCATGAACAGGGCCAGGCCACAGCCCTACTCTGAGACAGCATAGCTACCTCTACCTGGCCAGGGGAGTACATGCGGGGTAGGTGGTAGGAGAAGGCTCTTCCACACATTAACCATACAAGGAAATCAGAACCCAAAAGCCCTAGATCAGACATTCCAGACAGAGAATGACTAGCTGAAGGGACTCACAAATGGCCCTTGGATGGGACACTGGTGAAGGGATTCCCCGAGCCCAGTCTCTGGATGGGAGCTGGGAACAGTATGTGTCA
Source organism: Uromys caudimaculatus (assembly GCA_028551405.1). Classification (NCBI taxonomy): domain Eukaryota; kingdom Metazoa; phylum Chordata; class Mammalia; order Rodentia; family Muridae; genus Uromys; species Uromys caudimaculatus. The sequence continues at coordinate 22,971,606 of CM052713.1, forward strand.
GGGGCTTCTAATGGCAACAGAGTGACAGAGGAGACAAATACACAATTTCATCTACCTGGGCCATCTAAACCAGGCAGATTTACAAGACGGAAGTAGAAGAGAGCTAGCCGTGGGCTGAGGAAGAACAGAGGGCAGCCAGTACAGTGGACGAAGGTAATGAGGGTGGTGATGGTGGGGCACTTAAGCAGAATTAACGCTATGGACCTAAAGATGGTCCAAATGGCAAATTTTATGTTGCATATATTTAAGCAATTTAAAACTGTGGCAGAGGAAGGCAGGTGTGACTTTAATCCTACCACGAGGGTGGTAGAACCAGGTGGATCTCTGTGAGTTTGGAGCCAGCCTGGTCTACAGAGAGACTTCCAGGAGAGCCAGGACTAAGCAGACAGATCCGGTCTCAAATATATATGTCAGAGGAAAATAAGTCATTAGATGCAGACATGGGACCAGACCTCTAGGGACCCTCCTGTCACTGTCCTGGGCTGAGAGCCTCCCTCGGGGTCTGTAGTCCTCCTGTCACTGTCCTGGGCTGAGAGCCTTCCTCAGGGTCTGTAGTCCTCCTGTCATTGTCCTGGGCTGAGAGCCTCCCTCAGGGTCTGTAGTCCTTTTCCAGCACAGAATCATGTGGATGGGGACACTTCTCTCATCCTGTGTCCTAGTGCCACATGGGTTCCTCTACAAGCCACTATGAGCTGTGTTCCTTCAGCACTCTTGAGCCTGGCGTGCAGCAGGGACACACTGCTCTCACCTAAAGTTGACCAACCCCTTCAGCTCTATTGCAGCCCGCTGCAGGCACAGATGGCCATCAATTTCCATGTTTTCTAGAGCCGTGGACACTAACAGGAAGCTGTGGCAGCAGCAGCTTGTGTAATTAGCATGGAATGTTCTGAGGCAGGCAAGAGCGCGTGGGGTAGAGACAAGTTCTCAAACATGCTTTCTGTGGAAACGGTTCTGTTTTTTATCTCTTTTTTACCCTTCTCAGGAGACGGAAATAACAAACCCTGAGAGGAAACCAATTATTCTGCACAGCTCCACATGTACACAGTGGGCCTGTGACAGGGGCATGGACTCGAAGCTGGGCCTGCTCCCTGTGACCATCATCACTCAGCAGCTCATTCCAGAGACAAGGGTGTCTCAGCACAGAGACTGCCACAGTGCGGTCCACCTGGGGCCACACCGTCAACCCAGGCACAGTGAAACACACTGCTGGCACGATCAAGCACAAGCCCCTTTCCTCAGGCCAGCGAGCCAAGCCACAGCCAGATGACGGGCAGCCCAGTGCCTCAGCTGCGCTTGAAATCTTCCTCCGTGTAAACGCTGCTTTTAGGAAAAACTGCTTTTAAGTGTACCTTTCGTAAATATTTGAGATTTATTTCTTGCTGGGCATAAAAAGGAGAGGAAAACAGAGTCTAAGATACAGGAGTGGAAATTTTAGGAGGCTCTTAGATGGTACTTGTGAAAGAAAAAAGCTCCCCACTGTTCTTCCCACTAGGTCATGCTGGAGGCCATTGCTCTGGCAGTGAATGGCCACACTCTCTTGCCCTCATCTGTAGACTTCTGATGGCCACATGGTCAGGGCTGGATGATATTTACCCTGGACCCCCTGTCTACACACCTAGCACCAGTCTTGTCTCCAACGGTGTGACCTGCTGGGAATGGACTTAGTTGTAGCACACTGTTTTGACTGCCAAGACAACCAGACAGTGTGATCTAGCCAAGAGGCAGGCATTTGCTGTTCATCTGTCCTGACATCACAGTGACTCCATGCTCCCCACTTTCTGAAGACCTGATCCCAGGCCACGAGAAGCTGGGCCATCCAGCCATGTCCTGTTCACCTCAGGCTCCTCTGCTCCTTGCCTCCCTCATGCTCCACCCACACTGACATTTCTAATGACTCTGCACATGCCATTCTCGCCAGGGCCTTAGCTGCTGTGCCCACCTCCCTCCCCACCCACACAACCACCTTTTAACTAAAAGCACAGCCCACAGGCCAACTCCTTTGTGGAGTCTGCAAGGACCTCATATGCCACTCTGACCCATTGAGTTATCAGACCGTCGGGGATAGAGATGGTGTCTCTCCATACCTGAATCCTTGCTGCCTAGTCCAGTGCCTGGCACAGGCAGGGAGCCAGTCCACACTTACTGAAGTGAATTAGTCCAGACAGACATACTTTCACCAACAAACAGCAAGAACTGAACTTGACTTTCCCAAAAAAGGTCTATACTGTGTTCACACAGCCAGGACTCCTGCCAGCATCTGTGAAGAGCTGGCACAATGCCAGGAGCACCCACAACACAGCACATGGCGTGAGGCCGTGACTAGGAAGCAGCATCTATCTTCAAAGTCCATTGGGCCACTGCCAGAGCTACACAGGCCTGGCCACACAGTGCCACACTGTACATCCTCTGCCTGATCAATTCACAGTCCAGAAATAACAATGGGCCCCACAGTACCGTCATTAACCTCCCAGATTACATGGGAAAACACAGACTGAAGAGCACTTCAGGGGACTACCACAGGAAACCAGCAACACATCCCCTGCTGCAGAGCCTGCCCAGCCCTTGGGTTGTTTTTTTTCCCCCAAGACATGTATACAATTTCTATGTGCTTTAGGTAAATATTTAAAAACATTAATTAGTCCCAGAGACACTTTGTATACTATAGATTTCAGTGTAATCTGAGTAAAGTATGGTGGTTAGAAATGCATCTCTGATTATCATGCTTCCTGAATAGAAATGAGAACATCTGGCCCTTTACTAAGATAAATATATCAGAAAGTATGTTCTACATGTCTTATTTTTTTCAACAGTTAGCAAAGAATTGATTTTTAAATTGTATGTGTTTAATGTCTACAGAGTGATGTTTTATATATACGTAAATGGTTATCATAGTTAAAACAAATTAACTTTATGTGTTCATTTTTATTGTGCATGCACATGTGTGCATTCATGTGCATGTGTGTGAGTCTGTGTGTGTGTGTGTGTGTGTGTGTGTGTGTGTGTGTGTGTGTGTGTGTGAACAATCCAGCTTGGTGGAGAGTGAAGCCCCGCGTGTCTGCCCCGGGTGCTGTGGCTCTAGGAGGGACTCGACATGTGGGAAGTGGCCGCATGTCTTCCCACACAGTCTGACAGGCAGGTGAGGGCTATGGGAAGCTGCCAGGACACCGCCGTGTGTGTGGGAGGGGGCCATTCCCGGGGAACGCCAGCTGGAGTTTCCAGGCAGCTGGAAACGAACAGGTCGCAGAGCACAGCTGGCGTCCCGCTGTGGGACTCGGGTGGGTGGCTTGGGCGCCTGGCTAGCTGCTTCGGCTTGGGTGAATGGGTTATGTCTGGAAGGTGGGTCAAGATGAATAGAGACAGTCCATAATTCTAGGATGTTTATTGTCATTATGTTGAGTGGCGTGGATAAAATCGTACCCCAAGATCTCTGGGAGAGGCAAGGCAGATATAGTAACTGGGAAGGGGCGTGGCTAGGTCTCTAGGTGTCTCATTAGCATGGGGATGGTTTGGGGGTGTGGCCACGCCTCTACCTGAGGAGGGGTGGGGTGGGGCAAGGGTCTGACAACAGGTCCTTCCCATTGGCTTGGTCGGAGAGTTTAAGGATACCTTATCTGCATGTGGGAGGGCTTGGTGTTGCTCCTACGTGACAGACCTCACATGACAAACTTCACATGACAGGCCTCTCTACAGGAGGCTTTGGGGGCTGTAGCTGTTTGACAGAAGCCAAGGGTCTCCCGGGAGCATTGGCAAAACGCTTCTCAGTCCCTTGTAGGGTAAATGCTACTGGGTCGCCCGTGGTTAAGCCTGTGCTCGACCAGAGGGCCAGGCTGTCTGTCATAGTCTACAGCCCCACACGTGTGTAGAATATCTAAGCTATACTCTTTTTAGCAAAAACCCTTACTATAACAGCACTATTGCCTTCAGTCCTCCCGGTATCCGTCAGATCTGCAGACCTCTCTATTCTTTTATCTTCTTCCTACCCTGACCTCCATGGCCTTACTTGTCACCTTGCCTCCAGCATCATCTCTGTGTACTGAACGTCCAGTTTTTGCTTTTGAGATTCCACATACAAGTGAGATCAAGCTGTTCTTCTTTCTGTGTCTGGCTGATATTCCTTAGCAGAAGGCCCTCAGTTCACACATGTTGTGGCAAGTGGTAGAATATCCTCTTCCACAGGTTGAAGGACCTTCCAGTATACGCTCATCACATTTTCTGCATCCACACATCCACGGTGGAGACTTCTTGTCTGGCCACAGTGAACACTGCTGCAGGGAACGTGGACTCGGTTCTTTACAGCACAGACTTCTTTCCTTTGAGTAGACACACCCTGGAGCATCTCTGCAAGTCTCAGCCCCACCAGCAATGGACGAGGACAAGGATTTTCTTTTCTTTTCTTTTTCTTCAAAGAGTAGTTTTATTGAGTTCAGTTGAAAACTATCCATTAGATTTAGCAAAAATAAAACAAACAAAAAACCCAAAAAGAACAACCAAACAAAAAAACCCAGAGCAACAACAAAACCCTGTCAGTGATTTCTGAACTAGATCTCAGCTTATTGTGAGAGTTTTTTCCTCATCTAGTTGTCTGAGGTTAGAATATAATCTGTTAAACATAAAATACTTAATTTCTTTGGTTAATGCATCCTAATGGTAATTACATTCCTGTTGACAAATTGGTAACTTTTTACTGATTGATACTCTAGCCAAAAGTTGGTAAACTCTCAGTTGTCTTCGTGAGTACAGAGTATCAATGGGAACAGTTTGTTATGAATAAGGTTGGTAAGCTTATCTATTTTTTTAAAATTGTGCATAAAATTTTATCTAGTAAACTTATTTCTAGGAATTTATGTTGACAGAAATATGTATGTACTGTGGGATATCTACCACAGTATTATATCCAATGGTGAATTATGAGAAACATGTCAAAACTAAATACAGAAGTAATAAATTATGAAATTACTTGTAGGAATTTCTATGATAATTAAAATGCTATTTTCTAGGCTAAAACTTTAGAAGCCAATATTATCATCATCTTATATTTTCACATTATAAATATGATTAAAATAAATTAAATCACTTTGTAAAAACTTTATGCAATTGGAAATTGTTTCTGACAGATCAACTCTTACAGTTTTATAAGCCATTCATTTTTTTCTCCTTTGAAATGGCAAAGGAAAGTTGACTTCAGTCAAAATAGCACACAACCTAATCTCATAAATCCCATGTTTAATGCTACTTTTTTTCAGTAGGTTTTGAAAACCTTACTACTGTCACACTCAACTAGAAATAAGTAGACAACTCCTGACTAAATTCAGAGAAAATAAATATTAGTCTTCTAAAATATATAGGACTCACTTCCCTAATGTGAACATAAAATTCAAATACCTTCAATGTTCTCCCTTGAAGATATGTTAGCTTCACTCTGAGAAAAGAGCAACATTCCTTTGCATTTCTCAAGGCCATTACATTGAGATTCATCAGATACCTATAACACTTGCTGCAGTTACCCCTTAAATATTTCTATTTGACTAGCACGAAGTGTCCTTCTTTTTTTTTTTTTTTTTTTTTTGTGATAACTTTTGGTTGAAAGTTGATTTTATTCGATATTAGAATGGCTACTCCAGCTTGTTTCTTGGGACCATTTGCTTGGAAAATTGTTTTCCAACCTTTTTCTCTGAGGTAGTGTCTGTCTTTGTAACTGAGGTGCGTTTCCTGTATGCTGCAAAATGCTGGGTCCTGTTTACGTATCCAGTCTCTTAGTCTATGGCTTTTTGTTGGGGTATTGAGTCCGTTGATGTTAAGAGATATTAAGGAAAAGTGATTGTTGCTTCCTGTTATTTTTGATGTTATTTTTATGTTTGTGTGGCTATCTTCTTTTGGGTTTGTTGAAAGATTACTTTCTTGCTTTTTCTAGGTATAGTTTCCTTCCCTCCTTGTGTTGGCGGTTTACATCTATTATCCCTTGTAGGACTGGATTTGTGGGAAGATATTGTGTAAATTTAGTTTTGTCATGGAACATCTTGTTTTCTCTGTCTGTGGTAATTGAGAGTTTTGCTGGCCATAGTAGCCTGGGCTGGGATTTGTGTTCTCTTAGGGTCTGTATGAGTTCTGCCCAGGATCTTCTAGCTTTCATAGTCTCTGGTGAGAAGTCTGGTGTTATTCTGATAGGTCTGCCTTTATATGTTACTTGACCTTTTCCCCTTTTAATATTCTTTCTTTGTTTAGTGCATTTGGTGCTTTGATTATTATGTGACAGGAGGAATTTCTTTTCTGGTCCAGTCTATTTGGAGTTCTGTAGGCTTCTTGTATGTTCATGGGCATCTCTTTCTTTAGGTCAGGGAAGTTTTCTTCTATAATTTTGTTGAAGATATTTACTGGTCCTTTAAGTTGGGAATCTTCACTCTCTTCTGTACCTATTATCCTTAGGTTTGGTCTTCGCATTGTGTCCTGGATTTCCTGGATGTTTTGTGTTAGGAGCCTTTTGCATTTTGCATTTTCTTTGACTGTTGTGTCAATGTTTTCTATGGTATCTTCTACACCTGAGATTCTCTCTTCTATCTCTTGTATTCTGTTGGTGATGCTTGCATCTCTGACTCCTGATCTCTTTCCTAGGTTTTCAATCTCCTGGGTTGTCTCCCTTTGTGATTTCTTTATTGTTTCTATTTCCTTTTTAGATCCTGGATGGTTTTGTTAAATTCCTTCACCTGTTTGGTTGTGTTTTCCTGTAATTCTTTAAGAGATTTTTGTGCTTCCTCTTTAAGGGCTTCTAGCTGTTTATCTGTGTTCTCCTGTATTTCTTTAAGGGAGTTATTTATATCCTTTTTAAAGTCCTCAATCATCATCATGAGAAGTGATTTTAGATCTGAATCTTGCTTTTCCCCTGTGATGGTGCATCCAGGACTTGCTATGGTGGGAGAACTGGGTTCTGATGATGCCAGGAATCCTTGGTCTCTGTTTCTTATGTTATTGTGCTTGTCTCCTGCCATCTGGTTATCTCTAGTGCTACCTACCCTCCCTTTATCTGACTGGAGCCTATCCTTCCTGTGATCCTGGTTGTGTCAGAACTTCACAGAGACCAGATGTCTCTGGGATCCTGTGATTCTGGAATCCTGTGATCCTGAGATCCTGGGTGTGACACAGCTCCTGGGAGTCAAGCTGCCCCTGTGACCTTGAGATCCTGGTGTGACCAAGCTCCTGGGATCCTGGGATCCTGGACGTGTGTGTTAGAGCACCTGGGAGGAGAGCTTCCTCTGGGTGTTGTGGAACTGGCTGAGGAGTTCACACCCAAGGTCTGCTCAAGGCACCAGTCTAGACCAGAAGGAACCTGTGCTACTGGTCCAGTGGGGTTCCTGGGTCCCTTGATCCCTCTGGTCCCAGTTACTTCCGGTGTTGAGATAGATGCTGAGTCTTCCTCACCTCTGATCCTGGGATCCTGGGCATGTTACAGCACCTGGGAGTGGAGCTTCCTCTGGCTGTTGTGGGACTGGCTGAGCAAGGATTTTCTTTTCTCACAGCTTTACCCAAGTTTCTCTCTTCTTTTTGATAACAATGTGACTGAGAAGGAAGGCTTTCTGATTTGTCTGGTTTTAAAGCATCTGTAGACTGAAATGATCCCACTGTACTCCCAGGCTGCCTGCTGGGAGGCTGGCACAGGTCAGTGCTGTGGTAGATAGGGAGAAGAGAGAGAGGGGACGCCCTACGTGGGAAGGATATCAGACTGGGATTCAGGACACCAGGCTGGGCCTAGCCTCCATATTGAGTGGTTTTATTTGGGAATAAAGGGGAGTGCAGAAACACTATAGTACACCAGTAGCCAGTACTGATTATTTCTGGATTCTTTCAAAGCTGCATAGGGCTAAGTCCTACAAGTTCAGAGTCCAGAAGGAACCTAAGTAAGGTAAAACAGGAACTAAATTTAAAACAACAACAAAAATGCTTTTTGCCTTTTAGAATTGATAATGCTTGTGCTTCCCCCTGACTCAAGGGGATGAGGACGAGGCCACATGTTATGTGACTTTAAAATCTATCACACAGCCAGCCAGAGAGGACTGTGGCACAGGACCTGGGCAACTGAAACAAAAAAGTGGAAGAAACAGTAACATTCTGTCAAGCAAGCAATATAAATGGTATCTGTGTACAGCACAGAATAAACCTGTCCCCAGGCTTCTCAAGAAGATAAGAGCTGACCCTAGACTACCTCGACTCTGGTGGTTGGACAGGCCTAACAGGTGCCTGTACCTAAGGTCTTACTCAGCCATGTGATCTTATGCTCTAAGCTCTCACTGATCAAGTGAATGAAGACTAATATTCCTACACACTTATCTCCCACTGGTATTTACTTTTATACATTATTACATATAGGATATTGTATGTAACTATATTATACTGATTAGTCTCTTTTCTCCATGCTATGGCAAGTAACTGACAAGAAAGTACTTATGGCTGGGCAGTGGTGGCACACGCCTTTAATCCCAGTACTTGGGAGGCAGAGGCAGGCGGATTTCTGAGTTCCAGGCCAGCCTGGTCTACAGAGTGAGTTCCAGGACAGCCAGGGCTACACAGAGAAACCCTGTCTCGAAACAAAACAAAACAAAACAAAACAAAAGAAGAAGAAGAAGAGGAAGAAGAAGAAGAAGAAGAAGAAGAAGAAGAAGAAGAAGAAGAAGAAGAAGAAGAAGAAGAAAAGTACTTAAGGAAGGGTTTATTTGGCTCATGAGCTGAAGGTAAAGCCAGCAATGAGGAGGAAGGAATGAGTCCAGTGTGATCTGTGGTAGCAGGAGCACGGAGCTTTCACACACCCAGCGGGGCAGAGAGCAGAGAGCGAGGATCCTGACTCTTGACTCACTCGTCTTTTTTCCTCTTCCTATTCAGTTGGATCCATGGACCGGCACTGCACACATTCAGGGAGGTCACCTTCCCTAACCCTCCCTGTATGCCTTTCAAGAGGTGTTTCCTAACCTAACCAAGGTGGAAATGGCAAGCAAGCACCACAGACCCCCAGAGTGAGACTGATCAAGGCTCACGGTGAATGGAAGAAAGGAGCCTAGGACCATGGGACACACTGCAGCACCACTCTGGGTGCACAGTGCTGATGTGACAGCCTTGAGGGACAATGGTATGCGAGTGGGATGCTGGGATGCTGGGAGGCCAGGGGCCATGAGAGGGAAATGAGACTTCAGAAATAGAACTTGAGGAAGTCACAGACAGGACGCGGCAACTCAACAGTAAGGCGTTACATGGAGTCCACAGTGGAGACACTCAGTGACCCGCAATGTCTGTGCACATTAGAGATGTGTCAGATGGGGAATGACGGAGGATATAAAAGCCAGGCATTGTCACTTCACAGCTTTAAAATGTTAATGACGAAAGTGACTCAGTACCTTCTTTATGTAGAGAGAAGCAGTAGATAGGAAATAGGTTCCCACATTCCACTGGGCCTGCTCTGGGTAGCAAGGGCTACTTCTGCAGGGCCTGCCTGCTTTGTGGGGAAGCAGCTGGGCGTTTCCAGAAACCAGAGTCTACACAGCAATGAACTGGAGACCTACTTCAGTTGGGGGTCGGCAGGATGCATGTATGCTATTAGACTGGCACCCCTAGAGTCATCCTGCTGAGACTTACAGTGTCCCCAGGTCTCGGGCTCACCTTTCCGTTCTCCCTGACAGTTGTCACGGCCTTTAAGGACTTGCTGCTTCCCTTTTCTTGACTTTCCTTTATGGTGACAGGGCCCCTTTTAGAGGTAGTATTTATCTGCTCCTACAAGGCTCCTGAAAAATGCCAGGCAGCACCTCCCTGCTATATATGTAGCCTTTAGCTGTCGGTTGGAACCACACAGGTACTGATTCTAGTGGGGGAAGGAACGCTTTAAGCTAAATATGAGTTCTTTACCTCCAGTATCCAACTTGTCATTGTTAAAGTGACAGAAAATAACCAAGAGTTACTTTAATCACTGATAACTCTAAAAGGTAAAAGGCTTTTGTGGAACTAAAAGACCTTCATTTGTTATCCACCAGTGTTCTTCAGAGAGGGAGAACTGTGATTCACTGTGTACTCCTTCCCCTCCACCTCTCCCAGGCGATTAACCACCTCCAGTTTGCTGTGCCTTCAGAGTAGCATCCAGGTCTGTAGGCTGGACATTTTCAGAGCACAGCCAATCAGCCTGGGGTGGGGGAGGAGCCCATAGAAGGTCTGCATAACAACTCAGAGCAACTCAGGTGAGACCCCTGCTGGCAGCAGGTGATACTGCAGTCCTGCTGTGCATATCACAGGATCAGGGAGGGTTGTCTCAGAAGCTGCTGCAGGGTAGGTGAGAGCAGCAAGCCAGTTTTAATAGAGGCCTCATTTGTTTCCCCACTGTTCAGCTACCTCCAAATCAGGACCCAAGTGTATGCCCCCACCCTGAGCCCCCAAGAGAGGGATCCTCTCTGCATTTACTCTCCTGGGTCAGCTGAGAACCTCCAGGTTCTCCTCTGGAGATGCTCAGAGCCCTAGGCATCTGGCCAACCAGCCCACAGACAACAGATAAACTGCTCCTGGATGGTAATAAAATTAGAGACTCCTCAGGGTCCTTTTCTATTGGTAACAAGATTAGGAAATAAAATAAATCCTAAACACACGGGGCCATCTGCCCTATGCCTTGTGGAACACACAGCACTCTGGCCCTGTTTGCTTAGCACGACCTTCAATTTGCAGCTTCACTCTACAAGGCAGCAAGTTGTCCCTCCCAACCTTCAGAGGGAAGAAAGGCTGTGGGCTCCAGGGTATACTTACCAAGGGCTGTCAGGACTAAAGCTCACCAGTCTTTCCGGGCCTCCCACTTCAGCTGACCATCAAGGCGTCATGTCCTCGTGGGAACACCACCTCATTTCTTAAATGGGCGAATTTAAACTCTGATATGAAAAAATTACCGGCTTAAGATTCCACAGTGGGGCTCCCTTGTCCAGTGGGTACTAGCCAGTGCTGGGGGCGGGGGAGCTCCGTGTGCAGCAAATAAAACTATGCCATGTAGCTTTATACAGGTGAATCACATCAAGTTTAATACAAGCTGAAAATAGTCCTGCCCAAGGAAGATGGTTCTAAGGGCACTCTGCACACTACTCTCCATGTGGAGTCTCACTCCTCACTCCGTAGACTGGAGACCCACAGAGGCAGCCCTGGATAGCCACAGATACAAGTGCAACATCACAGCCCTCTTCTGTCGACTCGTTTCCCTTCACTAGATATAATCATGGACTGAAAACAGTTCTGCAGAGATGGTAACCAGAAATGCAAAAATTACATTTATACAAATATACAACCGAATACACCCAAGTGTTTGGAACTAGGCACAACTGGTCCTTTCTTGAGTACATACAATTAACTGCTAAATCTCCCCCCCCCATTCGCAATTTAGTAAAATATTCCTTTGTTTAAAAAAAGAAATATATCTCCTGTTTGTAAAACATATTCAAAGTGAAACTCAATCTCTTTACCCTGTTCTCTCTTTCCTACGTCTGTCCCTGCTAAATATCCATGCACATGTGCCTACACCCAACACACACGCACACATGCACGCACACACACACACACACACACACACACACACACACACACTCACGCACACAGCAAGCACGCTGTATTTCACCCTAGGAAAGCAAACACAGTTAAAGCATTCCTGAGTGCTAATAGAGGCTGTGCTACAGCAAGTCTGGCACTGTGATGAGGCTCACCTGCAGTAGACTCTTCACCACAACCCCAAAGTATATTTCCAAAATACTGACTAGTATTTAGCTAAAAATGGGCGGATCTAGAATTAGAAACCACCCCTGTCCAGCTACTCCCCTAATCTGTCTCTGCATCCCAGCAGGCAATGCCATGTTGTAGATCTCCATTCCTGAATAGCAGCCCCATTCAAAAGGCATGTGCTCTCACCTGCTGATGCTCTCAGTGCAGGGGCATGTGTATTCACTCCCTAGGGCTGCGGGACCAAAGTGTTACCTGCTGGATGGTTTAAACAATGGAAATCCCTCCTGCTACAGTTCAGGCTCCTTCGGGGTTTCTGCCCAGGCCTCTGGGTGTGTCGGTGGCTAACTAAGGAACCTTGCCTTTTCTTTTTTTGATGGAGACCAAGTCCTGATTTCTGCCTTCATTTGCATGTGGCATTCTCTCTGTGTGAGTGCCTGCTGTGATTTCCTCTTTCTGTAAGGGCAACAGCTGTACTGGATCTGCCCTACTGATCTCACCTCAGCCTAGGACACAGTCATTGATCCTGTCCCCCAATAAAGTCACATTCTGAGGCAGGACATCAACATAGAAGTCACTGGGAGATGAGGAGGCCAGGAAGGGAGAGAGAGAGGAAGAGAGAGAAATGGCTGGGACTCGAAGTTTTGGCTGGTCTTCCATGAATCCCACCCAGTTAGTCTAGCTGTCTGGGGGCAGATGTTTGATGGTATCAGTATTTCCTATAAAGGCATGCACTTGCCATGGAGACTGTCTGGATTTCAGGGAGGAGACGCAGTAGTAGTGACCACTTGGGATATTCCTGTATCATTCCCTCCTCACCGTCCACCACGCTGGCTGCCAACTTCATAATGATACATTTTCCTCAAAGAAACCTGCTGTCTTCAGGCTGGTAAGATTGACAGACGAGGCTAATATATGCTGTCCCCAGAGATCAGTGGAGCTGTATTATCTCAGCTACAACGGAATAGAATTCTCCAAAACATAGACTCAATTTAAAGTAGAAGTGAATCGACCTGCTGCTGCTTCCTGGGGGGAAATGTGTAAATATGGCTATTATTTACCCACCTACTTGTGTGGGTTTTGTTCAAACAGAGCATGCCTGTTGCATATGCAGAGAGGCCGTTAGGACTGGCTAGAAATGCCTTAGGAACTGATTTCTTGTACAACGGACTTGCATTACAGTTGCTGCATATGTGCAAATGCCTGGGACTAAGACTAATCCACAATCAGAGGACCAGCTCAGACATGTGAGGAAGGAACATTGTGTCTTAAAGCCAACAAGGCCATCTCTCACTGAGCAGAGGATGGAAGCAAGGCTCAATGACATCTAAGCACAGCCTGGCAAAAGACTTCTGCAATCTACTGCACCTGAACACTGGGCAAACATGGTGAGGCTAACTGGATGCTTCAGACTCTTGGACCATCAGCCCACATCAACCCATACTCCTGAGCAAGACAAAGCCAATCCACGAAGCCCACCCACTTACCAGGAACAAGCACACATGCACCCACGAACACATGCAGGCACCGCTAAGCTCCATTAAGTAGATCATGAGGTCTGGAGTCTGACCATCATCCTGGAAAAGGGACTGGTCCCGTTTGAGCCTTGCTTCCTGTGTGATGGGAACCCACCTGGGGCTGCTGGGAAAAAGCCCTCAGTAGCCCTCACACAGGGCCTGGCCAAAGCTGGTTCTTGGTCCATGGGACTTTCTGACATTTTCTCTTGCCATAGTAAGGATAGAATTTTCTCAAGAAAACTTCTGCCTGATTAGACACACAGGATTTAAGCAGAGGTGAATTTACAGCAAGGTCTCTGACAACCCCACTTCTGGCTCCACTTCTGACAAGTATGTAAGAAGTCGATGTCATTTTTCCTGGAACAGCTGTCTGCTAAGGGACATTAATACTTGCTACGTGCCAAGACTTGTTCAGAGGACTTTACACATTTGATTTTCACTGTAGCTCTATGAGAAGGTACTATTCTTATTCCTGTCTAACAGATGTGGAAACTGAGGCACAAAGATAGCCTGTCAAAGTCTCAGAGGCCTATGGCAGTGGAGTAAGGACTCAAGACCAGGCTGTGAAGAAGACCCAGCACCCTTGTCTTATCCACAGCACTGATGCTGTGTTTGTGAAACTCCTCTCTTACACTGATTTGGGACTCCAGCCACATACACGTCCTTATCTTTTCTTTAGATTTCTGCTTCACTTTCTACTCATTCACTTAACAAACTACAGACATAGAGGTTCCTTGGAAGGAGAACTCAAGACTCATTGACAAGGCAGGCAGGGGCCCAAAGATGACCATGCACACTCAAAGAGGACAAGAGGAACCCAGGCAGCCCTGAATGCATCCTGAGCTGCTGTGAAAGGCAGCCAAGAGCCAGTAAGAAGCCTCAGTGGCAAGAATAGCACAAGCAAAGATAGTAACATGAACACTGGGCACAGCCTGAGGAGCAGCGAGCATTTGTCCAACTTGGCTCCAGACTGCAGAGTCTACGCCAGGCCACGAGGCCTCGAGAGCCAGGCCCAAGGGAGTGAAATTCCACGAACACCAAGAGTCAATTAACAGAGTGAGATAAAAATCTGCGGGGGAGCCATCTCTGCATTCCGTCTATAATGGTGGCAACGTATCCTGAAACCCCACCCAGCCCAAACCTCTCAAGGAAAGCTTTAGAGTGTGTCACCTTCTCTTTCTGCCAGTGGGCCCCAGAATTCAGCTGGCCAGACTGGCTCTCCCTAAAACCAGAGTCACATTTGTGCACCCATGATGGAGGGAGGACCTGAGGTCCCAAGGATGACCTGAGCCTGGAGAGCTGAGAAAAGATTCCCATGTCTCCTGATATCAGACTCAAGTTCTCTTTATATCCTGCATGCCATAAATGCACCACGGTGGGGCATCTGTTCTGCACACAGTGCTGACTAGGATCTAAGAAAAAGAAGAGGATGGGGTATTCAGCAGTGAGCACTCTGAATGGGCACTTAACAGTGAGCACTCTGGATAGGGCACTCAGCAGTGAGCACTCTGGATGGACCAATCATCAGTAAGCACTCTGGATGGGGCACTCAGTAGTGAGCACTCTGGGCCAATCATCAGTGAGCACTCTAGATGGGGCACTCAAAACCAATTCATGCCCCCAGGCTCTACTCCCCTACCTAGACTGCTGACTAGCAAGACCCAAATGACCATTAATTCTCTAGCACTTGAAACGCATTTGTCTCCCAAAGCCTATGTGTTACACACCCATGTCAGAAGCAAGAAATGTGTGTTAATTACAGTGCTGGGAGGACTTTGCATGCTCCACAATGAAGATGAGAACTAGACACAAATCTCAATGAGCTCAAACAAATGTCACAGGCCCTTAAAACAGAGCAGTATAGAACCTCAGATCTGTCACTACACAAGATATAGATTTGTATATTGACTACACATTCTTGACTACACAACTGGCCCAGAGGCTTCTTCTCACCTTAGGAATGCTGGGAAAGAAATAGAAAAGGCACAACAGGTGATTCGTGGGAAAACACTCAAGCAGCATCCTTAGGAAGGATGCTGAGATTCACTGGAGCAGGGATCTGGAAATCTACAGAGCAATGAGGAATTACTGCCCACACATCAGGCTAGCACAACCAGAAAATGACAGCTGAGCTGGAGTGGGCAGGAAAGAGGTGGTTGCATAGACTGCTAATAAAAATGAAAGTTATTATGGTCTATGGGATGAACAATCTGGAAGCCTCTATCAAAGTTATAAATCTACCTACCCTTCAGCTCAATATCCCTACTCAATGGAGTCTACCCTGGGAAATAAAAGCAGAAATTCACAAAGATACACAAACACATTGATAAATAATGGCATTACTTATACATTAAATAAAAAACCAGAGGCAAAGTGAATGCCCATGGAAGTAAGAATGACTGAATAAAATATAGACTACCATACTATAGAATAAATAAGAATGAAATATGAGGTGTACCAGCTAACTCGAGAGATGTTTTATGAGCCAGAAAAGCAACCCTCGGGGAGGTGATTAATGTGATCCCAGCTGTTATTTTAAAGGAGTGTGCACATGTGTGCTGTGCATGCTTCAATGATTGACCGTAGATGGTTTCTATAAGAATAAATACTTGGACAGGATTCTGAGTTATCATGATAAGTTATGTGGACTGGAAGAAGGGAAGGGGGTTCCAGGCACCCGAAGACGAAGGCATCTGCCCCATCCGCTCACACTCCATTCAGGAAGCCAGTTGCTCTTTGCCAACTGTTCCCTCTGCCTGCACGGTTCTCCTGAATCTAGATATGAGATGTCATCCCTCCTACATTCTCTCTTCTCTCACATGAGTGTCTGGAAGGAACAGCTACAGCCCTGACAGAGCAGATGTCCTCAGTCATCTTTCCTTCCAGGAGCAACCACTGTACGCCTACATCAGCAGCATCTAGGTCCCTGCCTTCTTCCGCCCTGAGGTTTCTGCTGGGCCCAGTTCTCATGGGCAGCCACTGTTACAGACCAGAGGGAAAGCACTAATTACAGGGTTCAGTGTATAAGGATGGCCACCCAGGGCCACAGTACTCAGGGACATGCTCCCTAGCCTCTGTGCACTGTCTCCTAAGAGTGACACTGGGAAATGTCTGTGGGGAGGACTTTTCTCCAATCTGACAACACATCTATTTTCTGGAAACTGTGCCCTCAAGAGAATTCCTTCTCTCACTGCTGAGCTCCCTCCTCAGGTACCTACTCACAGGGAATGCTGGCAATGCGCTCTGATCTCCCTACCCCCGCCCCCGAGATTCTACTACCTGGGCTTTCTCATCTTAGCTCAACAGCCCTACTCTTCCCACAGGCAGGTAGGTGCTGGGCATCTCCTCCTGCATTTCCTGGTGCCCGGGCAGCTGCTCCTTCTCAGAGAAACAGCAGTTTGGACAGGATACAGGCAAACTCCCCAAGGAATACTTGTGTCACCCCCAGAAGTGCACAGGAGTCATGGGGGTGAGGCGAGGACAGTCCTAAAGGCCTGTCTGAAACCTCAAGGGAAAAGCCTATCCTTTAAAGAAAGTTGACTGTCCCCCTTTCCCCCAACCGCTGTCACAGAACACTGATGACCACAGCTGCATCCAGCCTGGGCTCCCTCCAGCCCTTCTCTGGCACCAAGGACCAAGGCTGTTTTGATCCCCAACACAGATCTTCCTGGAGAAATATTAATGCTTTATGGTCCATGCTACACCACACCACACTGAAACTGTACAGCCATGACTCGCACAGGAAAGACACCAAGGGAACGGCCTGATGCAAGCATGCTGTCCTCCAGAAGACAAGCCGAACACAGCTTCTTTACAATCATTGCTGAGGCACCTTCACAGACTGGCCTAGGCCTGCAGGGCTACACTCCAGAGGCTGCAAAGGGAGTTGGGAACCATAGTGACTTAAGCCTCTGAGTATAACCTGCCCATTCAGAAGTCAAGAGGCTGGGCCTGGAGACTTTCCTAGAGAAAGCTTTCATAGACAAAGACAACAGTGGGTCCCTGGTGGTTCCCAAAGAGGTGGAGATGAGGTGTCTAGTTCCTTCACTTCAGTGGCATCCAAGGAGTGTAGCTCTTCCTCAAGGCTCTGCTGGCAGCCGCACAGTGTCAGTTCCCAGCTTGCAACCTCAATTCTGTTTTGATAAAATAGAGACAACACCTATGTAATAAAAGAGACAAATGATCCAGCAAGGAGAGACACAGCATCACTAGTGGAACCACAGGATTCTCTATAAATATGATCTCATTATTTCTGCTGAACACAGGCAATTAAAGGGATTCTGTGAGAGCTGGGTGGCTGGAATCAAACAGCTGGGACAAGGCAATGGCGCTGCCTTCTTCCTAGTGAGATGAAAGGAGGGGCTGGAAACTGTGAGGATTAAAGGCAGTGAGCTCCCAGCCCCTCTCCCCGGCAGGCGCCAGGCACCAGGGAGAGAGACAGCGGTCCACCATCAGCTAGACACCACTGAGCAGAGCCCATGAGCAGACCTCAAAGGGCTGCTTCATCCTCACAACCCCAGAACAATGCCAAGTCTCACCAATGCCTCTTTTGTTCCTCGCAGCACAGAACTCACAAACATTTTTTAACTCTCCTGTGTTTTCCTAGCTGTTTGTTCTTTTCTCAAAGGTCCTAAGAGCACTGGGAAGGTTCCAAGAACAATAGCTGGGGAGCCTGCTCTGCAGTTGCAACAAGGCAACTTGGTTCCCAAAGGGCCCCAGCTGAAGGAGACAAGCCAGGGGGGGTGTGGGCTGGCCAGCTGGTTGCTTAGGGACAGCCACGGCAGCAGGCTCTGTCCCTGGCTCTCAGACCCTCCGGGTGGGAAGATCCTGCTGAGCCTGCAGGATTCCTGTCGGATGACTGGGGCGCTGGCAGCTTCTCTAGGCTCATGTTCCAGTCAACACTCACATGGTTGGTCTCTCTTCTCTCAGAAAGTGAAAAGTTTAGATTTCTAAGGCAAACATCAAGGCCCCAAGGACAGGGTGATCTGCTCATAGGAGGACTGAACCATGTCCAGCAAAGGTCAGTCCCATACTTCTGGGGAGGGAGTCCCAACATCTGTCCCTCTCTGCTGCTCCGGAGCCTCTACCCAGCCTGAGAAATGCTTGGTCCAGAGTCTTGGCCCTGCATGGTGTCCCGGCTCTACCTTATCAGGGACTTGGGCTGGCCTTAGGAGGGTGTATGAATAACCCATGTCTTTATTTTCTCATCAGGAAAATGGGGAAATATTAATAGCAATTCTGTACTAACTGTAAAGAAGTGACACATGCATATGAAGTGTTGAGCACTGACATCTAATAATGCTGCGTATGCTATAGCCTCTGTCCCGCCACGACCACTACCCCAGCAGTGTCTCTCCTAACGGGCCTGAGTCCACAGCAGTGCCCATGAAAGAAAACCCTGACACCTGCTGCATTATCCGTACTTCCTTCAGGACCCTTTGGCTACGTTCAGATCCCCTTGTCTAGGCGCTGATGCCAAGGTGCAGGATGAGGCCAGCTCTGAACAGCCCCTGTGCTAGAAGGTGGAGGGTCAAACCTTGACTGGCACAGCTCTTACATGCTTCCCTAGCTGAGCTCATTTCTATGACCTGCAGTCAGACTACCTGCCCCCGCTCTGCCACTGCTCCTAGGCAAGAGTCTGCATGGCATTGTGGCAGGTGCTGGAGGCTGTGACTTAATTCTTCCACTGTTGCCGCCTTAGCACTGAGCTTCTCCTTTGGGGTCTAACGGCCTCTGGACCACAGCATTCCCAGCTCAGGCCACCTGGCCTCTTGTATGTGTTTGTTTGCTTCTTTATTCAAGTGTGTGGGTGTGGGGGGTAGCGGTGTCAGCATATGTCCAGAGGTCAGGGAACTCACAAAAGCTGGTGTTGTTCTTCTGCCATGTGGTCCTAGGAACTGAACTCAAGTTGCCCTTCAGGAATGGTCATGGGTGCCTTTGTCCACTGAGCCATCTACCTGTTCTCTACTTCCAGACTGCTTCATACACGAAGCAAGGGTCTCCACTGCTCTGAACTCGCCCCACGTGTCTTTCTACCAGAGGGTGTGGTCTTCCCTTTAGAGCACAACCTGGCCCTCTGGGCTGTGGCTGTGCTACCAAAGTCTCATGGACAGAAATACAGCCACATATACCCAAGCTCAAAATTCAAAGGAAGGCCTAAAGGCATGGACATGCTCTGTGTAACCAGATAGAACCAGAGAGGCCCAAATCCCTGCATCCAGGGTGCTAGGGAACACACCCAGGGTCCTGACTCCCACTCCCACAAGTGCCTCCCAGCTTCCAGGGTTGGTTTTCACACCTCCGAACTGTTAGGAAACAGTCAGCCTAAACAGTCTGATCCTCCGCCACAGGGCTCACTTTCCCATCGGCCTGTCCCTATGCCCCACTGTGAAGCCACATTAGCCCTGCAGAGCTCCTTAGACTCCAAAGTGAAGCTTCCCCAGAGCACCTTCATCTCTTGTGCTTGCAGCAGAGAATCCATCCTGTCCCAAAGAACAACATCCCAAACTGAAACAGTGAGGGCCTGCAGCTGAGTGGCTCAGTGGGAAGAAGCAAGCTGCATGCACGACAGCTCTGCTGCCATCTGGCCCTTTGATGCTGGGCTTTCTAGGCTTGAATCCACTCATCAGTGAAGAGAGAATGACCATCAAAGGTGTCATTCAGTCTTGGAAGCTGGCAAGTCCCAGAACCCAGCACTGGTAGCCTCAGTATCTGCTTCACAGTTCATAGATGGCTGCTTTTGCTAGGTCCTCTAAGCAGGAACGTGAGGGAGTGCTGCTGGGTCTCTTTTCTAAATGAAAATCTCATTTATAAGTGTTCCATCCTTATGCCCCAACAATTCCCCAAAGGCCCTTCCTCCTCAGACTATCCTCTCAAGAGTTAGGGTTTCAACACCAGTTGGGGGTGGGGAGAGGCTCAGTCTATTTCTTATGTCTAAGGAAGCACAAAGGACTGAGGTTAAAATGCAGATGAGTTAAGCAAAGCTCTGCCTCTTGTTCCTACCTTCCAAAGAATGGTGAATGTCAGCTCAGTGACTAGCCAGAGGCTGTCCCATGCTCGGCACTCTGTAACAGGGTGTGAAGGCTACAGAGGGATGAGAAGGGTTGGCTTCTATAATCCGTCCCTAAGGACCAGGGTCAATCCCACAGCAAGATTTGAAGAGGCAACTGCCAGTACCACACCACAAAGCAGCAGGGAAAAGCTTGAGGAGGGAGTCTTTATCCTTCATTATTGACTACTGTTAGAGTGTAAGAAACCTGTCTAGCTACCCCATCAGCACGCCAACCTGGGGCAGAATGCTTCCCTGGCATCATGGGGCCAGGGAAATAAGAACAGTCGGTATCTCAACACCACTGCATCCACGGACATTCAGGAATTCAGCAGCAGGGAACCAGGGCTGAGTCAGGAGCCAAGCATCTCCCTAACTCTACAAAAGATCATGGAGGAGGAGGAGGAGGAGGAGGAGGAGGAGGAGGAGGAGGAGGAGGAGGAGGAGGAGGAGGAGGAGGAGGAGGAGGAGGAGGAAGAGGAAGTGACCTTGACTCTTTCTTCTCACTCTTGTCCAATGAAAAAGGAGCTGGGCTGGATGCTGTCTACATTCTCATTTAGAGGTAACAGTCCATTATTCTACTGGATGGGAATGAAGACCAGATCCAGTCAGCTCAAACAAATTCCACCAATAATTTTAGGCATCTTTAATACATAAGAATCAAACTTTAAAAGCCCTTTCTTCTTCCTCATGCTGAGTAATGCTAAAGGTAAGGAAAGAATGGATCAATCCCCACTGTTCAGAGTACACTAGCCTCTACTCTCTACAACAAAAGCTTGCCTGAAGCCTACCACTGGCACCCACTCCCCAGGACTGTCTCAGTTGAAGGTAGAAAAAGGAAGCTAAGACATTACATCTTCAACCACAAACAGGTCACTGGCTGACCTGCCCTCTAAACCCATTAGTCCAAGGTGGCTAATGCAGTTAGAGTGGGACTAGTCTATATCAGTCATTCCTCTTCCAACTGCTGAGGTTTAGGGGATTCTGGGAGAGCATGAGGTACCACTGCCTGAATCATTAGCATCTCTGTAACAAGAGAACTCTTTCTGACTTCTCTGGAGGCAGATGACAATGAGTTAGTGCACAGGCTGGAAAGGCTATGTCTGAAGACACTAGTCAGCTGAATTATTAATGGACTTGCAGCACTGATCGAGTTTCCAGTGACAGATGGCTTGGTGAGCTGATAGTTCTGAGACCAATTAAGCATGACAGTAGATTTCAAGGCAGTGCTGTAACCATGCCTTAAAACACCAGAACCCACAGCAGGAAACCCACAGCCTGCCTTTCTGGATCCTGGCATGCTCATTGCTGGAGAGTAAGGCTTCTAAGTGCTGGCTACTGGCCTGGATGTAACCAACAGCATATGGATCAGATAGTCCTTCAAAAGCCTGTGGCCCTTGGACTCTACAGGTCTTAGAGTCTTAAGTGTCATGGGATAGAAGTGATCTGTGTCTAAAAATCAATGCATTAGCTACTTTTTATGTTACTGTGGTAAAACACACGACCAAAAGCAACTATGGAAGAAAGAGTGTTTTGGTTTAAGGCTCCATAGGGATAAGAGTCTGTCACAGCTGTGGGAGGTGCGGCAACCGTGACGGGCACGGTGCCAGAAGCAGGAGGCCGTGAGAAGATCAGTCGCATCTTCAACCACAAACATCTAGCAGAGAGAGAACTGGGAATGTGACCAGGCTGTGAACTCTCAAACACACCCCTAGCATGTGTTTCCTCCAGCAAGGCTGCACCACTTCATCAAACAGTGCCACCAACTGAGGACCAAGTATTCAAATATCTAAGCCTCTGGGGGACATTCTCTTTCAAACCACCATTCAGAAAAAGGTTATCCTCAAAAAATCTAGGCAGGATTGTATACAGTCTTTACTGCACTTCATGAGAGGAGAATAACACACATGCGTGCGCACGCTCATGTGTGAACACACACACACACACACACACACACACACACACACACACACACACACACCACACATGCACTCTCGTGCGCACATGCACACAAACTTCCATATTCATAGGTTCCACATCTATAGATTCATTTGACTACAGCCTAAAAATAGAAGGAAAAAACCTGTACCTGTATTGAAAGCATGAATTTGTTCTTGTCTTTACTCTGAACAATCTAACCACAATTACAGTATTATAAGTACCTTCAGATGACTTATGTGTGGGTGGGGTGGGAGTGGCTAAGTTATAAGCAAAAGGGGTGCCATTTTACATAAGTAAGGGACTTGGATAGCCATGGGCTTTAGCATCCGTGTGTCTGGTATGGCTGTAACTGTACATAACCCAAGCCTCCCAGGCTTGTTTGATCAGGAAAGTCTATTTTTCTCCTCACAGCATGAGCTGTAATTGGGGTTCCTTGGAACTCACTTTGAGAAGTGTAGGTGTAGACCAGACTTGTTTGCAGATGGAGAGAGGGAGGGGCAAGTACAACAGATGTGACAGAAAAGTTGCCTCCTCCTGCATAGATATGGTAACAGAAAGATGGGGCTGCTGTTTGTCAAAGGCTAATGCTAAATCATGGGTGGCCTTCATTTACCTGTACCCTGAATGGGTATCTTAGTTAGGGTTTTATTGCTGTGAAGAGACACCATGATCAGCAAGGACAGCATTTAACTGGGGCTGGCTTACAGTTCAGAGGTTCAGTCCTTTACCATCGTGGGAGGGAGGAAGCATGGCGGCCTGCAGGCAGATATGGTGCTGGGAGGGAGCTGGGAGTTCTGTGTCTTGATCCACAGGCAGTAGAAGGACACTGTGTGCCACACTGGGCCTAGTTTGAGCATAAGACCTCAAAGCCCCCACCCCTGCAGTGACACATTTCTTCCAACAAGGCCACACCTCCTGACAGTGCCATTCCCTATGGCCAAGCATTTAAACACATGGACCTATGGGGGCCATTCCTATTCAAACCACCACAATGGAGTAGACCTCATTATGTACCCTTACGTCCTCTGCAGGCTCAGGGATTGAGTATTTGACCCCCAGCTTGTGTGTGACACTATTTTGAAGGCTATGGGACCATGACAGGTAGGGGCTGGCTGGCAGCAGTCATGCACTCGGGGTGTTTCAGCCTGTTTTCTCTCCTTCCTAACCACCTCAACATAAACAAGCTGCTACTAACATTCCTGCCACCACAGAAGTTACCTCTGCCATTTTGCCTTCTCTGGAGTGGACTGAAACCCCACAGAAGAAGTTGCCTCTGCCATCTTGCCTTCTCTGGAGTGGACCAAAAACCCTCTGAAACTGTAAGTCAAAATACCCACCCTCCCTGGAGTGCTCCTGACGGGTATTGTGTCATAGCATGGAAGAAAGCAGACCTAGAAAAGTCTCTGCCTGGGACAAAGGTAGCCAGGGCTCAGAAGGCCTGGGTAGTTTGTGGGTCTTTAAGCGGGAGCACACTAAGCTGGATGATGATTTCATCCTTTTCTAAACAAATTTCCATCCTACCACCACCAATCTTTCTATAGTAAAGATGGCCTCCCCAGGAGCCGCAGGGTAATAGCCAAATGCCTCTGTCTAGTTTGCAAAGGCCTCCATGCCTGCCTTTTCTAGCCAGGCCTCAGACCTGCACATCTGACGCTGGCCTGAACTCTCATAGTCCCAGAATCCCACACAGCCAATATGTCCTTTCTTCCTGACCAACTCTTGCCTGCTTTCTAGTTAATCACCTCTTCCTGGTTCTCTCCATCAGCTGCGGCTGAGTGCAAGGTCTTTCCTATGGGTTTAGAGACCTTTACCACAGCAGCAGCCTGTTACCTCTGACCTGATTTGCTCCTCCACTGATCTACAGCCTTGGCAGTAGAGACGTCCATCTGCCTCTTCAGGGTTTAAAA
>CM052713.1:22996233-23078646 GCA_028551405.1 Uromys caudimaculatus
CTGCCACTAGGACTCAGGGGTGGGTGTGTAACACTGCTGCTGCCACTAGGACTCAGGGGTGGGTGTGTAACACTGCTACTGCCACTAGGACTCAGGGGTGGGTGTGTAACACTGCTGCTGCCACTACTTATTTTGTTCTGTGCCAGGAAGGATAAACACAGTATCTAACTTAATCCTCCAACAAGTCTGCTATAAATACTGTTATAATCAGCTAGAGACACTAGCTTCAGGGAAAGTACCTAATTCTCAAGATCACAGAGTGGAAGACATGACATCTGTCCACGTCCTCTCTTTCTGTCCAGCATGCTCCTGACGCCCTGTACCGGTCTTAGGAAGGGAATAAGGCAAGTGCAGAGAGGCTGGACAGCATCTGGAAGGAGGTAAGGCTGGCACAGGGCTGCTGAGACAGCAGCCATGCTGCTGTGGCCCTGGTGTGCCATGGTGTTCCAGGATGCTGGGCTGTAGGGCTAGAGAGTGCACCAGAAGTTGTGGCTTCGACCCACGAAGCTGCCATGCCAAGGCTCCTCGGGGAGTCAGCTCCAGGACAAAGTGACCTTCACTGGCTGCTGCCACTCAGGCTCCAGCTTCCTCTCTGACAAGCCCTAGAGTTAGGAGGAGCCCAAGACCTAAGGCTAAGCCCGTGCCAGGCTGCCTGGCATTGTGGCCTCATCAAAGAGCTGGGCCAGCTTAGCTCCAAGCCCGGCCGGCAGGGTGGTCTCTGGGCTATGTGTTCTGAGGAGGAGCCACACTCTAGCCCTGGTTACTCTGCATGGTCCACCTCCATATACTTTGTTCCTACCCAGGCTCTTGAAGGAAAGCCAGGTCACTCCCTTCTCTGAAAAAGATTTCTAACTGGGGTGGGGGGCTGGGAATGGGGGGCCAGAGTTAGGAAAAAACAAGCAGGATATTCTGTTGAATGTAACTTTCCAAATTAACAACACATACCTTTAGTTTAGGTATGTCCATCTAGAGCACACTTACCACACAAATCAGTATCTGGTGCTAATGTGAAGTTCACATCACTGGGGTCCTGTCATAGTCAGGGGAGTTCATGAGACAGAGATGATAGATAGATAGATAGATAGATAGATAGATAGATAGATAGATAGATAGATAGATAGATAGATAGATGGATAATAGGTATACAGACAGACAGATGATAGACAGACAGATCTCACTGCACACACATGAAAGACACAGAGGATCCTGTGACTTGCAGCACATCCCACAGCTACTTAGCTTCTGAGTCCAACCTGATGCCCTTGCCTTTACACCAGGTACTTTAGCTGTTCCTATGACTTCAGAGTAAATTCTACAGGAAGCACATAAAGGAGGCCCAACTGTCTCCTGGACGTCTAATGCACTCACAGGAAGCCATCCCACAGGGCCAGGTTTGGAAACTTCAAGTGTGGGTTTGCAGAGCAGGTCTCGAGGTTCTGTTTCTGTTTGATCAGTCACCCCAGTCACACAGAGCATCACACAGAGGCTCCCCAGGGGTCCAGTTCCTGGCAGAGATGCACGGATAAGGATGAGGGGCAGCACTCTACCCAAGATGATCAGGTCTCTGATTTTCAGATGAAGAAAGTCATGGTTGGCTTGACCAAACTGTAGCAGGCACCCAGGGAGGAAAGCTATCCTCTATGTGTACCCCAATATTCCCTGACCCTACAACACTGTCTAGAAAGCAGCCAGTTTGATGTGTTTGTGGGGAAAAAACTGTGAAAAAGTCATTTGTCAAATGCATGGTGGGAAACACTTCTCCCCACCCTCTGCAAGCCTGAGACATTTCACGACTCACAATAGAGGGGAAGCCACCATAAAAAGGACTTGCTGTGTGCCCTTTGAAGTATAGTAACTGTGGGACAAGTGACTATTAGACTTACACAGCTGGGGACTGGAGCCTAGTCCTGCTCAGTGAATTTCCAGACCGGAGCGTGCTTGCTTCACTAGTCACGTTGCTCAGAGCTATAGCATGTGTCATCTGACTCTTTCTTCTCGTGGATGCTATCAGACTCCACTTACAAGTTACCTGTCCATGCGGCATCAGGACACTTGGGGAGGCCTCTGAGCACAGCTCTTAGGGGAGGGGCTCTGCCTGAGCTGTGGGTCCCCTATAAACTGTGTTGCCCATGTCTAAGAAGTAGGGGCCACGCCCACTCAGAAGGGCCCAGCTTCACCTGTCCTTGTGGAGGTGCCATTAACCCAGACTCTTCTCTTCTTCCCACTTTTTCTTCTAATATCCAACCCCGGTCTCCCTGCCTGGCCCCAGCCAGTAAGTACTCCAAAGCAGGGAACAACTAACAATGATCTTTCAGGGCCTTGGGTTCTCCAGTTTCCATATGTATGAAGGCTGTGTGTATACCCCACCCCCACCCCAATACACATACGTCATGATGTGTTTATGAAAAGATAAAGAGATATATGTTCTATGTGTGTGTGGTGAGGTGTGGGGGAACGGGGTGCCTCAGCGGGCCCATGCCGAGGCATCCCTTCCCCCGAGGGACCAGCCACACCATGGTATAGTATAGAATAGAGTTTATTCAGGGCATGGGGAGGGGAGCTAAGAGGGTAGCAGAGGCAGAAAAGGCAGAGAGAGGGAGAGAGTAGAGAAGTGGAGAGGTGGAGGCCGGCCATGACCACGTGGGGGGGGGGGGAGAGGAAACAAGAGAGATAAGAGACGCAAGAGAGAGAAGAGAGCAAGAGAGAGGGGAAGGGCAAGCAGCCCCTGTTATAGTGGGCCAGGCCCACCTGGCTGTTGCCAGGCAACTGTGGGGAGGAGCATACCAGGCTGTTGCCAGGTAACTGTGGGGTGGAGTTTAGACAGAAGGCTAACAAGCCATATTCATTGTTCACCACCAGCGAGAACATTCTCAGGTCCAGCAAATACTAAAAGCACACACTAACAGGTGACCCCTGGATGCAGAGTAATGCAAGACACTCATTTGCAGCCTTGATTTATGACAAGTCTTTAGTGACATTTAGTGGTGGTTTATGGCGGGGGTGGGGGATGGGGGTGTAAATGTGTTTACTAAGTGGTGTTTTTAAGATTGCCAGTAGCAGGTTCTCATGATCCTCATTACACATAATGATAAGAATTCAGAAAGTAAGAGAAACTTAATCTGAATTACCACCTTTCAGCTGTTTCCTTTGGGAAAGCCAAATAAAGTGATTTAAAGTCTACCACTATAAAAGTTTAGTTTTGCAGAAAACAAAATTTTGGCCAAGATTATCTGTAACAGATGCGATGAGGTTTTCATGTATTATAATGAGAAGTGCCAACTCTGTCTTGCAGGTGTTGCTGATGTAACAGTATCTGATAACCAGCCTGTCTAAATGTCCTAGGGCCTTCGGCTGAGCAGGAGGGAGCCCACTGCATATAATGGTGGAAAGACAAGCAGGGTAGAGGAGCTGTGTGCATCACAGCAGGAGCAAGACAAAGTCCTGGAGCTCCTCTGCTCCCATCTTAATAGGCACCAGAGTGACAGATATGGTGACAGCTGGGACTAAAACCCAGGACTTTACATTGAATGTTGCCTACCTTGGGAGCAGTCTTTTGTAGTCAACATTGCAGGTTTGCCTTTTCTGTCCACAACCCCACTGCCCATGCAAGCAGGAGACTGCCCAAGACTCCAGGAGCCTGGGTCAGTATTATGTAATGGGAACAGCCCACAAAGCCCCAGGAGTTATCGCTCATTTGAGGCCCCGCAGGAATTTCCTGTTATATGATCTGAGACTTGCAAAGAGCCACCACTAAACCTAGACGGTCTCTTCCTTTGTGGGGGGAAACTCAAGCTCTGAGTCACTAGATGCCAGGGCCAGCAGCTCTCTGATGACTTCTAGCTCCTCCAGGATTTCCGCAGGGAGCCAGCATGGGCAGGGGGTGGGGGGCACAGAACAAAGGGCCCCAGGAGCCCAAGGAAGAATTCTAGGTCTTCCTGAGCAAACTTGATCAGCTGGCTTGGGGGAGACTGTCAAGCTAGCTGTCAGAGGTGGGGGTGGGGAGGGGTGAGTCAGCTACGGGCACACTAGAGCCTCAGCTATGGGACCTGTTTTGAGCCAGAACCTACTTCTACTCTTCTTACCCCCTCTCTCTAGAAACGATGTATGTGCAACATGCGTGTACATCATCACTTCAGGGGGCAGGACATCACGCACCACCCCCTTCCTGTCCCCAAGACCTGTGTTGGCTTTGGAGAGCAGCTCCCTGGTTTCCCTGTGATTTCTTAGCACTTGTGCTTGCCTCCAGAAGTTCTCATTAGTTCTGCCTGTCCACCGTGCCTTTGTTTGTTTGTTTTTGTTCTTTTCTTTTAGTGCTATAGAGTAGTTAATTGGGTAGATACATTTTATTTAACCATTCTGCTGTCAAGGACATTTTAGGGCCCAGAGAGCATCCTTGAGCATGGCTTCTGGTTCAGGTACAGGAGCTTCTCTGTGCTATACACTTGACAAAGAAGTGCTGCCTCGGGAAAAAGTGTCCGCTCACCATGACCAGAACATACCGACTGTGTCTGGAGCTGCTGTGGCACCCTCTGCACCACGGTCCACCCACTCTCCTTAGGCGTGACAGCGCTGTGGTGACATGAAGCTAAAAAACCCAGCTCTGGAGGGGAAATCCTGACACTGCTTCCAGACGAAGCCTGGGATTTGAACCTGGTGAGCTTAAGCAGGCCCATAACATGGACAACAGAGCTTTCTGAAGGAACCCTGCTCAGAGTCCCCACTCTACAGGGCAGCCTCTCCAGCTCCAGAACACATCCGCTCCCTGCCAGGGACACCACCTGTCAGCTCTAAGTGCAAACATGCTTCCAAGGAGCAAGTGCAGAGAGACCATGACGTGGCTGCATCCAAGTGGCAATGCGTGGCACGAGAGTGGAGAGGATGGGAAGGAACCCTCGGGCTTCCCCCGGCCAGCACCCACCTGTACACAGGCTGCATCTCTCTGGCTATGCCGATAACAGCACCTGGCAGGAAGCTGTCAAACTCCTCAAACAGCTCTCGGATGTTGGTCTTATACTTCAGGTCAAGGTCCAGCTGGATGACCCTCAGGATCTCTGCAGGACGAAATTTTAAAAAACGGCATTAAGACTAGGTGTGGTACCATATCTCTATAACCCAGCTACTCAGGGGGCTGTGGCCGGGGGACTGGGATCTGGGGCAGTCTGGACTGAATAGTGATACCCCCCCCCCAATAAAAATGACATCCTAGGAGGCATGGCACCTAACAGAGTAAAGACAAGAGTATAACCACCAGCTTGATGAATCACTCTCAGTGACCAGCAGCCCTCTCTAACTGCAGAATTCATTCTGCTCAAAACCAAGGGCCCATATTAATGTCTAGCCTGGGGTCCAGAGGCAGCAGACCTCTCTGCCAACTGCAGAGCCCAAGGGCCCATACTAATGTCTAGCCTGGAGTCCACAGGCAGCAGACCTCTTTGCTAACTACAGAACCCATTCCGTTCAAATCCAAGGGCCCATACTCCTGTCTAGTTGGCTGACCATGTGTGTTTCACCCCAAAGCGCCTGTCCTGAATGACATGCAACATAGAAGCTCTATGTAAAGCTAAGGTATCTAGGTGGGACACAAGTGTCACAGGCTGCCAGAAGAGAGGGGTAAAAGATACTATCACGTCTCGATATACATGCCCTGCAAACCTCTGGAAGGCTTTCTGGAAGAGGGCGATTTGGGCTGGGCCCTGAGTGTGGACAGGAATGGGTGGGTGAAGTAATTATCCATGCCCCACTGTACAGCTCTGGGGCGCTCCCCATGGCTGTCAGCCATCCTTCTCTGACTGCTGAGCTCTCTGGAGACTGTTGTCCCTAGAAGCCCTCTGAGGACAGCATCTTGACCTCTATCAGTGGTGCAGGATTTGGCATTTGGCAAACTCTCAGGGTGTTCAAGTAAGCAACTAGCATCCTCTAAGTTAGTTTATGAAGAAATCACAGCTTACAGAGTAAGGAGATGGATTCATCTGTTCCTTGTTCTATTTTCCTTTGTGGTGCAGAAACAAAGCCTTAGTTCACATTCTATGTGACTTTTCTACAACACAAAGTGCAGAAGTTACAACAGAGCGAACCCAGCTGCTCAGAACAGAGCAGGGTATGAGAGCAGCCAGCTGCTCTGCCCTCCTGGGCAGAGGGTTTGGAAGGATGGTCTGCCCTGGCAAACGAGGACCCCATGGTCGTCAGCATCACACTGCAACCCCCACAAAAGGAGAACAGAAGCTGCTTTCCCCCCACATCCATAAACAACGAGTAAACCAAAGCCCAGTAGTCAGGCCTGGCTGCTGATACCCTAGGAAGTCTCCCATCTCGGGATGGAAAGCAGACTCAGGCCACAGGTGAAGACCCTGGTGCCAGTCCTATGGAAAGACAATGTTTGCCAGGAAAGAATGTCCTAAGGTGAAAGTTACAGCCCAAGTTCTTGCGTTGAGCTATCAATGGTTGGTCGTCAGGGTCTGGGGAAACCCCACAACACAAACATTTGTCCAGACATCTCTCTTTCTTTTGGTTCATTGCCTGTGGCATGAACATTCATACCCAAATCTCAGGTAGCCCTTAATCCAGCGAAGCAGAGCCCTAGTGACACAGGGACAGGACGCACTACCATCTCTAGCAGTAAAACCATGTCACCCTGGTTCAGTGAATAAGGAAGACAAGGACTAGAGCATTTGGCGGTGATGTTGAGGGGGGCGGGGGGGACTGTGGAAGTGGGGAAGGTATAATCTTCGTGGCCCCAGAGAGAACTTCTGCCAACCTCACATTTCATCTACCCACCAACAGGAAGAATTATCCCAATTTTTATACACAGAAATACTGCCTTAGAAAGATTAGAAACAAGGGGCTGGAGAGATGGCTCAGTGGTTAACAGTGCAGGCTGCTCTTTCAGAAGACACAGGTTCAATTCCCAGCAGCCACGTGATAGCTTACAGCCATGTGATAGCTTACAGCCATATATAACTCCAGTTCCAAGGGATCTGACTTTTTTCTGGACTCTGTGAGCACCACATGCACATAGTACACATACATACATACATACATACATACATACATACATACAGCCAAAAACATTCATAAAATAAAAATAAATTCAAAAAGTAAAATAGACAAGTCAGGCATGATGGCATAAATCTGTAATTCCAACAGTTGAAAGATGAAGGTAGGAGGATCAGGAGCTCACAGCTAACCTCAGCTACATAGCAAGTTTGAGGCTAGCCTGGGCTACATGAGACCTCCTCTGAAAAATAAAACAAAAGGCTAAAACAGGAGTCCAAGGTCACAGAAGGCCAGTGGTGCAGCAGAAATGGAACTTCAACTTGACTCGGAAGCCCAGTACCCTGAGCTCCTTCTGAGTGTCTCAGATGCAGACTCTTGCTCCATTATTCATCTCCCCAGGAGCATACAGAAGGGCTGAAGACACTGAGAAATGAAAAAGAATCCTAGGACAACCACCTGACCAAACGCAGATGTCAATGGAAGAGAACAAAGAAATTAGGGTATTTTCACTTCCAATTACTCAAAGACACTTCTGATGCTGAAGCCATTAGTGTGTAAATGCATAGGAAAGCCCGACCCTTGCAGCGTGCAGCCTCTGGATGCCTGGGCAGCACGGTCTGCAGCAGCTCTGGGCAGGTCCTGGTGGGCAGCCATAGCCTCATCTGTCCTGAATTGCCAACAGTGCCAACCATCTATCACTGCCTTGACACAGTCAGTACACTCCTGGAGGACATGAGCCTTGGAGGGCAGACCAGACATGGTAAGCTTCTTTGATCAGAAGCTGACTACCTTCTCTGTCTCGGTCCAACTTTAATATTTACGTCACTTAGGGAGCACCAGAGAGACTTCCCGAAGAGCCCCTTCCCTGTCATGGTAGAGTTCCTGTCTTAATGACCAGAGTGCTTTCCCTGCTAGGAGGGGTCCAATATACCCCAAGCACAGGGGTCTGAGAGGCCTGAGCGCTACTTCTAACTCATTCCGTTTCAGAGAGGCAGCGCTAACCCTGTCAGCCCTGCAGTGAAGGGAGCTGACTAGCTGAAAAGGAAGCAGGTGCAGCTCGACTCGGAGTGACCTTTCACCCAGGTGCAGAACGCCTGGCTAGGGCTGGGCAAAGGACACGCCCATCTGCTCAGGGATGTCTAGTCCTGGGCAGCCCACAATGTCACATGGGCACCTAACCGAAGGCCTCATTATAAAACGAGGAAACAAGAAGCTAAGACATAAATGTCACTGCTGAAAGAGGCTAATACTTAGGAGGACACTGCAGCTCACCAGCTGATGCTTAGGGGACACTGCAGCTCACCAGCTGATGCTTAGGACACTGCAGCTCACCAGCTGATGCTTAGGACGACGCTGCAGCTCACCAGCTGATGCTTAGGAGATGCTGCAGCTCACCAGCTGATGCTTAGGACGCTGCAGCTCACCAGCAAGGGCTGCTTTAAAGACCTACCTCCCGGATTCTGGTCTTGGCAGAACCATCGCTCTCTGAGAACTACATCTGGGTGGTTATGTAGAAAATAAAAAGAGACTGCAGGGAAAAGAGGTTTCTATGTGGGGACAACCACAGCGACAACCTCAGGAAGGTGGGGGATGGTGGTAGAACCACACAAAACTAAGGACTAAATGAGATGATGGTCCCCAAGGCAAAGAGTAAACAAGTGGATGGGATGTTTTAAAAGGAAAGGAAGGGTGCAGGTCAGGCTGGTTAGACATCCTCCGTCCAAATTCTGTGAGACGACGACAAAAGAGGAGGGCAGAATAACCTGAGACAACAGCTCTGGAAAGGAAGCCTAGTAATAGCTGAGGCCAACCTACCCATTTTACAGATCAGAAAACTGAGGGCCAAAGGATGTATCAGGCAGGACACTCAAGCTAAGAAGCAAAGCTGATTCCAGAACTCAAAATCCAACCTCCCTAACTGATGCTCTGGGAATTCAACCTTATCCATACTCTCCTAATGTGGGCCATAAAATGCTAGGGAGCAAAAAAAAAAATGTGCCATGGGATATCCCGTCAGCCATGGCTATGTAAATCTGAAGATGAGTCCAAGAATAGAAATGGGATCGTCATGCTTCACACGGCTCCAGCCAGTTCTCAGGGAAGCGCTCCACATCCTCTGAGCGTCCAAGAGACCAAGTCTATATATCGTTGGGAATATATAGGCTGCGATGAACTCTAAGAGAGGCAGACGCCACAGTGAACATTCTAGACCCGAGGATGCCCATGGAGACACCATCTCATTGCTTGGTGTGGGTCCCCTGGCAGCCGGCAGAAAAATCACTTGCTGATCATGACTATGTGGTTTGAATGAAAATGGCCCCCACTGGCCCATAGGGAGTGCCGCTATTGGGAGGTGTGGCCTTGTAGGAAGTAGTGTGACACTAGTGTGGGCTTTAAGGTTTTAGGTGCTTGAACCAGGCCCAGGTGGGCCTGGCCCACTATAAAAGGCGCTGCTTGCCCCTTCTCTCTCTCTTATCTCTTGCTCTCTTCTCTCTTACATCTCTTATCCCTCTTGTTCCCTTCCCCCCTCTCTCCATGTGGTCATGGCTGGCCCCCACTCCTCTACTTCTCTACTCTCTCCCCCTCTCTGCCTTTCTCTGCCTCTACTACCCTCCTTACTCCCCTCGCCATGCCCTAAATAAACTCTATTTCTATACTATACCTTCACATGTGGCTGGTACCTCAGGGGGAAGGGATGCCTG
Organism: Uromys caudimaculatus; assembly: GCA_028551405.1. NCBI lineage: Eukaryota > Metazoa > Chordata > Mammalia > Rodentia > Muridae > Uromys > Uromys caudimaculatus. The sequence continues at coordinate 23,005,929 of CM052713.1, forward strand.
GGCTTGGGCCTGCTGAGCACACCCTTCCCCCACAACCACCTCCCTATACCTCCATAAAATATATCTCTTTATATTTTTATAAACACATCAATGTCCACCTGCACATAGCCATGCTTCCGCCATGACAACAATGGCTGAACCTCTGAAACTGTAAACCAGCCCCAAAGAAATGTTTTCCTTATAAGAACTGCCACGGTCATGTGTCCCTTCACAGCAACAGAAACCCTAAGGCAGTGACCACCCCCAGCCCTGCCCTAGTCACATCTACTTGGTCCTGGGTAAGGTCCCGTTTCTACAGCCCATGAGCTGAACCTTCCCTGCACACTCACGCCCACAGCCCCCCACCCCCGTGGGTTGGCGCCACGTAAGAACTCACATACTAATGTGCACCTGTGGCATTTCTCCTGTGGAGGATGCTTCGCCATACACAGTGCAAGATTCTCTGTGGGCCCAGCATCTGAGGATTGTGTACACCTGTGCTGAGATGCGAGCGCTCCCTGGGGGAGCACCACGGCCAGCCACTAGCTGACTGGCCTCTGGGGGAAGATCAGAGTCTGAAGTCCTTCCCACCGTGGGGTGGCATTTATGGCATCAGACAGTGGTTTTTACGGTAGGCATCTTGTCTCGAGAGCCCCAGAAGGATGTCAACCCGCAGTGGGAAGAAGTGAAGAGCCCAAGTGGGCTCTCTAGTCTGGAGCTTGGTGTTCACTGGGATAGCTCTGCTCATATTCACTCTCTTGACTCGAGTGTCAGGCCAAAGGCACAGCGCTAACCAGAACTTGGCTCTACTGAGCTTGAAAATGAAGGACAGATGGACCATGCTGGCTACAGATGTGGCTTTCTAGACCTCTGCGACCCCGTCACTACCACCATGGCTGCTCCTAGCAGCTCTCTTCCGCAGTTTCTGACTGACTCTCTGGACTGTGGCATCCAACACCTGCTACTAGGGTTCACGGCCAAGCCAGGTAAGGTGGGACTGTGTCACAGAAGGTCACAGTCATGACATCCAGACTGGCTGGGACAGTCCCAACTCAACACTCCCCTGTGGAAACAGGCTGGGAGCCGGTCATCATCAGCTTCCAATTAAGGCAGCCACAAGCATGTCATCTGACTGGAGATGGAATTATAAGCCAGACTGAACACTTATTGACACCCCAAAACAAACAAGAGGAAAAAGTCCCAGAAGGGGGATGAAAAAGGAAAGAAAGAGCTCATCCACCACCCCACCCCCCGCCTTCTCTCATCCTCAGAAACAATTCCTGGTAGATACCTGCTAGCACACACAGGCCGTAGCACACTAGGTAGGAAGGGGTGAGGAGAGGGGGAGAGGAGGCAAGCCCGACCACCACAGTGGGAAACACCACGAGAGGAGAGACAGGTCTTCCCAGGGAGTTCTCACTGATCATAGCCCCACCTGGCTTCCTAGTGCCCACGGAAGCCAGCACCTGCAGTGAAGGGAAATGATGTCCTGCTCTGGCACTCCAGAGTTTGACGGTTCTGGAAGCAAATGTCTGGAGAGCGGCTTGTTTTCCCCGTCATGAAATACTGCAGCAATCTGCCACCTTATCAGACCTGCTGCTTTTTAACTGCTAAGGGCAGAACCTCTGACCTGTAGGAGCCAGAGAGCAGCTAAAGGGGCAAAGATGAACCCAAAGTCATGAACCCAGAGGGGACGCTTGGAGGTGGGTGGAGCCTTTCTGTTTCTGGCTCCTCCCTTTGGGGTACTGTCCAAGCACGAGAGAGATGTGTCCCTAGGGGTGGTCAGTGCTGCTAGTTTTCACATCCAATAGGAAACCTGGGTCCTTCCCAACTGGCTCTGGCCTTGACTCTCAAAGCACCCTCCATGATTCCCTCTGCAATGGAAGCTCCAGCTGCAGGGCTGGCCATGGGAATAGTTTCTCGGAAAAAATGTAGAAAAATACACCAGGAGTCCAGGGCCTTGGGCACAGATTCCTGGAGCTCCTCCAGCAGCCTGGTCAGATATGCACTTTCTCTCTAGAAGCAGGGAGAAGGTTCTGGTGCTAGGCCCATGCTGGGGTCTCTACTGACTCAGCTAAGGAGTCTCCCTGGCATTATTGCAAGGGAGTATTAGTACATTCTACTTCCTGAGGTGGAAACACAGGCTCAGTGAGGTATGCCAACTTACCTAAGACAGGCCAGCAAGGAAGCAACTGCACAGGTGCCGCCTCCCTTGGCCTCTCAGAGAGGCCTCTATTTAGACCCTATTATTTAAACAAGCAAAGCTTCCGGATAAAGGGTGGGCAGGGGACACCTCCAAGTGACCAAGACTTCTACAGATAGACAGGGTCTACACTTCCTACAACCAGCTCCCTCACAATCCTCATCTCTGATTGTAGGCTGGGGGGATTTCCCTTCACTGAACAAAGACCAGTAGAGAGACTCCTAGAAAGGGGTGTGATGCCAGCAAAGTTGGAAATCTCCATGGCAACAGCCAACACATGCAATTGGACTCACAGGACGATCCAAATGCAGGGGAAGGCTGACATTACTTCTACCTGACAACTGACAGGGAGGTTAAGTCAGGGAACCATGCTGTACAGCTGGGAAGTGAATTCACACCAAAACACACGGGGCTCCAAAGTCTTCACACCTCCCACACCCCTCCGTGACATCCACATCTGGCCGGCCCAGGCCTCTGGACGGCAGGGAAAGGGCAACTCTCAGAAATTCGGGTCTGTGGAAGGCCCAGCCTTCTGTACATGATGAATCTATGATTTCCATATTAATGGCTGCTGCCCCTCCCAGGAGGAGCACCTAAGAATGATCTATACACCCTGTGAACAACTCTGGTAAAGGCTCGGGGGCTGAAATTAATGTCTATAGTGAACTTGATCTATTAGCTACACAAAAAATTCTTTCTTCTAGTCCTACTTAGCCCTCTTAGAACTAGGCATGGAAATCTGAGTGCCGGCTATGGCTCAGCCAAGACATGGTCTGCAGCTCTCAGCTCCTGCTGTGCAGACCAAATGAGTGACTACAGAAAGACACAGGGTTTAGTCCTGCATCAGGACAGGTCTCTCTCCTCACCCTCAGGACTCTAAGTAGGTGGGAGCCACCTGCTTTAGTAAAGAACAGAATTGACTTTGACATTTGCAAACAATGACAGACATAGCACCCAGTCTCAAATTTCTTTTCACTTCTATTGCTCATATAAAATTATAGCTCACACACATATTTTATGATCTGTGGATCCAGTCCTTCTTACTTTTGTGGACATACCTTAGTTGTCTGCATGCTTTGTTGACTGAAGGACCTGCAGCTGTTCTCACCTTGAGAGAAATCTACCATTTCTATAGCGTGGAGCCCCCATGGTACCTGTGAGTCTTTCCATGTGTATATCTATATATCTATATATCTATATAGATATATATATCTTTCTAGTACCTGCCAGAGATATTGGGTGAGTGTAACTGTGTGTGTGCATGCTCACTCACTCGCAAAAGCTTGAGCTCTCCTTACTTGGGGTGCAAGCACATTTCCCTTGGCTCACAAGGGTTGTTAAATTGATGGATTGAGGGTTTTTTTTTTTCATGGACCCTTTGAGGCAGAAGCTATAGAACCCAGTCCTCTTTGGATAGACTTAACAAATGTTTTCTGAACTCAGTGCCATTGGTTTGCCCAAATCAGCACTGTTAGACTTCCCAGATTTCTCCTACCAAGGTTCTCGGGAATCCTGGGCCCTTGTTTCTAACCTGAGCTTTGTTTCTTTCCCTGCTCTGACCACTTCCTCCTCTGCTGCTGGCAATGGGGCCTTCACCACTGTAAAGATTTAGTTTAAATGTGGGAAGCTAGCAAAAGCCTTGCCCTGCCAGCTGCAGCTCCTCCCCCTACCTGGCAGCTGACTTTCTCCTGCCTCTCTGCCCAGCCTATCACAGTCTGTCTACCACAGCCCTGGCCCTTCCGTTTGTTCACGTGACAAATACAAGTTCTCAGTGTTTTTTTGTAGTGTGTTGCAATTTTCAAAGTGCAATCCCAGTTCATAAAACTGTCTCCTGTGCTTTAGCTAATTTACTCCTTACAGCAACTCTAGAGCACGTGCACCACTGTGGTAGGCTTGGGCACATATACACAGAGGCATGTAAGTAACAGTGGCTTGAACACACAGAAGACTACAGCTGAGCCACTCAAGGGTGTATGGCTGCCCATAGACTGTCAGGCCCTGGGCCTTCTCTCTCACATTCCGCTGTCCCAGACATGGCTGCCCGACATTTTGTACACTGCTTGACTGTGCTGGACACAGATGCTTACCCATAGGTCCCTTACTATGGTGCCAGGGCAAGACACAGTTTGCTTCCCACGGTTTAGCACCTCTGCCTCGCCTGCACCTCTGGTAGCTCTGAGCTTGGACACCAGGTCTCCCCAGTGCGATGAGCTACCTGTGTTCCTTCTACTGCAAGACTCGCCCTTCTCCAAGTGTTGCTCGAAGCCCTTCACCACGGTCACCCTCAAGGTGAGAACAGCTGCAGGTCCTTCAGTCAACAAAGCATGCAGACAACTAAGGTATGTCCACAAAAGTAAGAAGGACTGGATCCACATGAGCCATTTCTCACCAGTGAACAGGGGGACTATTTCTGGCAGTCCTCGACTACTGCAGGGACCACTCCTTCATCTTCTAAAAACCAGTTTTCATTAGCAACACTTAATTACCAGAGATAGAAAGCTGACCAGGGAATGGCTATTATGCCTTAAGTCTCTTGCCAAAATGTCATGCTATAATAGTAATAGCTACTATGTCTGTATTCTATACTGTCCATTAAAGCGACAGCTGTGCTGAAATACTTACGTGCTGGGCTTCCTGGCCCATTTCTATCTCCTCCTCTCAGCGCTCAGTAGCCCCGCTGCTTTTGCCTGTTTTCTGCACACTCTCCATGTCTACCAAGAGTGGAGCAGAAGGTAGAAGAGCGGGAGCCTGGCCCTGTGCCAGGAGTCAGACTCCGACTTATATTTAAAACAACTACTCTCCTCCAAAACAGGAGCCCCACTGGTTCCCACCAAGAACCCCCCTTTACCACTTCCCATTACATTGTCCATAACAGAAAAGACTCTATCAAACTGTACTTGAGCATAAAGTCATTTATTCCCTGGGTTGTAATTAGATTTTTAGCTTAGTTTAATTAATTTGGTTTTTATTTTGCTTTAATTAAAATCTCAGTTACTTGTTTTAATGTTAATGAAGGACTTAATATACATTGCTGAACTGACATAACCACAGTTGAAAACAAGAGAACAAAACAAACAAAAAGGTTTTAAACTCTTAACTATTTTGGTACGCCTCTCTAGGTAACAAGACACCCAGACCAGCAGAGCAACTGAACTAAGGGGGTTAGCACCAGCAGCTCAGGGCCAACAAGTCCACAGTCCCATTCTACATTTGTCAGCTGTCAAAAACCAAAAAGGACATTTCTGGTCCAGGATTGCCTGCAAATAGTTGTCACATCTCCATAATTCTTTGGTTTTTCCTTGTCTTTCATGACCTGGAATAACTTAAGGGGTGATTTCATAAGAGATCCCTGGGCTTGGGATGGCCTAACATTTCCTTTTTTGTACCTATGTTGGGAACACCCAAGAAGCCACAGTGGGTTCCTGCCACTGGGCCTTGTTTTGTCCATTTGCCTCATCATTAGTGATGTCACCTCTGATCCCTGAATGTTACCTTCCTTGTCTTTACAAAACCAGCATTGTGTAGGAAACCACTTGGAGACTGTGACAATGTCCTTCCTTGGCTGGTCTTACCTACTTGGTGCCCACTGATGGGGCCTGTCTAGATAGAGTGTTCCTCCACAGACAGACACAGAGGCCTTCGGCCGCCTCCCTCCCTTCTTGGCTGACAGTCTCCAGCAGAGCTAGCCTATGAGGGCCAGGCTTAGGGCTCCTGTCCGTTCGCATGGCAGTCAGTGTCAGTGCGGGAAGATGTGTGGGAAGCACTTTAGGAACCATGAGAACGAGTTTTCTTCCCGAGCTTGTCTCCTAAAGATATTAGTCAGTGAGGTCTACCTCACTGAGTGAAATATGAATCTGGGAAGTCTCAGGCAAACCCAAAACAAAACAGATAAAACACTGGGCAGAACAGATCAACTACATTGTAGTAACTTCACTGATGGCCAGCCAAGGCCACAAAGTCACATAGTGTGCAAGGCTCAGAAATGACCGGCTCTGTGCCTAACCTCAACAGTGTAAGCCCAGGATGTCCATCTCACATTCTCTGCTGGTTCCGTCTTGCCCTGGCCTGACGTGTAATGGCCATTCTCACTGCCACCCGGTAAGCACGGCGCGTGGCTGACCCTGTTGCTGGGCTGTACAGCAGCCTGTGGAAGGGCAATCGTGGCCAGGGTCAGCCTGCATCCTCTTTATGACTGACGGGACAGGGTGTGCTCGTCCCCATATTCATGACCATTTAACACCACCAAGTGACAGCCAACATTCCCTCAGGCCCAACTGTGGGCCAAGTTAGAATGTTTCTCGATGCTTCCCTTCCCGTTTTACTAATGTTTGAAAACCAAGGTTCACAGCAATCAGGAAGCTGCCTATGGCTGCAGAGCAGAAGCCCAGCTGGCTCCAAAGGCAGAGGTCCTTTTTGCCTTGAGCATTCCTTTGACCTGGCCTTACATCTAGATCTGCCCCACGTTTGCCAGGTATTGTTGCTGTGTAGCAAACCACTAACTGAAAATAGCAATGGCTCCAGAGAGCAGCTATCCCTGTAGATCAATAAGGCTTAGCTGTGGATGGTCCTTATGTAATCTCTGTGACTGTGGACAAACAGCAGCAGGGCTGAGCCATCAACAAGGGTGGCTAGGCTAGACATCCAAGGTGACCGTGCACGTTGCCAGAAGTTGCTGTGGGGTTCAGTTGTGGCTGTGAACCCCAGGTGCTCTCGGGTGGGTTCTCCCAGAGTTCTGGCTCCATCTGGTATGGCTGCTGAGTTCTAAGCGGGGCTTCGTCACGGACAGGTGTGCCAAGAGACCCAGGCTGAACCACGAGGTGTCTTAGTACCCTGGGAGTTAAGGAGCTGCACTTCTACTATATCCTGTTTGTCACAAGCAAGTGACAGGCAGCTCAATTCCAAGACCTAGAACCATGTAAGGGGGTGAATGCTAGGAGGGGCTGAGCATGAGGCCACCTGTAGCAACTATCCTTGGCCATAACAGAATTCTACATTCTCTTAAATCTACCTATTATGCTTTTCCAAGTTTTATACCATACATACTCATATCTTTGTAGTCAAAGAAACAAATCAATATCTAAAGTCATATACTGTAACACATGATTATCATCATGTAAAAACATGTTAATATATGAATAATGTATGGATACATATACTGTACCTGAAAATAAAAGTAGCTAAAACATTAGAGTGGAAATGTCTAATTATTTTGTAAATATGTTTTCAAGATGCTTGTGTGTTGCCTTCAAGTTAGAATATTTTAAGAGATATTAATTAACTACCACAGAGAAATACCTGTTTTAGGCCATGTTTATCAGATTTAAGGTTTTGACAGGACCAGGACTTTATGATTCTGTCTTCAAGTGACCAGAATTTCTAAAATCCTTTTCCTAAGCTAGGACCACCTAGAAGCTCCTGCCTCCTGCCTGCCTCAGGACGGGTTGTTGACTGTGATTCGAAAGTACTTTCTCAAGGCAAATGCCAACATCTCTGCATTCTTCTCCTGGTTGATTTAACTGCCCCTCCCCCGCCCGCCACCCCCACTCCCTGACTGGCACATCGTGAAGTTCAAGGCAATGGCAGCAAGCTGGGTCTCAGAGCTGGAGAAAAACCACATCTGCTGAGGCAAGTCTTTCTGGGAAGTGTGAGCTTGTGTCCTCAGAGCTCTCACAGGAAGCCAGCACTGAGGGAGCAACCTCAGAGGCCGTGAGGGTGCAAGGTCATGACTGGAAAGTTCAGCCAGTTTCTGTGTGCAGGGAGGTCACTCAGGCCAAGCAACCCCTCCATGAGGTGTCAATGAGATGCCAAGCTCACTTCAGACAAGGATGGCTAAGGGTGAGAACTAGTGCTGATTGTCTAAGCACAGGCTATCTTAGGTTTAGATACAGCATCTAAAGCAGGCTCTGTGAACACTGGTCAGCCTGTTAAGAGCCAAGCCAGGAGAGAAACCATGCCTGGGCAGGAGCTGCTAGGCAATGCCAGCTTTCCCAAAGGAGGCAGGCCTCTAGCCAAGCAGTCCCTTCCAGCAGTGCACACACACCCACATTCTGGGGGCCCGGGGAGGCGGCTGTGTGGAGTTGGTCTTTGCTATTTTTATCCAGTCACTTTCCAACCATAAACCCACACTTCACATTTCATTGTTTTGGGTGGATTAAGAAATTCCACTTGGCCTTTCTTGTGGGTTAATTTCCTGCATGCCTGTCTGAAGGAAAAACTCTGGCATTCCTATGGAAACAAACAACATTTAACCAATTCTTTGCAGCTGGTGTGGAGGTTAATGGTGTGGTATTTCTAAGTCTATACTACTCTGATGGGACCTCCCACTCCCATCTAGCTTCCCTTCACACTAAAGCAGGATTCCCACAGGTCTGCATTTAGGGTCTGGTTCCTGAATACGGGGCAGGGCAATTTATTTTGAGACTATTCTAGACTTAAGAAGATGGCCCAGTGGGTGAAATAGGAAGTCAGGTATAGCATACCTATAAACCAGCACATAGGGGTGAGACAGGCAAATGTCTGCATGTAGCTAAAAACTGAGTTCTAGGTTCATGAAGAGAACTTCTCTCAAAAAATAAGGTAAGAAAGGTAAGATACCCAACCACTGCATGTGTGTGTGCGCGTGCACACACACACACACACACACACACACACACACACAATCTGGTGTGAACTACTGACGTGCTTCTGTACAGTCGTACAAGAGTTATCCGTGGTGCTGCTGACGTGCTCATGGCCAATGTGCAGGTGCAGAGAATGAGAGTCCCAGTTAAGGGACTTAACCCATCTTGAAAGAATTCCCAAATAACTGCAGTGACGAGCCAGGTGTAACCTGTGAACACAAGAAACACTGGACAGACAGACAAGAGAAAAAAGAGCTGTCTTTTATGGTCAAGGGCAATCTGAGTGTTGCTTTCTATTTGAAACATTCACTGGGCAGTGTTGGCACACGCCTTTAATCCCAGCACTTGGGAGGCAGAGGCAGGTGGATTTCTAAGTTCGAGGCCAGCCTGGTCTACAGAGTGAGTTCCAGGACAGCCAGGGCAATACAGAGAAACCCTGTCTCGAAAAACCAAAAAAAGAAAAAAAAAGAAACGTTCACCTCTTTCCTATCTCGTCCAGTTAGGATGGTTACATTAATTCCTGTAATGTAAACAGGGCCTGTCAAAAACTCTGCTCATGTTGAACTGGGATTTTCTGCCCAAGGTTTTCCTTAAGAAAAACCTAGAACTGGCCCCTCCTTCCTTCTGCACCTCCCGAGGGGCTTGCAATGCAATAATGAAGGCAGAAAGAAGCAGCTGGAAAATCAGTCTGCTTAGGAGGAAAATCACTCCTTTAGGAAGCTGAGAGCTGGCTGAACTACCCCTGGGGGAGGGGTAAGTCCATGTTCTCCTGAGGGTCTGGGCTAGACCCTCTGAGTGCATGCACCAACAGCTGCAGCAAGCAACATGTCTCACAGAGCTAGGACATAGAATGCCTCTCCCGGTTACCACTGGGAACTTTGCATTCTTTCAATCAGATAGCGTATTTATAAACCCTCCTCTGTCCACTTCCTCCACAGGAGGAAGAGCTGGTGCCCAGGGAAGGGGTGGCGCTCATTCCAGTGACAGCGCTGAGAGGCAGGAGAGAGAGGGAAGGTGGCAACCCTCAGGCTCACCACAGCCCTATTTGGAAGACCTGTACATCTCCCTGTGTGGGTGTAATTCTGGCAGCCCCCTGGCACTCTGGCTCTCCAGACCGTCCCCCAACAGTAAACACGAGCAATGTGAGGGATGGGACAGAGCACCCCTAATCAGAGAGCTGCATCTCCCTGAATTTTAGGCCCATGACCCAACCTCTGCTTAAGGAATAGTGCTGTCTCCATGCGGACCACTCTTGCCCTTGGCATCTCAATCTGGTTCTGTCACTCCGCTTCGTGTTATTGACACACTCTCACAGGAGAGCTGAGAACAGCTGCACATTCAGGCAAACCAGGCATAATGAGGGTAGACAAAGACCACTGGAGTCCTCCAGCTCTGCCCCACCCACACACTTGTACCCAGCCGGGGTTAGGATAAATAACCATTGAGCAGTGGTAACAGACAAATGGTCATGGGGTGTGCCTCTGCAGCCTCTCAGCCAGTTGGAGAAAAAAGACTGGAGAGAAAAGACGGGAGAGGTGAAGACCAGGAAGGACCGGGAATTACGGAATCAGGTGAAGACACGTATAATATCCTGCACCCAGACTACGAGGAGTGAAGAGCTGAACTGCTACCCACAATGCCAGCAACAATAGCAGGATAATCTGAGAAAGTTTGAGTTGAGGCCCAGAAAGGACCAGGCAGCGCCATGAGCAGTGATGGCAGGCAACCCAGTTGGCCTGGCTGCACTTTGTTCCTGGCTCAAGACACTCCATTTACCAAGGTGAGGAAAGGACGAGCCGTGTGTGCTGCACACGCCTGCTCGACGCGTTCAAGTGGAAAACCCGGGCTTAGCTGGGATGCAGGCAGGACTTCTTACAAGCTGTTCACACATGCCATGCTGTCCTGTGGTGCTTTCAGTCATGGGCACATGACCAGTGCCTGGCTATTGGGCGGTGAGCAGAAGCAATGAGTGTAACTTTTGCAGAGTGGCAGTGAGTCCCACGTTTAAGATGGTGTGGACTGGATCTTGGTTTTGAAAGGTGTTTGAAAGGTACCTAGAAAGTCACTGCACCAGAGTTAAAATCTGCTTAGAAAAATGCAGACATGTATGTATGCACGAGCATCCTCACATATGTATGCATGCATGCTTGTGCACACATACACAAACATGAACACATGCATACATATGCATTGTATCAAAGCATTGAGATTTTAGGATTCATTTATCAGTACAGCCCAGCCCAGCCCAGCACAACCTCCCCAGTGTAGAAATCATCAGCTTATGGCTAGAAGCTAAAATCATGAAAATCCTTTACCTGCCCACATGCTTAAAAGATGGCATAATTTTAACAAGAGCCCCTCTCCAGGAATGGCCTGTAAGGGAAACAGACACCATTGCCCACCCTGGGGTATGCCTCATAACCTTTGCTAGAAGGAGGCTATGTCAAAGGCTGAAATCGCCTCTGGCAATTCTGATAGCTGTACGCTCCCTTCTAACCCTACAATCTTGGAGTAAGTGGCACAAAATCAGACAGGAAGCTGATCTTGACCATAAACCCTGTGTCTGTTACCCTGTGTAGTTACGCAGACATAACAGTTGCCCCTGAGCCGTCAGCAGGCCCCGCCTCCCTGACGTGCTGTATTCTCTGATTGACTCCTCTTGGATATTGAGCTCCCTCTGCTGTGTAGCGCCTCATGTTCCAATGATGCGCTGCAGAGTGGAGCAGAGGGTGACATTAGTTTGCATCTCAGCATAGCCACACCCCCTGATGTGCTGCAAAGGCTGGAGATTAGGTTGGACTTGGTAATAGTACATTTTCAACAGATGGACATAGAAGCCACTACTCCCAACTCGGTGCTTGCTCTCACCTGTAATCCTAGCATTTGGGAGGCTGAGGCAGGAGAACTGCCACACACTTGAGGCTGATCCAGGCTACATAATGAGTTCCAGGTCAGCCAAAACTATAGAATAATAATTTAGTTTTAAAAAAGGCACAGTTACCATAGCAATACATCTTACACAGAGCACATGAACCCAGGATCTGCTAGAAATAGAATTTGAGATGAGGACTGGGCCCAACTACTCAAAACCAATGTGAATTTAGAACTCTCTTGAGCATACACAAGCGAATTTCATCAAGGAATTGATAAAAGAGAGAGAAACACATCCACCAGACTCACTGGATCACAAAGCAGAAATACAGAGTGGTACAGGAGTTTGTCTCTGACACAACCTGGGTAAGGCAGGTCAGGGCCAGCCCAAACTTGGTGATGTTTTAATGGAGGTGACCAAGAAACATTGCTGTGGCATTGCTATGGTACTGCGCTAATCAGCCACTCAAATCCAAGATGAAGAAACCCACTTCCGTGACAGACAGGCTCAAAAGTAAGGAGATGGGAATTGGATGAGTTCCGTAACCAGAACTAGTTACAGACACACACACACACACACACACACACACACACACACACACACACCTCAAAACTAATTGAACTGTAGTTAGGACTTAGGAATCTAAGAATTTCATGTCAGAAAACAGATGAAAAGTGGGTGTTGGCAGTCTGACTCCACCATTGGTTGACACTGGACTTAAAAGCTTATGGCTTATACCTCTTCCTCTTGGACCTACATCCAGGTGAGGGAAGGAGATAATCTAGTTGTCTGCTCTTTGGTGAAAGCAGTAGATTCAAACCATTCAACCCCAGCTTCTGCAGCACCATCAACCCAGCCTCAGCCTCTACCCCTAAAACCCCCTCCTTCTTCTTCTTTCCCTTTTTCTTACTTCAGACCAGTTTGAGAAGCCCATCCTGCTTTCCCCAGTAAGCCCACTACATGGCCTCTACATTCAACCCAGAATTTGAATGGAGTCCATCTGTTATGCAGAGTGGACATGACAAAGTAGCCATGCCGGGGTTGGGAGGAAGAACAAGCACTGTATATCAGCCATCATGAGGAGACCTGCACTAGATCAGCTGAGGTGCGTGTTCTTCACACAGAGGGAGATCACTACTGTACTCTCCCAGTGCTCACCCCACATGCTGTGGCAAACCTGGACCTTACATTTTAGGGGGAACAGGACCAAACTACACAGGCTTCCAGAGAGTGAGTAGTCTGGAGGAATTTCTAGTGGAGAACACAGAAGGAAAATGGAGCTGTTTCCCCTGACTGGATGCTGTCTTTGAATCCCAGGGACAAAGGAACTAGGCTTCTTTGCTGAGGTCAGGACTTAGTATAAGCATCAATATACAAAAGCAGGTTTTAGACAAAATAAGAAATTTTCAAAAGTCAAAATGTGCAAAGATGGAAGACCCTGCCTCTGATGGCACCAACGACTTGTCTTTAGGACATTGCACATCCTCTCTCTGACATCAAAGGTCCTAGAGATGGGGCCAAGTTCTCCTACCTCTAACATTCTCTGACCCATTCAGCCGCCCCTTACCTTTACTAAAAGTGCAATATTCAAGCCCACAGGAGAGCACACGGAATACAGGTTCATCTGTGTGCGGTTTAAACCCTGGTCCTGACTGAAGAGTCATTAGCAAGAGAGCTCTGTGGGCAGTGTGGGCACTGGTACAGGTGTACCAGTTGGACAGTGAATAGCTGGAAGAGATCAGGGATGGAGATGAGAATCAAACCACAGGATGACGCATTTGTTAGGTTATAAATTCATAATAACCACAACAGTTCTGGGAACTAGAAACAGCCCAGTCTACTCTTCTTGAAAGTGAGGCAAAAACAGTGATTTCTTTTTCTAACTTTCACATCAACATGTAGCACAGATTTGAAAACAAGCCACAACTACCAAATGATTCCCTAGCTGTGTGTGTGGCTTTTGTCAAAAGACCCCTGCGTCTGTACTCCTACTGGGGTGGCTTGTGAACCCTTCCTCTTCCTCCTTCCTCTCCCTCTTTGTCTCCACCACACAGAGGTAGGCTCCAGGCGGGGCAGGGTGGAGTTAGGTGGGAAAAAAATCTGCAAAGAGAGACAGGAGAAGTTGGGGCAGCATCAAGCAGTGGGAGCAGAAAAGGCAGCAGAGGGGCCACAGGGCACTCCTGAGTTACCTGAGCTTCTACCCACAAAGCTTCCATTCTAACTCCAGAACCTTCAAGAAACCAGGGGCAGGAGGTCACCCACAGTCCTTCAGTAAGAGCAAGGGCTGGCTTCCAGAAGACCAGGAAGAACGGCCACAAGGTCTGCGGGGATGACCTATCCTTCAGCTGGCCTTGTTCTCAGGATGGCCCACAGCTGCACCCCACCCCCCCGAGCCATTTCCTGTTTTTTTTCTCATTTCATCAATCCCCTGAACAATTTCCTGTTCCTTTTTCCCTATGGTGGCTGTGCCCTCGCATGTTCTGTAGGCCCTGGAGATGAGCAGGCACACAGATAAGGGCCAGACTTTATGTGGACCTGTCTGGCCACTGTCATGGGTGTGACCAGGCTCATACGCCCAAAAGCATGGTTCCCACTCCCAAGGTCCATTAGACAGGTGGGCACAGCTTCCCTAGCCAGGCAACAGCCACAGTTTCCTCAGGGAAACTAACAATCCTAGCCCATCACAGGGTTTCTCAAAGCCAATGGCAACTAAGATCTTGAGCTATGAAAAAATAAAATGCTCTGGTTCATTCCTGCCTGAAAAAGAAGGCAGCCCCCAGACAAAATCACAAAATGCCAAGTGATCTCAACAAAGACAGCTTGGACAAAAACTCCAAGGGTGGAAGTCGAGGTTCAGGAGAGGAGGAAGATAAAAGAGGCGCCCAGCACGCTCAGTCATCTGTGGGAGGGGCTTTGGACCTAGAGCCCATTCAAGCTTTGCTCGTCCTGAGGATGCACTGCTTCTTCCTCAGCTAAGGATGGGTGCTAAGTGATGACAACAATTCCCAGAAGTGGTGGTTTGAACAGGAATGGCTCCATAGATCCTGCATTTGAATGCTTGACTCATGGGGAGTGGCACTATTAGGAGGTGTGGCCTGGTTGGTAGTGGGTGTGGCCTTGTTGGAGGAAGTATGTCACAGTAGGGCCGGCTTTGAGGTCTCCTATGCTCAAGGTCCACCTAGTGTGGTACACAGTCTCCTCCTGCTGCTTGTGGCTCAAGATGGAGAACTCTCAGCACCATGTCTGCTCACACACTGCCATGCTTCCCACCATGATAATAATGGACTAAACCTCTGAAACTGTAAGCCAGCCCCAATTAATTGTTTTCCTTTATAAAAATTGCCATGGTCATGGTGTCTCTTCACAGCAAAAAAAAAGCCCTAACACAAGCCAAAGAGCGTCCTTCACAACTGTGTGTACTTGAGTGTCTTTTCCTCCCCTGACCCAGTCTCTGCGTGTTGGTTGGTTTGTCAACTTTGTGTTATTCTAGTGAACATCTCAGGATTAAGGATGAAAACCAGATGACGAAATAGTGAGTGCATCTGTGAGCACTGTTTGACTGCCATGAGCCACTGACCTAGCTGACGCTTTCTCTAAACCCAAGCTCACTTGGTGACCATGACAACCTTGAGACTGCTATGCTACTACTGGCTTAATTCCTCCAAGCAGGAGGCTGGGGCCCAGTGGGTCAGTACCACAGGCTTCATCCAGTGCTGATTCATGGTCTGTCTGACCCCCCCCAGTCTGACCCCAGAGTCTATCTGTCCTCCCTAGCTACTGCACCAAACACGGCTGTCGGAGGGAGGGGGCTACATACAAAGCATCTAATTAACTCACAGGCACTCAGGCTGAGGTTAGGCCCAAAAGGATGTTTAGGGTTTGTCCTGGAAGCCCTGTTTTCCCTAAAAACGCCCATAAAATGCTGTAACAAATATACTTTCCACTTCATGAGATATCCCACATCTTATGTCAGGAACTGTGACTCTCGCATTAATTAGCTAATTAACTAGTGTCCCCGATGCCTAGTCATCATCTTCCCACTTAGCCAGGTGAGCACAGGGCAAGCCACTGAAGCTCTGTGCTGCTTTTCTCCACTTCCAGATGAGAAAACTCTGAGCCCCCGATGTCCCACCTTAGCTGGTGGCTATGCTCACTAGGAACCAGTGCACAGAAAACAGAACAATGGCTAGCAACTAGTTACTGCTCAACTAGTGTCTGCCATGAGGCTGGCACTGCTTGCCACTGATGGCAACCTGCTCGCTGACAAGGTGCTGGCAAGTAGCGCTTCCATTCGAAAAGTTCTGATCAGTCTCCAAAGAAATCAAATCACCAATTAATTGAGCAAATCAATGAGTCAACGCAGCAGTCAAGCCTAGAAGCTACAAAGTCAGACTCTGGGTGAGTACACTGTACTACCCACCACTAGTGGTTTCAGTGGTTTCCATTAGTCCTGCAGGGGAGGAAGCCTTGTTTCCTGTCCCTGGAACCCAGCAAGAAGCCAAGGTCTGCTTTCCCCATCAGGACTGTGAAGACAGCAATCCCCAAAGTCACCATGAAAGGAAGGAAATGTAAACAAAAGAACAATAGAAGGCCTTACATTTCACACACCTTTATATTAAATATACTTTTAGACAACAACAACAACTGTGTTTGACGACAACAACAACCACTTCTCCATAAAAGGTTAGAAATAAAACTGCCGGGTAGAACCTGCAAGACAGTGCTCTGACCAGAGCGATGGTGTTTACTGAGAACCTACTGATGTGCTGCATTGCTTCAAGAGTAAGAGGCTTCAAACCCTGCTCATAAAGTGGAAAAAGCAATTGTGCTGATGTACATATAAACATAAAAGGGTGCTCTATACATATATACACACACGCAATATTTTCATTTACTCTATAAAACTCAATGACGGTCTTACATTGCTTTTGTAAAGTGCATATTCTCATCTTACAAACAAAGAAACTAGAACCTGGGCGGAACAATGACCGATGGAGCTCACAGTCGGTCAGTGGTGCAGCTACCTTCATGTCTGGGGACTCTAAATTCATTACTCTGTTCTGCTCACTGTGTGTCTCCACTGAACTCATGTGCTCCCCCAGGGCTGCTTCCGTCCATTGCGGCCACTGCACAAAGGTCCTAGCTCTAGGGATTCAAATAAGCCAGATTGTTTCCAGAATCCAGAGAGTTTAGGTTTGTCTACACTGGTGTTTGCTTGCCAACAAGAGAAATATCATTGTCAGACCCAGAGCCCAGTTACTACTCACCCTAGACCCAGAAGAGAGTAAGCGCTGGTCAACTTAGACCCTAATCTCACCTTTCCAGATCCAAACACCAGGCAGGGTTCAGTATGAGGATTGGATAGCTAGAAAAGGCTGGAAAGCCTAAGACCTCCCATGGCTGTGGCCCTGGGTCATCTGTGAGACATCTTGATTTGGAAACAGAATACCATCTTAAATTCTAGAATAAGAAGAATCTTCTATTTAAAAACAGGTTGCATTTATAATCTAGAAAGGAGGAGGAGAAGAAACCCAACACCAAAACCAACAACAAATGTCCAGCAGCCCCCGTGGCCATGCAGCACTTCCACCTCCACAGATCTGTAGCTTCGTCCTCTGAGGTCCACTAGGAGGGAAGGGAACCAGAGCAAGAGCTGAAGGGGAGCTCTGTGCTAATACCTCCCGCCCAGAGCTCAGTGTGGGTCCATTAAGAATGTGTCTCCCTGTACCCAACATCCCCCTCTGGCCTCTGTATGTGCATTCATGTGCATAGTCCCTGCCACACATGCGGACACACCCTGCTACACACAACACACACAGGGTGTGTCAGTTCAGTGTGAAGGAACAACAGTGTGGCAACCCCTTCACTCTCACACTGCACACCACCCCACGGTTTAGATCTCGCCTTCCAAAGTGCTAAGAATGGACCAAGCAATGGCCTTTAGTGCAATGTGTGAGCCCTCCACACCTCCTTTGGATTTCCAACTTAGAAAGATCAGAAAAGCACAGCAAGAGCTGAGCAAATGGCAGCAGACTTAACATGATGAGCAGAAATCACTTCTCCTTCCTGACTGCAACCACAATTGAGACCATCTTAAGAGACTTCCTCCTGATCCTGAAAGTTTAAGAAAATCCTGAAAATGGTTCAGGACACACACACACACACACACACACTCTCTCTCTCTCTCTCTCTCTCTCTCTCTCTCTCTCTCTCTCTCTCTCTTTCTCTTTCTCTCTTTCTCTCTCTCTTTCTCTCTTCCAAGAAACCTGTAATTCTCTCCAGGCACAAGGCCACTCCCTTTTCAGAATTGGCCCGGCAGTGCACAGAACCCCTCCCAATCCACACAGCATGTAAACTTCCAGTACTTGAATCTGTCCTAGGCAGTCTGAATGGAGAAAGCACCCTGAAGCAACTGTTTACTGCAGATGAAGAGGAGATCTGAAGTTTCTCTTCAGTCAGAGCACTCTCATGGTCAGCAATCAATCAATCTATGTTAAAGAGACAAGTTTGTCATTTTATCCGAGTGTTAAATCTTCTAGCATGGTATTCCTGAGTGTCAGAGCTCTATGTTCTATGGTACTTTCCCCTAGACTGCACAGACCCGAAGGCCAGGCAGCTCTGTGAATAGCTACTCTCTGCAGAGACATTTCCTCAAATAACCTTTCAGCTACTGACGGAAAAAAGGATCGGTGGGAAAAGGAAGAAGAGGAAGAGGGCAGGGAAGATGTGCCTCGTGGAGCAGGCCTGTGACCCTGGCTACACTGGAGCTGACACGGTAGTGTCACATGACCGGGGTCTGTATGGGCTACAGAATGGATTTCAAGCCAGCCTAGGTAACTCAGAACTTGTCTCAACGAGTAAAACAAGGGCAGGGTACACGCACAGTGCTAGAAGCCTTGCCTGGCTCCTGTGAGGCACCGGTTCAGTCTCCATCACTGTAACAGGGGCAGTGGAAATCCACTCTCTAGCCCAACGCAGGGGCACGGGATACAAGAATACTCCAGAGAAGGTCTGTTCTGGAAACAGAAGCCTGGCCAGGGTGTGGAATACTCAGTGACTTTGAACTTAGAAGAGTGACGAATGGAAAAAGAGCCCAGCTGGGGAACATTCTCCCATGATAATCTGATTACTGGGCGATGAAACTCTACACACATCTGCAGTGCAGTGGGAGAAGGGCAGACGATGCAGGGCCATGGCCTACGCCGACAGCAGGAGGACAAGGGCCAGGGCAGGAGACAAGCCTCTAGGACTTCTTGGTCCTGCTCACAGAGATCTGTTTTTCCCTTTGTTATCTGAGGACACTCAATGACCATGATAATGAGGTCATTTATGCTGATTGATAAAAATAAGCTTCTGACTTCTGATGCCCTTGGAGCTGAAGGTCTGCTCTGAGGTCTGGTGGTGGTTTACAGGACACCCCAGTCTCCAGATACTGAGGGAGGCAAAAGGAAAGTTTGGTTTCTCTTCACTCCTGATATTTTCTAACTCTTGCTTTCCTAAGAAGGGGTCACGTACTCACCTGGTGACTCTCATGCTCCAAGGCCAGGAGCCCTTCCTTTCCATTCTCCAGCTCTAAGCTTGTACTCGGACCCCAATCTCAGCCCGCCTGGCAAGTGTGAGGATTTGTAGGTCTGTGCTACTTTCCCAGGTTACCTTGGCTGCCTTCTGCCAAGTGCTCCAGAATTTAAAGTTACCATAGGCTGTTCTCAAGCTACCCACAATTCCCTTCTTCAAGCCTCCCTGACCACCATCCCATAAATACAACTTACTGGGCTTTGACATAAGTCCTGGAGTTCCTCACAGCCAGAGCATTCTTTCAGCCCCACCCAACACAGGGATGCATGAAAAGCACTACATCCTGCTAGAAATATACACCACGTCCCTCCCTTGAGTCCAAAGCCATCAAAAAGTGTAAACCCCAGTGTCCCCAGTCCTTAGCCTGGCTCTCCAGGCCCTGCATAGCCTATTACACAGCTCCTCCCATCTTTCCCTACAGCCCTAGTCAGCAGCTCTGTGCTCTGATCATACTGGTTGAGTCTTCTACACTGCCTCAGATCCAGGCTGTACACTCCTCCTTGCACTGCCTCCTGGCCCAGAGAAGTCACTTCCTCTCCCTGAACACCTCCAACCCAGCTCCTGCAGCATTTGCAGCATCGCTCTCCCCTAGCTCCAACCACCCACCACCTGCTCCAGTATGTGGGTGAAGTCCACCTTGGGGCACGTTAGGCCCCCATCTGTCTCTGACCCATGTGTCCCTAGCACCTCAGCAGAATTTGGCTCACTGTTGGAACTGAGGAGCCATATGCATGTGCGTGGGGGAGGGGGGATGGCAGTGGGGACTCTGTCACACATCTGAGTTTTCTCACTGGCAGTAGCAGCTACAATCTGTTCTCCATATCAGCCTGTATTCACTATTTCAGGAGACTTCAATTTATCCAGAGTGTTCTAAGGAGCCAGAGAGTACACTGAATCAGGCCGACAATCTCCGACTGCCCTGTGTTAGGCTTACTGCTATAACTCACAAGCTGAAGTAAACAGGAGATGGACACTGGAACCTTCCCTAGGGATTGTCTGTCTAAGCCTCTCTGCCTTTAGCTGTTTGCTGGTACACTGAGGTAGAGTTCCTGTTGGCTTCAACTTTTCATTTGCATCCAGAAACTCATGATGCAGGCCACACTCCAGTGAACCTGGTCTTATTAATCTGGAAAGAACCAAGGCCATGCCTGGGCATGGCTAACGAAGGTTGTATCTTAGTAAGATGGATGTCAGGGAACAGTTAAACCTCACTTCCACACCAGGCACTGCCAACAAGACTCCTTGTGTAATATCAGACTTTTACTTCCAACTGTGATAGTGCTGGCCAGAGGGGGAAAACTACACAGAGACAGTGCATTCTAGTGGCAGCTACGTCTAATTTGCAAACTTCCTTCTGCTGTTTTATCTCCTTTCCAAAGCAGAGCAAATCCTGACCCAAGGTACCATTGTCCCTCAGAAGTCCTTCAGAAATGCAAAGTTCCACAGTAGCCTCTGCCAGACACTTTTCAGATGAAGAGCCAGGATGCCCGCTGGCTGCACATGGGCTCCCCCTTACATCCCCAGGACCTGGAAACCCAGTCTTCACAAGGGCCTTTCCAGTTCAGGGTTCAATAGCTCTCGAGTTCTGTGCACTGTATGTGATCTCTGAATTGCAGTCTTAGGCTTGTAAGGACGCAAGGTCTTTCAGTGCCCAATGCAATGCTTCACCTGCCGCACTGTGGAGCGTGTGCACGATGAAGCTCTCTTGCCATCAGTCTATGAGTTAACTTGACAATGACATGTCAGAGCTAGTAGGTAAGCCCTGTAGAGTAGCACAGGCTGGCCCTGCTGAAATAGACATGTGGTTTAGAGTCACGGCATCCCTTTGAGCTTTGCCCCCTCACACAATCACAGTAAATGAGCGTCACTGAGCACAACTGGGTCGCTAAGCTGATTACACTGGTCAGCTTATTCAACCCTCCAAAACCTTTCATATGAGAAAACCTAGACCAGAGACTTGTATGACATGCCCAATAAGCTATACAGACACTGGCAACTGCTCGGAGACCAGGCTGAGAACTCAAAACAAAATTAAAATACTGAACAAAAGCATCTTTGTCCACATACTAGAGGTAAGACTTTGTAGATCAATAGCATTAAGAGAAAAAAAAAATCATTCTTGAAAAGAGCTTAAGAGTTGCAGACTAGGGCCAGCCAGATGGTTTGGTGGGCAAGGGTGTGTGCCGCGAAGCATAATGACCTGAGTTTAGTCCTGGGACTCATACAGTGGGTAAAGAGCTGACTCCCTAAACTGTCCGTTAGACATTGGCTTCATATCATCCACAAACATGCACACAACATGGATCACAGACACGGACACACAAGCAATAGATAAAAGTATAAAACCTCTAGAAAAAAAGGGAAGCTAAAAGAAAATATTTATGACGATGGCTTAGGCAAATATCTTAGATAATAACATAAAGGCCCCATATTAGATAACAGTTTATAAACTAGACTTTTAATGTTTCAAGAAATTATCTTTCAAAATGAATCATTAAGAAATAAGGGAAAACTATAAACTGGTGAAAATTTCTTGTAAATCATTCATACACACACACACACACACACACACACACACACACATATGGCTAAGACCTTATGTCCAGGATTTATTAATTGATTTGTATGTATGTGTGACTACATGCGCACCACATGTGTGCAGGAGCCTGCAAAGGCCAGAAGAGGGCAGTGAATTCCCTGGAACTGGGGTGACAGGTAGTTGAAAGCTTCCATGTGAGTGCTGGAAATCAAACCTGGGTCATTTCCAAGAGCAGTGTATACCTTTAACTGCTAAGCCACCTCTTCAGTTCCCACTATAAATTTCAAAATGAATAGGTACATATCACATGCATGCACATAATCAAACACACACACAGAATTAAACATCAGTTCCCCATTCAACACAGTCAATTTTCTCCTCAGCACCTAGAAAAGTGAAGTGAAACTAGATGTCATGTAGACACACATAAATATTTATAATAGCAGTATTCAAAATGGCCATAAAGTGTCCACCTGACTATGAATACATGAGCGAAATCTGGAACATCCACACAGGGAATACTATGCAACAGCTTCAGGGAAAATGAGCCACCAATATATGCCACACCATGAAGGAACCTCCAAAAAAGTATGGTGAGAACCTAGAAGGAAAGATTAGACATAATATAGACCCACTTATATGAAATTTCCAACAAAAGCAAATTTATAGAGCCAGGAAGCATCAGGATGTGTGAGGTGGGAACTGGGATTAACCATGGAGAACCGTGGTGACTTCTTGGCATGATGGGAAGGGTCTAAAACTGGGTTGTGATTCAGTTGTACAATTCTGTGAATTTTATCTAAAGTTACTGAGTTGTACATTTACAAGGGGCAAACGTACGGCATATCAACTGTACTCTGATAAATTGCTTTTTAAAACAATAACTTATGTGATATTTTGGAGCCTTTTTTTGTGTGTCTGTGCACATGTGCGCACATGCATGTGGAAGCCAGAGGCTGATGTCAGGCATCTTTCTTGGCTGCCCTCCACCTTAGTCTGTAAGACAGGGTCTCTCAACGAAAACAGGTCTCTACCTTAGCAAGACTAGCCAGCAGGCCCCAGGGAGCTTCCCAGTGCCAGTGCTGGGAACGCACGCACGCACGCACGCACGCATGCACCACACACAGCATCACTGTTTTAACATGGATACTAGGGATAGAGCTCTGAGCCTCATCCTGGTGCAGCAAGTACTTTACCAACTGAGTTATCTCCCAACCTGAAAATTATTTTTAAATAAAAATAAAGCGGCTGCTGTGCCGATGGTCCCATATTGGTCTTCGGGAACCAACTCTCCAATAACAAACTCATGGTGCTTCTCATGATTATTCATGGGTTTATTTCTACTGCTCTCCTTAATGTTCTGTCAGCATTACTACTCAAGACATTTGTGCCTTGAATTTTCTGTAAAGATGGTTCTGGGTCCCCGTCTCCTAGGGTGGCAGCCATTATGAATTCCTTCCTGGCTGGACTCTCTCAGTCAGCTAGAATTGTTCCTGCTAGGATTCCCACTGAGACATGGCCGATTTTTTCCACAGGACAGTGCCTCTTTCAGCTTTTAAACACAAAAACCCATCTTTTCCCCATTTGTCCCCCCCACACACACCTTTAAAAAGGTCCAGACCCCTGGGAAGGCCACTCTGTGGGCTGAAAAAGGGGATTCACAAAAGCTTTTGTGTCTTTGCCCGACTACTGAATGACTCTTCTTCTGCCAGCCTTTTCAATTCCCCACCCCACCCCAGAGTGCTCCAAAGCGGCTGTGCAGCCAGGGTAGCCTGTACTAGGATCCTTCCCTCCCTGCACAGCTAACTCAACGTCTCTGACAGCCATGCCTGCCGGGGCCCAGAGTCCTGATGTTCATAACGCATCCAGGGAGCTTCTAGGAACCCGGGGCTTGGGGCTCCTAGTTTGTTTGACTTTTGCAGGGATAAACACCAGGAACAAAAGGAACTTAGGAAGGAAAGGGCTTATTTCAGGTTGCAGGTTACAGCCCATCATGAGGGGAAGCCAAGACAGGAACTAAGGAAGAGACCATGAAGGAGCAGGGTTATGGTTTTACTGGCTTGCTCTCCATAGCTTATTCAGTCGCTTTCTTATACAACCCAGGACCTCCTGCCCCCTGCCCAGTAAGGTATAGTACTGCCCACAGAGGACTGAGACCTCTCATATCAATTAAGAAAATGTCCAAGTGTTTGCTGACAGGAGCCTGACGTAGCTGTCTCCTGAGAGGCTCTGCCAGTGCCTGACAAATACAGAGGTGGATTCTCGAAGCCAACCATTGGACTGAGCAATGGAAGAGCTAGAGAAAGGACTGAAGGAGCTGAAGGGGGTTGCAACCCCAGAGGAAGAACAACAATATCAACCAACCAGTACCCCCAGAGCTCCCAGGGACTTAACCACCAACCAAAGAGTACATAAGGAGGGACCCATGGCTCCAGCCGCATACGTAGCAGAAGATGGCCTTGTCGGACATCAATGGGAGAAGAGGCCGTTGGTCCTGTGAAGGTTCGATGCCCCAGTGTAGGGGAATGCCAGGGCGGGAAGGCGGGAGTGGGTGGGTTAGTGAGCAGGAAAAGGGGGTATGGGATAGGGGGTTTTCAGAGGGGAAACCAGGAAAGGGGATAACATTTGAAATGTAAATAAAGAAAATATCTAGTAAAAAATTTTTCAAAAAAAGAAGGAGGAGGAGGAGGAAGAGGAAGAGGAGGAGGAGGAGGGGGGAGGAGGAGGAGGGGGAGGAGGAGGAGGAGAAAATGCCCACCATGGCCAATCTGACGAGGGCATTTTCTCAGCTAACACTCCTTCTTCCCAAGTGACTCCGGTCTATGCCGAGTTGGTGAAAACTCAGCAGTACACTTGCCAGGACTTCCAAGCTACAGGGCCCTCCTTCCTCACCAGACTAGTCTAGAATGTGTCTAAAATCTGTCATTTCCTCAAGGCTGCCCAGGGCTGGAACCTGTTTGCCTTCCTCCCTTCCTGTCTTCAGGAAGTTGAACCCCAATCACTGTAAAACAGTCTAGGTGGAAGTGCCGCGAGGGGCACCTCACTGCTGGCTTCTGACACCATCCAGGAAGCCCCTATGGCCTTCCAACAGCACTGCAGCAACAGACAGCCCGGCATCTAAACCATCCAGTGCCGCAGCCACTAGTCACACAGGGCCCTGGTACCTCAAGTCCACTGTGTGCTGAGGAGACAGACTTGCTTCCTTTGCTTTTGATTAGCTGGGTGTACATCCACCTGAGGCTAGGGAGTACCTCACCAGACAGCACAGCTCTAGAAACCAGTATCCCCTCAAGTGCTGGGGACAGAGGAGCAAGTGCTCAAAGGCCACAGGCCACTCACTGGTCCCATGGCAAAGTTCTCAAGGGCCCTAGCTTCCTCTCCACCCCCCCCCCCCCCAGTACTGCCCTAGATCAGCAGGCTCACACAGAGATCCCTCTGAGGGTTCTTCCCTCAAGTAACAACGGCAGCTTTTAGCAGGCACAGTGAAGGGCAGGCAGAGAGCACGGGAAGCAAGTTCTGTGAAAAGGATGAGCCTTTGCCATCAATTTGTGACTCTACACAAACGACATGTTGGAATTTGTTGTATAATTTTATCATCACACTAAAAGTTAGAGCTGAACTATATAAAAAGAATTTTAAATTAAACAGACATATCAGACAAGAAAATGAGGATTATTAAAAAGTGCTTTGCAGAATCTAAATGCCAAAGTAATGAGGACTATTGGATGAGAGGAGACTAAACAGTCTATAATTGCCAGCTAAGCAAGACATTAACTGCTACTTCATGGAAAAAAAATTAAAATAGCATAACTGAAGACAGAGAGTTAGCAGAGAGAAGATGTTTGCTGTAGGGCCTGGGACGTCCCTTTGTGAGGCCTGTGCTGGTCACTCACAGTATAACCACCTCTGAGTGGAGAGACTATGCAGCACAGCAAGTATTTCCAGGGTATCTTGGCATGGAACTTGTTTTCACAGTCCAATTAGCTTTTAAGTTGAAACAACAAAGCTAGCTTCCATTCCTGTTTGCATCCGAAAGTGCAATATGCCACCTCAGACTGTTTTAGGGAGTCTTCTCAGGAAAACAGCACTCAGGAGTCACACGCGAGCAGCTGAACACAGCACCAGCACACTGCACTGCAACACAAATCGCTGACGCTCCAGGGAGCCACTGGTCCCTGTCAAGGCATCTCCTCCACTTGCCAAGAACAGTTCTCAGCCTGTTTGCCCAGTGTCAGCAACGACATGGCTCATGCTATCTCCAGAAAGGCTCAAATCCTGCCCAAACCAAGACACTGCAGAAAAACAAGCCTGGATTCTGCTCTAGTTTCACAGTCTGGGGTCTTATGTCTAATCTTTACTCCATTTTGATTTGATTTTCACAGATGATGAGAGGGTGGGTCTATGTTGTCTTCAGTATGTGTGTAACCAGTCTGAAGCACCATTTATGAAGCAATTGTCTTCACTGAAAAACAGTTAGATGCATGTGCACTCACTTAGCTCTGGGTACTCTCTTCTGTCCCACTGCTCTGTGTCTAGTCCCAGGCCACGTCATTACTTTGTAGTATGTTGTAGAGTCAGGCAGTACTTTATGGCTTTTTGTTTGCCTGGTTGGTTGGTTTGAGGGCTTTTTGCTCAAGATTAATTTGGCTATTTGTGAGTCTTTTGAACTTCCACACAAATTTTATAACAACATTTGTTTCTGTGGGGGAACCCAGTCACTGGTACCCTTCAGTTTATATATGTTCTCCTGCCCCCTGTGTTTCGTCTAGCCACATAACCTGTCCATTGCATACTGTGGCAGGACCTACACAAACTCACGGTCATCAGTACTAACAGCCAGAGGAAGCAATGGTCTCTGACAATAATCATTTAATCTCTATATTTTTGAGATATGCATAACTAAAAAGCATTTTGTGACTGACTAAGATCATTTGTGCCCTCTTCTGATCAGCAGGCACACTGTTTAAATACATTTGAAAGTGGCCATATGGTTCTGGCACACACTCTTAATCCCAGCTCTTGGGAGGCAGAAGCAGGAGGATCTCTCTGAGTCTGAGGCCAGCCTGGTCTACAGAGGAAGTTCTAAGACAGTCAAGGCTACACAGAAAACAAAATTATCTCAAAAAACAAAAACAAAATTGAAAGTTCTTAATATAGTTCTCCATCTCCCACCACCTTGCCTCCTGACTAACGGGCTTCTATCATGCCAGGACCAGACCAAGCCTTTGTTTAGAGATGATATTTTGATACAGCATTACGATTTTTAATTTATTTGAATAGTATGGGCATTTTAGTAATGGCAGCTCTTCCAATCTATAAACATGGGCTACATTTCCATTTACTTATATATTTCATTGACTCACCACGGATCTCTTTCACCTTCTACATTAGTTAGTTTTCTATCACTGTAACAAAATACCAGAAGCAGACTAATTGTATAGATTTATTTGACTCATAGTTTATTTGGTTTATTTGACTCATAGTTTTAGAGGCTGGTTATTGAAATAGCGTATTATAGATGCTAGTGAAGCACCTCCAGCCCACCTCTCACCTATGAGGTTTTGTCTTTTACCGTCTATTGTAATGCTAAGTCCTAGCCCCCAAGACCTAGAGTCTGCAACCCTGCTCCAAAGTTAATTCTCATTGGTGAATAAAGATGTCAGTAGCCAATAGCTGGGCAGAAGATTCGTAGGTAGGGTTGAGGTTTCACTGGCTTGCGGAAGAGAGGACCAGGCACAAGGAGGGAGGAGAGAGAAGAAGCCACCATGGAAGAAAAGAACTTGCAGGAGGGAGGAGGAGAGTCGCCATGGACTAAGGTCCAAGAGCACGTGGCCCAGAGGAATGACTAATAGGGTTAAGAGCAACCCAGACAGAACATAGTAAATAGTGAGTGATAACTTGGGGTTATTGATCTATAGGAAAGTAGATTCTAACAGCATGGAGGGTAGGCAGCTGCCCAGCTATTGTGCTGCCTAAGGCTATTCAAAAATAAAGGCTGTGTGCATCTTTTATCTGAGAACACAAATGGTCCAAGGCAGGGAAAAAGCCCCAGGCTAGGATTTTAATATTGTTTACTACACTCACCTCCTTTCCCTCTCCACCCGGGTACTTCACATCATAGCAGGTATGGAATCTCAGTCTGTAGTCCGAGAATTCAGTCATGGAAGCTCTACCATAATGACCAAGTCTGATCCAAATACCCCACACCTCTAAACACTATAGCTAGACTGAGTTTCTGCCCTTTTAATGTCATCAGCATAAAACTCTGGTTATTAAACTTCTGTATTAGTTTAGGGAGTGTGTTGGTTTGAATAAGAATGGCCCTCATACGTTCATATTCTTGAATGCTTAGAGAGGGGCACTATTTGAAAGGATAGGAGGTGTGGCCTTGTTGGAAGTGAGACACTGGGAATGGGCTTTGAGGTTTCAAAAGCCTAAGCCAGGCCCAGTGGCTCTCTCTCTTCTTGGTGCCTATAGATGTAGATGTAGAACTCTCAGCTCCTTCTTTAGCACCATGTCTGCCTGTGAGCTGCCTGCTTCCTACCCAGTTAAACGCTTTCCCAATACAAGCCCCAATCAAACACTTTACTTTATAGGAACTGTCATGGTCATGGTGTCTCTTCACAGCAATAGAAGATTGACTAAGACAGGGAGACAGACCACATTCTAACCATAGCAGTTCTTTAGTAATCCATAAAAGCTAGACGATGATTTTTTAATTATTTACTAGAAGGAAGTGATAATTGTATGAAATGACAGGTATGCCAATGACTGAAGTGATCGCTACCTAACAAAACCATGGACCAAATCAATACATCTGGCCCATAAGTAAGTAAGTCACCACGTGTTAATAGCAAACAAAGAAAACAAACTCCACTCTCCCCCATTGGCCCTCCAAAGCAATGCTGGGAGGGTCCCCATGCTGGATCCACCCATTATTATCCACACAGAATAGAGAGAAGAGCTAATTATAGACTAATCGCAGGCTTCACTGCTTCCTTTTGTCCATAAAATCTGACTCACAGAAGGATGACTAACTCACAACAGAAGATAATCCAATAACTACTCAACTAGGATTTAGGAAGATAGTGTGTATCAGATTTACCCAATTCTGTCTGCATTACCTGAGTGTGGAGTAATCACTGATTAAAACAACAACAACAACAACAACAACACACCCTGGAAGAATGTTTGGGAAGGAAGGGAGACAAACTCAGGAGTCACGAACTTGCAACGACAATTCATAAAAAGGATAAGTAGCTAGAAGTAGTGGGTGGATTCAAAGGACAATGGTCACGCACACAGAACTCTTGCTGTTCATCTTCCGTGACATTCAAAGAGTTGAACAGGAGCAAGTTGCCCAGGCTGGAAAGGCCAAGAACACAAGAAGCCATTGTAGGCCATGCTATACTCAAGAGCAGGAAAGGGTTGCTCGGTGTCAGGGAGTAAGGACACTAGAAGCAAGAAAGTTTTATCTGTATCACATTAGCAAGAGTAATACAAGCATGCATTTACATAGTACCAAACACTTATGTGTTAGATATCATCTAAACCACACACATATGTACGTGCACACATAGAGACAAACACACAGACACACTCACAGACAAGACATATATATATATTCATAGATAGTAGATAGACACCTCATAAACAGACAGACATACACATACTCACAGACAGGTACACACTCATTGACAGACAGCAGTCTCTCTCTCCCTCTTTCCTCTCTCTCTCTCTCTCTCTCTCTCTCTCTCTCTCTCTCTCTCACACACACACACACACACACACAGACACACACAGTCTTCCCCAAATTGAAACTACTATTTTAAGCAGCTTCACAACAAAGCTGCATTTAAACACGGGCTTGCTGCTCCTTTGCTCTCAATCATCGTGCAACACATAATAGCATCTTAGACACCCCTGTCACAAGGGCAAAGGCCCATGTTGTTCACAAGGACACTGCACCCACAGCTCTTGGTAGCTAACTCAGGTACTGAATCTTTCACCACAAGGAACAAAATGTTCCCATCCCTTACCTCTAAGAATTGCTTGCTACAGAAAATACAGACAAAATCTACAGAGTCCTCAGATAGCAAGATTAAAAACAAAAACAAAAACAAAGACACCTTAAGTTAGGAAGGAAATATTGGTTGGCATTTTGCCAAGTACACTGGAAAAAACAAGCCTCTGTCAGAAGCAACTGATACAGACTGGCTGCTCGGAGATGAATTCTATCTGCCTCGTTACCAGGGACTGAAATTATTCTGTGAATAATGAAGGGCTGAGAGGTATGGGTGCTCACACCAGGCCTGGGGAGTCAACAACACACACTAGGAAGGAGCCCGCCCGAAGAGAAGCCATGGGCCAGATAAAAAGAGGACTCCAGACCAGACAGGAAGCCGGCTTCCTGAGCACGGCCTCAGGGCTCTCATTATCACTAGGGAAAGAAGAACGGGGATTTTACACAAAGTCCCCAAAACAATCTTTGTGGCTGTATGCCTCCACATAAAATTAAAACTAATAATCACCAGTGAATCCTTTGTCACCCTTGTAAGGTCTCGGTAGAATTTACCTTCCTATCTCCTCTGCACCTGGAATGCTAGTGTGCTATCCTGAAGGACCTGAAGAGATTGCCCAGCTTTGCACCAGACTTCTGCTAGACTTTAGCACCTGCCCTTTCCTGGGTCAAGGGTCAAGAGTGTTTATCAACACTGACTGAAATACTTAGAACATGAAACACATGATGATGCTTTCTGAACTGGCCTATGAGGCCTGTATGTCACACACACACACACACACACACACACACACACACACACACACACACACACACGCACACGCATGCACACATACACACACATACTGAGTGAATGAAAGAGACAGATGGAGACAGAAAGACAGAGAGATGATATGCCGGTATGCCCTCAGAGCGTTTGTGCCTGCTAATCAGAATGACTGTCCACTGTCCACAATGTCTGTGAAGCGCTGGGCTGCTTAGAACACCCAGGAACCAAGTCCCGGAGAGGGTCAATACCTACAACAGGGAGCGGAGAACGGCACGCAGAGCAGTCTTTTGGATACCTAGAGCTGTACCTCTTACTCATGCCTCCACCTGCACACTTCCAGAAGCCTGACACTCCTGGGACTTCAGTAGTCTGGTCCATCCTTTAGCTGTTTGTACCTACTACCACCGCATCCATTCTTCAAGAGAGCAACAGACACAACTCCATCTCCAAGCAGGTGGAGCATGCTAGCATGGAGAACACTGAAGATGTGAATCTAACAAAATTAAATTATCACTCTGGAGGTGGCGCACGCCTTTAATCCCAGCACTTGGGAGGCAGAGGCAGAAAGATCTTTGAGTTCAAGGTCAGCCTGGTCTACAGAGTGAGTTTCAGGATAGCTAGGGCTACACAGAGAAACCCTATTTCAAAACAAAAACCAAAAAAACCAAAAGAACTTTACCCCCTAAAACACAAGGTATTGAGATCTGGCACTCACTGATGCTGCAGAGTGAGGGACAGCAGGCTGACAGGTTCTTCCTGGTAAGTTATTTCTCCACTGGTGAAATGAGACAATCCAAGCCAGATTAGATTATATTAAATGCAGGTTTATTGAGAAACTGCTCTCGGGCGAGTTCACTGGCCCCAAGGCCCAAGGCCAGGGAAGTTACTATGGGGAGAGAAAGGGGGTGGGAGAGAAGAAAGGGCACAGTCATGGGGGGGGGGAGGAGAGGGGAAGGAGAGAGGGAGAGAAGGAGAAAGAGAGACTAAGGGATGCTAGGAGAACCTGGAGGCCAGGTCTGCTTTGATATGTAAATATGCACCTCAGTCCCTTGTCCCAGGGCCCCAAAATCAAACGCTTCCTTCCACTATCCTTCCACTACGTGGCCATCTCTCTAGCAGTTCTTCAAGGGCTTATCCATGAGTTTGTTCCTCACAGCCACTGTCCACAAACCCTAGGACTGTCTTCCTTCACACTAATGGGGCTACAGGCGGGTGCTAGCTTTCTGTTCTCCAACTCCTTCACTGCCTAAGCTTGGCAGTCCTGGAACCTGCTCTGTAGCCTGGCCTTGAACTCACAGATCAGCACGGCTCTGTCTCCTGAGAGCCGGCATTAAAGGTGTGGACCTAAACCTTTCTTAACCTTTTCACAAGATCTTTATAAGTTCTGGATTGTGGTTCATTCCAGATACAGTCAAGTCGACAACTGAGAGTAGCCATCACAATACAGCCCTTGTCAATCTGACACATAATATCTTATGTCCAAAAGAAAACAATATCCAGGTCACAATAAGGCTTAACATAACTATCCCTCATTCAACTGCAAACTCATAAACAACAAGCTTAGCTGGGTGGGATCTTGCCCCGAGGTTTCCACTCCCTTAATTCCACTTAATATCCTTGAACACAGGATTTAGCTCCATTCCACTTCCTGGTGCCCTTTTAATTTTAAACCATACATTTTGTGTTTTTCCTTTCTAAGCTTGCTTCGCTTGATCAAATTGCCCTTCATCAGAGTGGATCACAAGACAGAGTCTAGGGGGCTGGAGAGATGGCTGAGTGGTTAAGAGCACTGACTGCTCTTCCAGAGGTCCTGAGTTCAATTCCCAGCAACTACATGGTGGTTCACAACCATCTGTAATGAGATCTGATGCCCTCTTCTGGTGTGTCTAAAAGACAGCGGTGTACTCACATAAAATAAATGAATTTTTAAAAAGTTAAAAAACAAAACAAAACAAAACAAGACAGAGTCTAAACTAGGCTTCTTTGAGACTTCCTTTGTCAATGCAATTAGGCTAAATCTTATCTTAGCCCCAGGCAGACTCTTTAGACAAGGGCAAAAAACAACCACATTCTTCACCAAAATATCACAAGAATGATCTCTAGGCAACATACTAATAATATTCTTCTCCTCTGAAACCTTTTGTGCCAGGCCCCCACAGTTCAAATCACCCTCAGTGTCACTGTCTTCCATGCTTCTACTAATATGGCCCATTACGCCCCACTTAAAGCATTCCACTACTTTCCAAAGTCCCAAATCTACGTTTCTCCAAACAAAAGCATGGTCAGGACTATCACAATACCCAGCTCCTGGTATCAAGCTCTGTCTTAGTTTGAGTTTTATTGCTGTGAAGAGACATCATGACCAAGCCAACTGTTATAAAGGCACATATTTAATTGGGGTGGTTTACCGTTTCAGAGGTTCAGTCATCATCACCAGGGTGGAGCATGGCAGCAGTGTGCAGAGACATGGTGCTGGAGCAGCCGACAGTTTCACATCTTGACTCAAAGGCAGCCAGGAGGATGCTCTCTTCTGCACGGGGCAGAGCTTGAGCACTCAGAGCCCTCAAAGCCCACCCCCACAGTGACGCACTTCCTCCAACAAGGCCACGCCTCCTAATAGTGCCACTTCCCATGGGCCAAGCATATCCAAAATACTATAGCATCTTTTAAAGGTAAAGCCTGGGCTAGAGAGATGTACAGCTCAGGGGTCAAGAACATATACTGTCCTTCCAGAGGACTCAAGTTTGACTCCCAGCAACCATGTCAGATGACTCACAACTGCCTGCAAGTCCAGCTCCTGAAGGACCTCTCCAGCCTTTGTGGGCACCTCACTCAAGTGCACAAACCTACACATACACTCTATTTTTAAAGCCGACCTGGCTGTGTGTGGTGTAATACACCTGTAATCCCAGCACTTGGGAGGTACAGGCTGGAGGGTAGGGAGCTCAGGGCCAACATGTGCTGGGAGAGCCTGGCTCAAACAAAGCAAACAAAAGCCAAACACTTTGCTTGACCTGTGCAATGCTCATGGCCTGCTGCCCTGAAGAACAGCCAAGCCAGGGAAGGTGGGGCAGACAGTGCCTCCAGGACTTTTCTCTAGGACCCTGCAATACTATCTTCAAATCCACCCACAGAAAGGAAGCACAGACACTCCCTGGCTGTTTTTAAATAATTTCACACAAATAAGTCACTCATGAGAGATAATCAAGAGCACACAGTCCTACTGCCAGCAGGTGGGTCAGAAATAGCAGCAGTAAGCCAGGCGGTGGTGGCGCACGCCTTTAATCCCAGCACTCAGGAGGCAGAGGCAGGCCAATTTCTGAGTTCGAGGCCAGCCTGATCTACAGAGTGAGTTCCAGGACAGCCAGGGCTACACAGAGAAACCCTGTCTCGAAAAAAAAAAAAAAAAAAGAAAAAAAAAGAAATAGCAGCAGTGAGAGAACCTATAGATGGAAAGCAATGGAGACCCTTGCACTGTGAGGCAAGGGTATAAAACGGTAAGCTACCCTGGAAAACACTGTTGACTTCTGATAAAACATGTAAGTACCACAGAGCCCAGCAAATGCAGTCCTGATTGCTTGTACCAAAGAAATAAAACTTTATGTTCATCACGCAGAGCCCTGTATACAGATGTGTACATAATCATGCAAAGCTAAAGACTGCCAGGTGTGTTTTGGCGGATGAATGGTTAAGCAAACTAAGCTTCATCACACCAGGAAATACTGCTAAGCATGGATTACTGAACCAACTTGAGTGAATTCTCTGTATATTATGTTGAAGGAAAAGAGGCCACTCCCCAAAGATGACACATAATTCAGCCTGTATAGCACTCTTGCAATGACAAGAGCCTAGAAACAGTAAAGGGGAATAGTGAATACCATGAGTTGAGAGATCACCAAGGGAAAGGAACCCCCACCCGATCCACCTGTGTCAACGGAAGTGCCCCATACTTGACGGCACCAGTGTCCATATCCTGCTTGTCATGTTTATTGTAGTCTTGCAAGATGCTACCACTGGGGCAAAACAGGCAGAGGAGCTCTGTATTTCTTCTCAAAACTACACATTAATGTAGAATTATGTCAACAGAGTTAGACTCAAGAGCCCCTGTTTAGATCCAGCTCAGCTGGATGCCTCTGGCCCGAAAGCTATATCTAATCAGTCTCAGCCATGACTAAATGAGGACCCAAGCTCATCAGCCTGCCAATTGTTGCCCTCAGATGCTCTCTGGCCATTGACTAGAAACCTCAGTTCCTCAAGACCCTCCCTCCACAGAGCCTTTCATTACATAGCAGCTGGGTCCTTTGAAGTCAAGTGCTCCAAGGGAGAAACAAAAAGTACCCAGGATGGAAGCCATGGTCTTCTATAATAACCACGGAGACAATGTGCTGCTGCTCTTCTCATATTCTATTCATCAGAGCTGAACCAATAAGCCCAGCTCAACACAAAGGAAAGCGATGTCACCAGGGGCCAAATACAGGGATGAAGCTCACAGGGGCCATCTCAGAGACTGCCTATAAGATCCCTTGAGGATGGTATTTCTTGGGCAGCCCCCTCCTTCCTCCTTCTCCTTGTATTATAGTTTTCTGTATATCTGTATAAACATCTAATGCTCTCACTAGAAATGGAAGTCATGAGGGCAAAACCCACATCTGGTCCACATCTTTTACCCTCCCTGTTCTTCCCATGCTTGGCATGGCAGCCAGTCCCATGGCTGCTGTTTGTTAGAGAATGAGTGGGAGTCATTCTTGCTGGAGAAGCAGACCTACATGGGTGGGTTTGGACCACATGGTCCACCTCCTCTGTCCCAGCTAACTGGACCAACAAAACATAATAAATAAAAATACATCTGTACTTTGGAGCGTAAATAGGCTAGCCAAATGGTTCTCTACCAGGATCCGAAATGAAAATACCAAGAAGTGAGGCTTGTTAGGGGAATGGCACAATGAACCAAAGCCCTGGCTCCACTTCTGTTTCTGTGAAACAGAAAAACATTTTAAGCAGAAAGGAAAAATAGAGACGTGGATAGAAATAATAATGTCACAGGGGCGGGGGGGAGACCACACAGCTAAACAGTCAGGTCCCCAGAGTAGCCCTGAGCTCCAGTTACAGCCCCTCCCATAACATCCTCTCTTTCTCAGTGACTTTGAAGTTCCTGAGATGTCAGAGGAGTGCCTGAACACTTGGGTAGAAGACAGGAGAAGGCATTTATTTACTTGACACTAACACCAAATCAGCTCAGTGAATAGTCATACTCATCATAAGGAATGTTGATGCCCTAAAGTTCACAGGCCTCTGATTAAAGTCTACAGTGGCAAACCTTACCACATAAATAAAATGTTTTGTTGTAAAGCAGGGAATAGGCTGTGTGTGGTGGTTCATGCCTTTAACTCCAGCATTCCAGAGACAGAGGCAGGTGTATGCCTGTGAATTCAAGGCCAACCCAGTCTATAAAGCAAGTTCCAGACCAACCAGGGTCACACAGTGAGACCCTGACTCAATCCATCCATCCATCCATCCATCCATCCATCCATCCGTCTGTCTGCCCGCCTGTCCGTCAATCAATCAATCAATCAGAGGATAGGAGTAAAGTAGCTCAGTCAGTAAAGTGCGTGTTGCGTAAGTATGAAGACCTGAATTTGATCCCCAGAATTCATGTAAAAAGCCAAGAATGTCGCTTTCATAGCACCAGAAGGTACAAAGGCTGTTAGGGAGAAAAGTGACCAGTCTTCCCAGCTGTGAACCCTGTGGACTGCAACAATGATTAGCATGGCAAGATCTTTGCATGGGTGCAATCGTGGCACAGACTGCTCTCTGTTGGCTTTAAGGCCCTCTTCCCCAGGAGGAAACATCTGATAAGACAAATCTGAGCAAGATGCCATGGCCAAGATCACAAACCCTACATGTGAAAGTACTACTATTACTGTGTAAAATAGACCAAGTATTACACTGTCCTCTGAATTCCTATCTCTCTACCAGGTCATTAATTACTGCAGCTCTCAGATGGCATTAGGCACCAGGGAAGGTTCTCTGTGCAATGGTTAATGCAAACATTTACAACTGGCCAAGGTACAGAGAACAAATAACTGTGGAATGCTCAGCCACAAATGAGCCATCTGTATCAAAGCCCTTCCCAGAACTCAGGGAACACTGGAAGTGGGGGCAGAAAAACCAAGAAAGTCAGAGGCCAGACAGGGCCAGAACAAGCCAGTCTTCTGGAGAAGACAGAACCAGCACTCACATGCTCACAGCAGCTCTGGTTGCCCAGACAACATCTTCACAAGATCAAGCCAATCAACCTTCTCCCATGGAGCTGGGAGGAGTGCACAGCCTCTCACCCTAACTGAGGAACCACAACACTCAGGAGCTTCTGGGGGGAGGTAGAGTCAGTTTTCTTTGGGGTATGTCCTCACACCCATGACTACTGTGAGCAGCACAAATTGGACTCAAGGAGTGACCCCAGAGGTCAACTACCTCAGGGAAGAACATCTAGTTTCTGGGTCTCAATCCAAACAGCCTACATCAGTTCAAAGACCCCACCCTGTTGAGTCCTATAAAATCCACTTGCTTTTCTGCCACTTTGCTTTTCTCTATTCCTATCCCCCAAGAGATAGCTTTGTTTTAATCCCCAATAAACTATCCTTTCTACCCATGGAGTGGTCCAACCTTGCTTACAATCATTATTATACCTAACTCCCCAGCTCAGAGCAGTAGTAAAGACATTTCCCTTTACCTCTCAAGGCTAATGTGACTCACAGGGAGCTCTAGTCCAGAAGGCACTAAGCAAGCAGACAGGCAGGCAGAGGAAGTCAAGGAGTTGGTATGGCAGACAGAAGGAAGGCACCCAGCCAAAAGGAAAAGATCAGTCTGCCTGGAAACAATTCAGAGGTGTGTGGTGACCACCCTTAGCAGGGTGGAGTTAACACCATCTTATTAGCAATAAGTTTGGAGTTACAAATAAAGAGCCACTACTGTAGCTGGAGAGTCTGAATCAACAAGGTGTGCTTGAAGAGCTAGCTAGCACAAGGAGACAGGAAGCGCATTTGGTTTTCATTCCAAGGAAGGTGGTTATCTGTCTTTTCCCTAAGGGCTGGGGTCTGACCTTCCGCTCATCATCAGTTGGGCAGTCGGAAAAGAACTGGCCCGTAGGAAATGAAGTGGGAATGGAAAAGGGGCACCGCTCCAAGGGCACCGCTCCTGGCCACTGAATTCGGGGTATAGAGCAATGAATGGACCTTTGAGTAAACAAAGGCTTCCCTGGGTGGGAGAATCAGAACATTTGCAAGTTTTACAAGGCAGAGAGGTAAAAGCATCCTAATTCCTTGTCCTAGACACATTTTTAGTTCTTAACAGAAGAAATTAGGATTTGACATTTCTCACTGTCTGAAGAGGCCATTTGGGGGTAAGCCCAGGCTGCCCATCCAGCACCATGCTCTTGAAGGCCTGTTCTACAGTCTCTCGGCCTTGGCCTCCCACACTCCTCAAAGCTTGTCCTCAGACTAACTGAACTGACAGTGTCTGGTCCTGTTCTCCATGAAAAGAAGCCCACAGTCAGACAGGGCAGAGGCTGCTCATGTAACGTCTAGCTGCGACCACCACTCACTTGGGTTCTCCCCGTTCCTAACCCCAAGGGCACTCAGCAGCACTGGCCTCAGTGGCCTGCACACCACCAGCTGGTTAACCTCATGGCGATAATAAAAGTTAGCTGGAGCCTTGAAAGGTTAAAAGCAGAAGCCTGTGGAGGAAGGTGAGAGTCACTACTCCCCACCATGCCACAGTCTCCACTCACTGAGAGTCAGCTTCCAGCCCTGACACAAGAGGACTGCACCACGCCACTATTTTTAGTAGTTATGAAGATGTGCTCAGCTGTGCCCCATCAGAGTAAGAGGCACCAAATGGCTTCGCTTTGCTGCAGAGTGGCTGCCAGCAAACAGCCTCCACTGAAACCAATGGACACACGTCCACAGCCTCTGTAGTGATCCACACAGATGTTTTCACTCAGGCTGGGGCCCAGTGTCTGTTCTTTCCTTTGCCCTCTCCAATGTGAGAATGTCCTCCCTCATGCCATGCTCAACACTGGCAGTTGGGGGCTCCTCAGCTTCACCAGAACCCAGAGGCCAGAGTGTTTCCTCCAGTGGGGCCTCGAGGAATGATGGTCTGAGAAATTCAAATTCTGGCTGTGCCCCACCTGCGAGGGCCATCCAGATTCTGCAGCTCTGCCAGCATATCCAGATGCATCTACAGTGGCTCAGGAGATAGCCAAAGCTATTGACTGGCCCCATATCAAAGTAATTCCCAATGTATACCTACTGAAAGTTTACTTCCCTTAATTGGCAAATACCTACTGGTGCCTACTTTGTATCTGGATTGTTCCCAACACTGGGAACACGTACATGTTCCTGCCCTGGTGGAGCTTGCATTTGGACAAGGCAGGCAGATGGTCCGAAAAAAAAAAAAAAGAAAGAAAAAACAAAACAAAACAAAACAAAACAAAAAAGAAATTCCTGCCAAGAGGCACAAGCCAGCCAGGTAAAAGTGCTCACCTGGAGATGAGCACTTTAACATACGACTGATGAGGCAAACCGGGTCAGGAGGGTGGAGAGAGGCAGAGAGGGATCAAAGGAAGAGTACTCACCATGAAGAGAAAAGCTGGGGTTGCTAGTGTGGGTGGTGGCAGGTACCTCGTAGAAAGGCCCAGAGATCAGACCCTAATGACTCTAAGGAACATGACGGGCAACACAAGACAAACCATGAGAAGAGAAATCAGGAACACTGCCAGAGAACACTGCCTAGGGAGACCACTGCCCCATATGGCTTCTCACTAAGTTAGTGAAATGCAAGGCTGTGGTTTGCAGCTAGCTCTACCAGATTCAGAGCCCGAGCTAGACAATCTGTGACACATGAGCTCCCTTTCTAGCCACTTAGAGTTGCCTGGCTCAGTCCTCCTTAAAGACATGGAACCTAGAAAGCAAAGGAACCCAGATAAATCATGGGTTCAACCCATAGGGACACATGTATGTAGTCCTTAAGCCTCTGGGCTTCTATTCCCACAGCTGGTGGGATTCAATGCCAGACACATACCAGAAGGATACATGGGAGGGGCCAGGCATGTCTATCCCCATTCATTAACAAGACACACATAGTGACACCCTTCCTCAACAGCACAACATCTAGGAAGAATATGTGCTTGCAGGTGCATGGCCTGAATGTGCAGCAAGTGAGGCAAGCATCCCTGAGGTCTGCTAGTCCCTCCCTGGACTGTAGGTTGTTTCTACAGAGGCCACAGTTATAGGCCTTGGCTAGAGGTACCAGATCATCCATCTACTACGGAAACAGTTAGGAACTCACTTGTAGTTTTTTATGCTCTGTGAGTTCAAAGCTGTGGTGGGAGGCTGGGGGACTCCTGACCAGCTGTTTTTGCTACAATTGCGATTTTAATCCCCTCCAGAGGTGCTTTCACTGGCATGTCACCAAGCCAGAGCTGACAGCTCCTCATAGCCATGTCACACAGGACAGAGACACTGGGGAGCCCAAAGGAGCTGATCTTCACCCCCTGCAGCTCCAGTTAGGCACACATTTTATTTGTTATTGCATAAGATGCTTTCAACGGTGACAAAACTAACACATGGACAGAAAGAGAGAAAAGCCCTGAGGATGAGCGAGGAGCAGAGAGCGGCCACAGGTCTGTGGAGGGACAGCAGTTGTGAACAGCAGGATGGGCTAGCTAGCCACATGTGAACTCCAGAGCAAGCAAAGGAAAAACAAGGGTTGAGAAGAATCGAAGCCAGCACGCACACCTGGCCTGCCCTTTTGTTCCTCCAGGGACACTGCAGATGTGGGTTTTATGACACTGCTTCCAGGGGACAGTTAGTGTACAGAACATGGGGTTGCTTTCCCCACCCCTACTCCAGCCCGGCCATTTTGCAGGGTTATAGCATGGGAAAGAGGTGGAGGTCAGGGAAGCGTCAAGGGACTGTGCAGAGGGATGCACTAAAACTCAGGTCTGGACATTAGAATAAAGTGCAGAAGAGACCCAGCTCACCCAGACTCTGCAGGTTTTCTTCCTTGTCAAGTGGGAGAACAGCTGACTAAAGTCTACACAGCTCCACAAAGGTCAGACACCCTGGGCTAGAAAGCAGCACAGAAACCGCTCATGCCAGACCACATGGGGGCACTGGGGAGCTAACACACCTGGCTTTGTCAAGATCACCTTTGGCTCAGTAATTCAACCCTTGGGAAGACATCATGTGAAACAGTCCTAAGGAAAGAAGATAATCTTTCTGCATGTGGATATCCGCCATAGTCTAATTTATAATATTAAAAAGCCAACAGGACACACTGAGCCAGCCCAGGACAGGGACTAAATGGTAAAGTGAGCCAAGCTTTACCTAGTTAACCGACACTCGGGAAACCCTGGAAGACTGTAATTACACACAGCATGGGAAGGTGTGACATTAATGGCTTTGCTAATTCCATCGCTTGCTTGGGTGTTCTCTCTCTGAGTTGAAATGAAATCAGTTCCATATCCTGACATACAAGAAGACTCAGAAGAATCTAAATGCAACGTGTAACTCCTACCTTGTCCAATCTTTAAAATGCATGTCAGAGAAATGGTAGAAGAGAGCAGTAATCAGAGATGCTAGTCTATCGTATGTGGTGTAAAAACATAACATTTCCTATTTTATTATTATTTTCAGATATTTTATGAATGAATCTTTTAAAATGGAAAAGGAAGAGAAGGGTGTGACAGAACACTTGGCTAGCACACATGAGGACCTGGTTAGGTCCTGAGGACAAGGGGAAAACAAGCATGTGTCTAAAGTTCTTTAGGTACGTGCGGTGACCGCAAGCTACAAACATTAAGGAGGGCAGACAGTTCACAGAGACTGGCGTCTTTGGAACTCTGGTCACCAAGTTTGCTCACAGGGCTCTGGGAGCACAAGCTTAATCCTGCCCCCCAGGCCCCGCCCCCAGGCCCCGCCCACCCCACTCTCACTTTCCTGGAGGGGAAAAAAAAAAAGAATGCCCAGAAACAAACTAAATAACCAAAATAGCAAGAAAATAGC
The DNA here is from genome assembly GCA_028551405.1 of Uromys caudimaculatus. Classification (NCBI taxonomy): domain Eukaryota; kingdom Metazoa; phylum Chordata; class Mammalia; order Rodentia; family Muridae; genus Uromys; species Uromys caudimaculatus. The sequence goes on from CM052713.1 coordinate 23,047,569, forward strand.
AGTTAAACAGAAACAAAGCACAAAAGTAATGTCTGAAATGTACACATAAAAGCAAAGAACAGCACTAAAGAACCAACTCAGGACAGCATCCATGATGTCCAAAAATATAGTATCTCTTCAAAAAGTGCAGGCATTCCAAACCACCTGCTCAGCTGGATGGACAGTGGCAATATGGCCATGCTTCATGCAGCATCCAGACTTCCTGGCAGAACATAGCCCAGACGCCGCAGGAAGCTCAGCACTGCTTGCTCTCTTTATGGTCACAGAGATTTAGTAACTCCTAGTGACTGTTCTTAGTAGGTATATGCACAAATAAATCTCTGGAAGCACATTTACATTTGGCTAAAGAACCCAAGAAAACACTGGATATTTGGGTTAAAAGAGCTCCTTCCACTTCCTGTAGGTCCCGGATAGCCTATGTTACCTTAGTCAGAGCCATGTACACAGCTGGCGGCAGAGCAGGGGCCAGCACGGGACCTTGGATTCTAAGGAAACAGGAGCCACATCTGCACGGGGCATTCCCAGAAAGCTGTCACCTGGGCCATCTGAAGGGACAGAAAGCTATCTGGAAAGGCAGGTTTTTAAACCAGCTAGCCATGACTTCAAATTCTAGCTCTGCTGCCACTTGAGAGACTATATAAGCCGTAAGTAGAAGACAAAGTCTTAGTTTGTGTGTCATTCACAGGACTAGGAGATGAAGCAAGGGGACAAAGCTGTCTCTGGCTCTTTGGAAGCCCTAGCCCCTGCCTTCCTCAGAATAGGGGGTCAGCCATACTGAGCCCAGAAGTGTATGCGGAGCCTGTCCCCGCAGGGCCATTGCTCCTGGCCGTCCTGGTTACCTTTGGGCATGACCTGGTACATGGCAACTGAGAGGAAGAAGATGGAGTCGCTGTAGTAGGTCCCTGAGCCAGCACTGAAGTACTTCTGCATGGACTCCACGACGGGGAACAGCTTGTCTGTCAGCACAGCAACATCATGGAAGATGACCTGTAGTGGGAGGCAGGAAAACCCAACAGTCAGCCAACCATCTCTCTCAGAGTTCCAGACCCCTGCACACACTTGAGCCCAGGAGACAGAAACAGACAGGTTGGAGCTAAGAGGATGCTGGGAATGACTGAGGGCAAAGGAAGTGGGGAAGGGCATTAAGGAGTGGAACCCAGGCAACCAGTCTGGCAAGGACTGTGAGAGACTGACTGGGCAGTGGACATTTGGAAGGAAAGACAAGGAGTGGGCCTAGCTCTCGGGTTGCTTTCTAGTTTCAAACTTCATGACAAGAAGCCTGGCTCCCATGCCAGCAGGAGACGGGTCAGGTGTGGGCACCGCCCGAGACATTCTCAAGCAGGTGAGCTCCACTCCACTTAACTTCTTGTCACCCATGACTCTGCCCAGGTTTCCCACATGACCACTCCCTGGACTTCCAGAGCCTGTGGTCATTGCACACAGCCCTACACCATTGGTTCCCCTGACAATGGCTTCTGCTTTTGCTCTAAATTTCTAATATTTATTTCTTTCCAGACTGTATTTCTTTTAGTTTATGCTAATTTCTGTCCTCAGTCTCTTTCAGTTTCTAAAACATCACTGAGCTTAGTTTAGCCAGGAGTGGTAGCTCACTCCTGTGAGCTTTAACACTCAGGAGGCTGAGGCAGAAAGACTACGTTCAAGTCCAACCCGAGCTGCACAGTGGGTTCCAGGCCAGGCCAGCTGGGAGCCTACCTGCCAACAGCAGGGACCCCGCCCTCACCCCGCCCTCACCCCGCCCTCACCCCGCCCTTACCCCGCCCTCACCCCGCCCTCACCCCGCCCTTACCCCGCCCTCACCGCTTCAGCCCCTCTTGCTCCTGCAGCTTTCAAGCCGCATCTGCCATAGAAGCTTTGCTTTTCCTTGGCCTTCTCTCCCAAGGTGCTGCCTCCTGCATCCCTTTTCTGGCCATTCTCTTTCCTCTGGCCTTCTCCTTCTGCAGCTTGCTCACCACCAGTCCCAAGTTCCCTCTGTCCCACACGGCGCAGCCTCTGGCCCTGCCCTGTGGTTCCCCTCATGGTAAACCTCACCCCCCCTGAACATCCTCTGCTGGACATCAGGCATTTTCCAAACACAGATTTATATTGTTCTTCTTAGCTTCAAAACCTCCGAAGCTCCCTGCCCTCAGGTCCAGACCTCCCAGCAAGGTCTGCAATGGTGGCTCTGTGGTCCCTCCCCACCTGCCCTCGTGCCCAGGAAAGCTGAACCCTCACACTCATCCTGCCCCGGCAGTCACCCCTTTATGACCCGTGTCCTTGTAAGCCTCCACTTGCTCTTCCCTTGTGTGGATCTCCCTCTCCAGCCTTCCTTCCGGCTTTCACACCACCTCCCATGATCCTCCAGGCCCCTCCTGCACCCATCTCACATGGGGCTTTGCTGGCTATGACTGTCCCAGGTCCTGTAACAGCTGGCTACATCTATGCCAGGCCATGGACAAGGGTCTGTAACCTGAAAGAACAACACTTTGGGCAAGAACCTGAGTCCCTTCGTGAGTGACACAGGAATGGCAACATTTATCCTTGTGGTAACACTGAGGTGACTTAGGACATGCACCTAGCCCAGGGGCCACTAAGCTGCTCTCATTCCTTAGCCTCACATCCTGGCCCTGCCCGTGTCCTGGCCCCCTCAATCTCTCTCCTCACAGCACACCCACATCACACCTCCAAACCATCACCAGGGGCTGGAATAGGCAAGGCGCTACAAGCACAGGAGGGCTCTCAAGAGCCAGACATCTCCACATTCATTAAAGAGGAAAGAGAAGGTGTGTGTGTGTGTACATGAGTCTGTGTGCACGCTCACATGCGAGTGTGTGTAAGGGGGGTGGGCGGGGCCTGCCTCAGCCACAACCAAGCCCAGAAAAGCGAAGTACTGTCAGCAGCCAGCTTACTCTGCTTCCAGCCTCAGTCACCCAAGCCTCCCCAGCAAGGACTACAGCTAGTCAGCATTAATAGACTCATTGAGGACAAATGATCGTCAGTACATTTGTTCCAAGAGCTGCACTGTTTAGCCGTAGACACCAAGTGTGAATCAAAATGCCCAGTCTCTGAGCAGGAAGCCGGTCTGCAGACTGTGATCCGCTCCAGCATCATCGAGCCTGGACTCCGTGGTCCCCAGCCCAGCCCAGGCTCCAGCCTGGCTGAGGGCTGCAGAGCCCCACCTCAAGAGCTACAGAAAAGCTGCCCCAGAACCCAGGGCTGTAAAGTAGCTGGCTACTGAAGGCAGTCAGCCAGTGAGTGGGCCAGAGCAGTGACTTATGCCAATGCACGGGTGTGATTTACAGGGATACAGAACCCAGGGCTGTAAAGTAGCTGGCTACTGAAGGCAGTCAGCCAGTGAGTGGGCCAGAGCAGTGACTTATGCCAATGCACGGGTGTGATTTACAGGGATACAGACAATAAACATCAGGTTACCACTTGTAACACATCTTAAAACTTCAAAACCTATTACTTACAAAACATTACCCACACTCAACCTAAGATCTTCTTCCTCAAACCCTTCACACTGACTTGAGTCACCAGAGTGTGCCATCTCTCTTATGAAGGACAGAGCCCATTCTGAGCCCATGAAGAAGCTACTGGAAGTGCCCCCTCCCCCAATGACTTACCAAGCGTACAGCAAGACAGCTGGTTTTCTAATCAGCTGATGATCAGACATTTGTAAGCACTCACTAATTTCCTCTTATCAGTGATACTTAAAGGATTTATTTATAGCAGTATTTCATACCAATAATTAATTACGTAGTATATCAGGAATATTAACTAAATCTGTAAGTCCCTTGGCCTTCTTTTATTTCAAAAGTCTAATTCAGTAAAGACAAAGTATTCATATTCTAAGTGTCCTCAAAGGGTTTGTTGTTCAAAATAAAGTGTGTATGAAGGACACTCTGTGTACCACAAGGGACCCCAGAAAGACAACTAGAAAGGATGGTTCTCAAGGGGGGCATCTGGCTTCACCTTACCATGCACAGAGTATTCTTAACACTTCCAGCCTTGGAAACTGGTGCAACCACTCACAACTGATCCTGTGTAGGTAGGAGTAGACACTCTCACTGGTACAGAGAGGCTAGAAGAGCCAGGCTACAGATCCTGGAAACATTCTCTGAGGAGCTAAGGCACCCCCCACACACACACACCCCTAGCTCAGAGTAAGGAAAACTCATTTGTCAAATGACAAGCCCACTGGGAACCAGCCATGGCCACGCTCCTAGAGCCAAGGAGGTAGGTAATGAGCTGGCTCTGGGCAAGGAAGACATGGTTTCCAGGAAACCCCGAGGCTGCCCGAAGAGCAGCAGCTCCTGCAGCTGTAGACAGCAAGGCCAGTCAGCCAGGGGCAGGGTAGGCGGAGGTCATCCTCAACCACAGGAAAGAACACTGACCCTATGACCATCTCTGGAGCAGGGAGAGCATCCATCTCCTGCAGGAGACAAATATGTCTCCACTGTCCATGGGTTCATATCCAGCATGGACGGGTGCTGCAGCAACAGCTAGACTCAGTCAACAAGCCCACCATCAACAGAACTGTCCACCGATGGGGACAAGCAAACATCCCTACCCTAGGTTGCTGTGAAGACACATGACCAAAAGCAATGTGGGGAGGAAAGGGTTTACTTCGTCTCGCAGGTTCCATCATCAAGGTAAACCAAGGCAGGAACTCAAGACAGGAGCCTGAAGCAGCAACCACAGAGAAATGCTCGTTGCTGGCTTGCTCGCCATGGGCTGCTCAGCTGCATCTCTTACACAGCCCAGGCCCACAGGTCCTTAGGTGCCTTCCATAGACGACTTCATTCAACCACCAATCAAGAAAATGCTTCCACAGACATGGCCACCAGCCAACGGAATGGAGGCAATTCCTCAACTGAGATTCATTCTCACCAAGTATGTACAGGTTTGTGTCAAGATGACAAAAAGAAAAAAGAAAAAAACAACTAACCAACGCAATCACACATCATTACCATGTCAAGGGCTGGAATCCCTCCAGTGATATGAGATCAATGCCTCCAGAGACTCAGGAGACATAGGTATCATTAGTGCATCACAGTCCTGGCTTCAACGGCATGATGCCAACTACCCAAGGCAACTCTGACCCATCTCAGGTAAGGCACACAGTAGTGCCTGAGGCAGACAGACAGTATCATTGCCACTCTCAGCACTGCTAGTGCTTCTCAACACAGAGTCTCCAGACATGAGACATCTCTAGATGTCAGAGCCACCCGGCCTTTCAGTGTCCTAGCTGGACAGAAAGAAATTACAGATGCCATCCTGCATGCTTAGCCACTTAACTTTGCCAGGCACAGCCCAGAACTCAGCAGCTTATATGGAGGACTCCTGGGGTCACTGACCACCAATCTAGTCAAATCAGTGAGTCTGGGTTCAGTGACAAACCTTGTCTAAAAACAAGGTGAAGTGACTGAGGAAAACACCTGACAGCAACCTTGGGTCTTCACACACATGCACACATACGTGCATATGCCTCTCTCTCTCTCTCTCTCTCTCTCTCTCTCTCTCTCTCTCTCTCTCTCACACACACACACACACACACACACACACACACACACACACACACACAAAGCAAGAGAGACAGAGACAGAGAGAGCCAACCCCTAAAGAGGTCTTAATGGATCAGGAAGAGTCACTAAAAGGGGCAGCACCTCCCACTGGGAAATGATCTTTCTCCAGCCCACTCCCTGCTGACAGCCTCTCCTTTAAGGCCACCTGGGAGGACATGAAATAGCAGGTAAAGGCTTTTCCTGGTGACGAGCACTGGACACATTCCCAAAGAAGGGCTGCTCTCCTTTTGGGTGTTAACTTCTGTGGAGAAGTACTCCCCTGAGACAGGCATCAACAAAAGACCAAAATAATGATCTGACCAAGCCTGGCTTGCTAAACCAATGAATGATTGTGCTTACTGACAAAAGCATGGTGAGGAGCTACTTAAAGGAGCAGGAGTGAACCTAAAGCAGCCAATTTTCCCAAAGCCAGTATGAAGACTTCCTATAGCTGCATAAATGGAGTCATGTAAGCATGATGTTTTGTGTACTGTGAAAAGATTATCTTTGTGTTATTCAAATGCTGACTCCTCTGCCCTCATATCTTCTTATAATCCAGACCTGGCATTATGCTTATTCTAAATATCTCCTGTTTTAAGTTTATAAATAGTACTTACCATTTATTCTCTGCCTGGTCAATAAATGGCTGGGCTGAAGAGAGAATAGAGCAGGACTTCCGCCAGACAGAAGAGTCAGGGGGGGATTCAGTCACACGGAGGTTGAGAGGAGACATCATAGGAAAATACATCTAAAGTCTGAAAGCCAGATCAATACTAAAATGCAAATATCTTGGGGATTTTGGCTGGAAGGTTCAGAGGATTAAAATAAATCAATTACTGCCCAGGTATTGTGCTTGACTAAATGAATCTACCTCATTCATTTGGGAGCTAGCCAGGAGTAGAGAAAAACTAGACACTTAAAAACACCATCAGAGAGTCCCCTACAGTCAGCCTTCCACACTACATAGACTAACGAACACGGTGCCAAACCACGTGCCACTGTGGCAGAACTACCCACAGCTGGGAGTGGGGAGGAGATGCCAGGGAGCGGCTAAATCTCAGGTAAGAGTCTAGGGACCCTTCCCACCTCTACTTCTATAAGGGAATGTCAACAAGCCTGACTTTGAGAGTCACTTGCAAGTAGTCACAGCTGTTTCTGGTGGAGATGGCAACAGCCATCATGCTGGGGGGGGGGGGCACACGGCAGCATTCTACACTAAGAAGGGCAGGTCCTCCATTATCATCCTAGCCCAGAAAGACTCTTCAGGACAAAGGGGAGAATAAGTACAACAAAATGAGTTGTTCTGAGGGTTGTAGGTGAGGAGGAGGTGGGCTCCAACATGGGCTGCTATCTACGCAAGGCTAGCAGGCTTCACAAATACACCACTCACCTGGGAGAGCTCAGTAATCAATGCCAACAAGAGCTGGAGGAAAAATGGTTTCCTGAAGAAGAAAAAAAAACCAACCCATCGATCTACATGATGAATGCGATGCTGATTTCTATGCAGGAAAGACAAATGTGCTAACAAACTTTCAACCCTATAGACAGGACAAGCACCTGCATACTGCAGGATCTTTGCACTGACTATCTCTTCTAGATCTTTCTTTCCATTTAGGTACCAAGGCACATGGTGCTAAGATCTCACCTCTCACCACAAACTGTAGCTAAGAGCCCCAGCCCAGTAACACAGATGCACCGCACACATTTACACACCACATGCACACAGTCTGCGGTGGCCACCGCATCAGTAGCTTCAGTGTCATCTGTAACACCTATCACCACAGTCTGCTGTGGCCACCGCATTAGTAGCTTCAGTGTCATCTGTAACACCTCTCACCAGCTGACAGCACGCTCCGACATGCTTAGTCAGTCACTCTCTGCCTGTCCCCAGTTCCTGGCTGGGCTGTGAGGTACAGTGAAGGCGGGACCTTGTCTGTCCACTATTCACTGTTGCGTGTGTACCTGTCAGCAGAGCATCAAGGCCAGAGGGACTCGGTAACTGCTGAGATCTGCAGAAACTGTGGGAAGAAGAGCAAAGTGGGCAGAAATGATCAGTCCAGAAGGGAGTCTGTAGGACCTGCTCCCAGGAGAACCCAAGAAACAGTCCTGGAATCATCCCTCTGGCCCTGGAAGCACCTAAAGAACAGAAATCTAAAGTTCACAGGACTTATTCTAAACCTGCAGGAACACAGCCCTTCTTTGACCTTTAACCTACTAGTTAGGGTGTTATAAATCTTACATCCAACCCGGGAGCTGCCTGGTTCTTAAAGGTTATTTCTGAAGTCGTGTCAGAGGTGTTTCCTTAAATGAAGTCTTCCTAGACCAGGAAGCGACAGACAGATCTGCAAGTGACAGACGGAGAGAGCAAGAGATTACTCATCTCTAGGTTTTTAATCTCTAATGAGTCCTCATAACAGCACCAGTCACGTGTGGCATATGCTGCCCTCTCTGATAACTTTAACTTCAGGAAAGAAGACCTCTTGAGATAAGAGAACGATGCCCTGCCTTTGTTAGTTTTAAATGGAAAAGGTAAAAGTAAGATCTTATGAGAAAAGAAACCCAGCACCGTGAGCACTCCCCACAGCCTCCTGTGTGACTTTTATCACTGTTTGCAAGATGTCCCTCCTGAATGGAACTAAGCCTGACAGAAGTGCAGGTAGCTGCCGGGCAGTGGTGGCCTTTAATCCCAGCACTTGGGAGGCAGAGGCAGGCGGATTTCTGAGTTCAAGGCCAGCCTGGTCTACAGAGTGAGTTCCAGGACAGCCAGGGCTACACAGAGAAACCCTGTCTCAAAAAAAAAAAAAAAAAAGTGCAGGTAGCCAGAGAGGATCAGAGCCTACCCATCCAATTCCTAAAGACATCTCAAAGAGCTGTTCATTCTCATGGCCTGCTTGTTCACAGTCCAGTGAGAGTCCTGTCCCTGGTCCTCACTGTCCCTGGTCCTCACTGTGTTCATCGGGACCCTGCCCGCCCCCTCCACCCACTTCCACCCACCCTTGTGCACCATCTGTCACTCCCAGGTACTCCTGTAAGAGTCCCAACATTTTAGCTTTTATCACCATTTACGTTTTATCCTCAAACTCAGAAACCCCTTTTGACAGAGGTAGGGAGAAATACAACCCAAATGAGATGGGCCTCAGGGGGAGTGTGTAATGGAAGGCAAAACCAGCACCAGGGGACCTATGCCTCCAACAGGCCTGCCAGCTCAACTGCTGCCCCAGGGAGTCCTCCACTTCAGTAGACAGGCTCTCACAAGGGGGCCTGGCTAGCTTATAAACGGTGTACACTGACCCAGGGAGTCAGAATCAGGGTCTGGAATGAGGCTGGGGGTATTGTATGGGACCCCAGTCACCTTGAGAAAAAGTAGCAGCTGAGCCTCTCTGCTTGATGCCAGGCACAGACAAACCCAGCTACAGAAATCACCCTGCAGGAAGACAACTGGCAAGGGCTAGAGTACCCAAAGTCAATGAACAAGGTGTCAAAGAGGTCCAGAAACCATTTCCTGTGAGGAGCAGGTATAGGCTGCTGACCAGTGCCAGCACCCTGCACCTAGCTGTGAGGTGCTCACTGCCACCTCTCAGGGAGGCTTCCCTGCCTGCTCAATTAGTACTCGAAAGAGCTCCACACTCCTGATTCTTCCTCCTGCTAACCTCCTGCATCACTTCCTGACCTGCTGGCACACTGTATAGCTCATTCATCTGCTTTTCCTAGAACAGTCATAACGTAAAAACTAACCCTTTAGAGTCCTACCTTCTCTACTTCTCTCAGACATCACTGTGGACAGCTTTCAGTAGCTCATTAAATCTGCACAAAATGTGAGCTCCTCCAGGGCGACCACTGTCTTTGTCTGCCTCTTCCCTTCTCTGAGGAGCCCAAGCTCCTTTACAGAAACTGGCACACACAGAGCCCACGGTAAACACAGGCTACGGAGTTTTAGAGAGCAGAAACTCGGGCATAGCTGCACACTGATCCTGGATGTAGCCCCAGGTTTCCCTCCACCGTTATAAACCTGAATTCACCTAATGACAATGGCCTCTGAGCGTGTCTCTCAAGCTACAGGAAAGCAGACAATTTAGCTGAGCACAGGTGCTTTGTAGCTTAGGGAAGAGACAGCAGGTCATAGGGAGCCCTAGATACTGCCTCTGTCAAGCCAGGTTCCCCCAAGACCAGCTCAGCTAGCCGCTGAAGGCTCCTTCCTAGAAGCCATGGCTAAATGTAAAGGCAAGAAGAAACACGTACACAGCATGTCACATGAACCATTTGTTAAAGAAAAAAAAAGTTCTGCGGTTAGCTCAGCAAGGGACTTGGCATGATATTACTACCCTTCAGAAATGAGATTTGCTAGGAGAGAAGGCCTTATGATCAGGGAAGCTGTGATCAGGCCTTGAGATGGGAAAGTATTAAAAAACAAAATGTCAGTCCATTACATTAGGGACAATATGACAGAGCCTTCAAGGAAAAAAGGTTTTCCTTTGAGACCTAAAGAGAACTTCATTCAAAAGGCTAGCAGTCATGTGACAGTCATGTTGGACAGGATGGCGCAGGAAGACCTGAAGAAGAATCTTCAGAGAAACTCTCAAAGGAAGTATCTGACTTTTATATTGTTTCTGGGGTGACAAGAAGTTCCAAATCATGTATCAGTTGGGACAGTCTAAGTGACAAGGAGCACAGAGGAGCCAGTGACTGGGTTAGATCAACAACTATGAAGCCACAACACAAACAGCTTTGTAACTGCAGGGCACCTGTGCCAGTCTGCCTTCATGCTCCTGTTCCTGTGATGAACACCATGACCTGAAGCAATCAGGGAAGAAAGGGTTCGTTTCATCTTACAGTTTACAGTCCATCCTGAAGGAAAGCCAGCGCAGGAACTCCAGGCAGGAACTGAAGCAGAGACTACGGAAGAAGACAGCTTACTGGCTTGCTCATCGTGACTTGCTCACCTGCCTTCTTAAATAACTCAGGGACATCTGCCCGGGGGGTGGGGGGGTGGGGGTGGGGGGTGGCACATCCCACAGAAGGCTGGGCCCTCCCACATCAACCATTAATCAAGAAAATGCCCCACAGAATTGTCTACAGGTCAATCTAAGGGAGGCAATTATCTTTCCAGCTCGTGTTAGTTGACAGCATAGAGGCAAGGCCTGATTTCTTCAGGCTATAGGGTCAGGCTGCTTAACTTAACTAGCATCTTAAAGGGAAGGCCTGTGATGGAAAACCACCTTAAAGGGGAGGCCCTTGATTTAACACTACCAATTCAACCCTCTGGATTCAGACAGGACACTGGACCCAGTGAGGTGGACAGAGGTACAGGCTGCAAGGTAAGTCACAGGAGGAGCCAAAGCCAGGCCCAGGGCCTTTACATTCAGCTCTGGGAGGTGAACAGATAAGGGCCAAGCAAAAGGCTATCCCCGCTAAGACGGGAACCTCTCTCAATACCCTTCTGCAGACACTGAGAAGTGGAGAAAATTACACAAAGTTTCTACCCAAAACCTGCCAGCCGTCATGAACAGCTGCCTCCTACATATGCTGAAGTAAGGTTTGGGGTGGCAAACCTGCCTTCTTAAATAACTCAGGGCCCTGAGAAGAAATTGGGTAAAGCAAGGTCTGCCCAAAATAAAACACTACATAGCAGCGGAAATGACCAATGAGACCCACAGGTATCTACAGCAGCAGTGAATTTCAACACCATCATGTTGAGGGAAAACAGAAATATCAAAGTGATATTTAAGAACATTTCTATAATAGCTTAATAACATAACATAGCACCCTAGTTTTCTCTCCACTGCAGTGATAAATGCCATGACCAAGAGCGGCCTGGGATGAAAAGGGTTAATATCACGTCCACTTCTGTATCACAGCCCATTGTCCAAGGGAGCTGGGCAGGAGCTCAAGGCTGGAACCTAGAGGCAGGAAGTGAAGCAGAGACTACAGAGGAGCACTGCTTACAGACTTGCTCTCTCTGGCTAGCTCAACTACCTTCCTTATACACACCAGAACCACTTGCCCGGACTGGCACCACCCACATCGAGCTAGGCCCTTTCCCTTCAGTGTTAATCAAGAAAACTTCCCCAAAGACTTGCCTACAGGCCAATCAGATAGAGTCATTATCTCAACTGAAATCCCCTCTGCCCAGAAATCTCTAGCTGTGTCAAGCTGACATAAAAACTGACCAGCACACACAATCAGTATATACCACAGATGTATATGTGAAATGGAAATAAAAAATAAACAAACTGTACAGGACACCCAACTTCTTTCTCACCTAGGACAAGGAATATCCTAAAGGAACCAGCTGGAAGACACAAGGGTGAGACTCAGCCACAGTTGTATTTTACTTCTGCAAAAAAGAATCTGAATCAGATACAGCGAATGTTAGTACCTACAGCAGGCGCCCTGCTGTCCTCGGCATCTGGCTACATGTTCACCAGCATCATCTCCCCCACATCACAGCTGAGCTCTGCCTGGCTGGGGCTCCCAACTTCAGTGACAAGAAAATGATCGAGTCGAGAGACCCCATATGTCCCGGGCCTATGGGAGACATTCTCATCCAAAGCCTAATACATCCTGAGATCCTGTCTCAAAAAGTCAGAAACCCACAGAAGAGCTTATAAAATAAAGGTGACAGCATACTATGTGAGCAGTAAGTGTGAAACAGACAATGAGATCAGAAGCACCGTGACCTTACAGCATGGCGTACAGGCCCCATAAGTGAAGTGAACAGAGATCAACCCCACCCCATCCCCAGTCACACCAAAAATACACCAGCAAGTGACAAGGGGGGCGTGGGAAAGGGAGGAGGGCTTCTGAGAACATGACTTTTAGCTTCCTACCCTCTGGAGAGGCAGGTCAGGAAGGCTCTTGGGGTCCACTGCCCACTCTCTCTAGGTGCCCTCTCATATCCTCACAGCCCTTTCTCCCCCTGGGCCTGGAGCCAAGCCTCAGAGCAGAACATTCTCACGGGCCAGCAAGTGTTCTCTCATACTTCTGGGCTGTAACAAATCCCTCCAGAGTTGTGTGAATCAAGCCCAGATGCTGCACGTGTCACACAAGAGGGCGAGAAACCAGCCGTTGTAGAAACCAGGAGGTTAAACAGCAAGAGCTTCCAACTTTGACAAAGAAACCATTTTGTTTTGTTTGCTCTAAGAAGTCTTCCAGCTCTGAGAGAGTCCTGGGAGTGAACAGTTCCACTTCTGGTGCTTCTGGTCAAAGCCAAGATTCTCTGTGAGCCTGGAGGACCAGAAAGGAGACAAAGCCAACCAGCTTCAGGTTCTTGGCAATGACTACTCACGGAACTTAACTCACCATTTGGCTATTTACACTTTGCTGGGGTCCAAAGGCCCCAGCCAGTTGTGACGGGTAGAGGAAAATGGTGTCCTCCAAGGTATCCCAGTAATTCCAAGGACAAGCTCTACCCAGGAAGCAGAGATGGGCCATAGGGTGGACAGTGCCCAGGATAGACTATGTCCTGTTACCCAGAGGACTTCCCACCTTCCATGAGCTCCCAACAAGCACTCCCTCAGTCATGCCCTTGTAGATGATGGGGACCCAGAACTCCGGCCTTGGCACACACGTCGGCAATGGCCAACCCCACCAATGAAGAGGGAGCAAAGCCCACTGCACACAGACATCTGTTACGCACATCTTACAACAAGGAGTCATCTCCTAAAATAGCCAGCATCTCACCTCCCCGAGAGTCTTCTCAACTGCTGCAGGGCCATATCCCACACCTTCAAGTGTGTGCCTCCTCTACTGACAAACCTGGGGACCACGGGCTGTGACGCTGGGCGCAGGCAGTGTGTCATTCCGATTTAGCAGGGACACCAATTGAACATAGGATGTGACTCAGGCTTTCTGGAGAGCAAGGCCCTGTGAAGGCATGCCAGGGACAAGTATGGCTACCCCAGCACAGCACATGGACTTTAGAGACCTCTCAGGAAACAGGGTAGCCTTACCTACGGGCCCTACCAAACACCTCCTGGGTGCTGGACATGGACAGGTCCTTTTCCCACACTCATTCACTTGATCCATGTGTCCCTTGTATAGCTGAGGAAGTCACTCATAGAAGGAAAATCACCTATGGCCCCTGGAGGGATGAGGGACAGTCAGAAGCTGACTGTGCCAACACCAGTTGCTCAGCAAACCCATGCCACTCCTACATGAGCCCACACAGGAGGGAGAGAGAAGCCAACATGATCTCTACCCCCAGGTCTTCCCATCTAGCCCTCTCCCAGTGTGGCAGGCAGAGAGACTGTAGGGTAACAGCAGCATCAGTCTAAGCGTTAGAGGAACAGGCATTCAAGAGGGCCATGTGGACGCTCCAGGCAGGTTTGAGCTGGATAGGAAGCCAGGTGCCCTAGCTTCATTCCTGTTGCTGTGAGAAAATAACGTGAAACCCCAGCTTGGGAGAGAAGGGTTTATCTGACTTCACAAGTCCAGGTTACAGTCCACCACAGCTGATCCCATCATAGCCACAGGCAAGAGCAGAAAGAATGCCTGCATCTCTGGGGCACTGCAATACCAAATCTTCCAGTTCCTCGCCCAGCCCTGGGTCACCCCAAAGGGCATGGGCCCCTGGGCCTCCAACTCTGCCACCGCACACACAGCTGCAGCTCTCCTTCGCAGACGCCCCACAGTACTGGTATCTCCATTTCCTGGGGTTTCCACTACAACCAAGGCTTCATGTTCCCAGCTTCAGGAAATGGCCTTCAAAGCTGCCCCACAGAACACTAACCTGCTGCATGGTTCCCAGCCTTGGCTGCCCTCCATGACCCCTCAATCCTGTGTCTTTCCTGTCTTCCAAACTAGTACATTGTGAAGGACACTTATGACGTTGCCAGGTTCTGCTACCAGCGTGAGATACAGACTCCTTGGCTACAGCCACCTCAGTTTCTGTGTGGACCCTGAAGAAATACTCTTCTAACTATCAGCAGGGCAGAGGCTTCCTTACAACGGTGCGGAATGCTCCATCAATCAGGGCTGCTTCGTCAGAGCCAGTCTAAACACCATCTCACCTCTGCCAAGCAAATCAGCCCATTATCTTTAAACTTAACTTCCCTCAGACTCTCAGGACATGAGCGAAAAGAAGATAGGCTCCCGGTTAAGCAGCATTCAACGGCCCCTAGCCCTGTTCCCGTACATACAGTCCTTGCTCCCCTCTGAAACCTTGTGCGTTGGACCCCAGTGTCTGGTTTCTCTCAGCATCCTTCCAAGTCCCTTTCTAGAAGAGCTCACTAAGCTCTGCTCCCAGCTTCCAGTGGCTTTCCTAGCCCAATGTACCAAATGTCTCCATGTCGCCCCTGCCCCAAACAGTTCGGGTTTAATGCCACGGTCAGGTTCATCACTCCTCAGAACGATTTTCTATACCAGTCCATCTCTGTTGCTGTGATAAAATACCCTGACTCCAACTCCGCTCACAATTCCAGGTTAGAGTCTCCACCACAGCAGGGAAGTCATGATGCCGGGGACTTCACTCAGCTAGTCACATCTGGTCAACAGCAGAGAAAGCCGCCTTCATGCTTACTACTTGTTTTTTTTTTGTTTTGTTTTGTTTTGTTTTGTTTTTTCGAGACAGGGTTTCTCGGTGTAGCCCTGGCTGTCCTGGAACTCACTCTGTAGACCAGGCTGGCCTCGAACTCAGAAATCCGCCTGCCTCTGCCTCCCAAGTGCTGGGATTAAAGGCGTGCACCACCACTGCCCGGCTACTACTTGTTTTTTCAAAGCTATTTTTTAAATGTGTGTGTATCTGTGTGAGTGCATGCTGTGCGTTCAGGAGGCCAGAAAGGGGTGTCAGAGCTAGAATTACAGGAGATGATAGGCCACTGATGGGTGCTGGGAACTGAACCTCGGCCTTCTGAAAAAGCAACTGCTGAGCCCTCTCTCCAGCTCTACCTTCTCCACTTTAATACAGTCCAGGACCCAAACCCAGGTACCAGTGCCACCCACAGTCCCCATTCAGTTAATCAAGCTTATCCCCACAGTCATACCCAGAGGCCAGTCAGATCTAGACAATCCCTCACCGAGACTCCCTTCCCAGGTAGTTCTACATTGTCTTAAGTTGACAACTTAACCCTCACACCATCAGAGAAGGAACTATCTAGAAGTTTCTGGGTGCCGTGTGGATCAGCTCACCAGGGCAAGAGATCCCGGAAACAGGCACAACTGGACCGCAGCGGACATGCAGGAGCAGGCAGGAGGTAGCAGCGGGTTCCCATCCCCCACCGGCTCCCCACCTCAGGTCACAGAGGGGCCCAAAGCCAGGCCAAAGGCATCAGAGCTTGGAAAGAAAAAAGGACAGAATGTCTGAGCCTGCACCTGAGGCAGCCCCGAAGGGTGCCATTCCAGGGGCACACGTCACAGCTGTCACTACACACAGAACACATGCAGAATGACCACTGGAAAGTGAGATGAAACAAATGTATCCCTCCAGGAAAGAAAGCTGAAGATGTGAAGATAAGAACCACTTAGAACTCTGGGAACAAACCAAAGAGAGGGTGGCTGGGCAGGGAGACAGGTAACCCTGCAGTCCAGAATCCCCTGGTCCAACTGTGTGATTACTGTGGTTTGAGTAACAATGGCTCCTATAGTCTCCCGTTTGGTCCCTAGCTGGCAGAACTGTACCTGAAGGATTAGGAGGGATGTGGCCTTGTAGGAGTTTCCAGGGAAATCACTGGGACCAGGCTTTGAGGTTTCAAAAGACTGAGTGATTCCCATGCACTCTGCCCCCAGGAACAAACCAAAGAGAAGGTGGACAGGGAGACCTGGAGCCCATGGACACACACACCCCTCCTACTTGCTGATCAAGAAGTGAGCTCTCAGCTGGTCCCACCTTCATGCCTTTGCTTTGTCATCTTGGACTCTAACCCTCTGAAACAGTAAACGCTTTCTTTTGTAAGTTAACTTTGTTATGGTGCTTTTATCACAACAATAGAAAGGGGACTATAAGTGCCTTATGCAAGCCACTCGGCTTTTCCTGGGCCCCAGTTTCCTCACAGGTAACTTGAAGGCTCCAAACTTCTTCCAATCCAGACTTCCTGTGACCTGCCGCCAAGTAAACGCAGGAGGTAGTGCCCCACACCAGAGCCTATGGGATATACTGAAAAGAGGCTCCTGCTGGCGGCCAGCTCCACAGCACAGGGTGGAGCAGGAAGGAGGGCTCCAGGCCCTGGCTCTGGGACCCAGTGCCTACTTTTCATAAATTACTTGAAAACTCTCCTCCGACTGGTGAGGGGACAAGGTCACATGTGTAAGCCCCCTGAACAATACACAGAGCACCCTGATCACCATTCCACTGGGGCTCCAGACCTCACAGAGCATTCCCGGCCTCAGAAGGATAAGAAAGAACCACCCAAATCAACAGCCATTAAGTAAGGATACAGTATTCAAAGGTCAGAAGGTCATGGGTCCAATCCAGGTCAGTTGCTCATTGCCATTTGGCTCATGAGTCTACCCTGGGCCAGGGGCAGCTGTAAACTTCTCTTAAAGAGAGAACACTTCCACACTAAGCCTTCTGCAGACTAAGGGCAAGACCAAGGTAGGCTCCAACATGATGCCTGCTCCTCAGGAGCTTTCAACTGAGGCAACTGCTGTAATCCTTGCAGGAGACAGCTGGAGAAATTCCATTCCCCTCATCCCCTCAAGAGTGAGGCCAGGAAAACAACCAAAATCTCCCAGCAAAGAAGACTCTCTGAGGCTCATTCCAGGGACTACACCAGGAAGAGTTGAACAATGGCCTCTTCCCCTCATCCCCTAGCCTCTGTTTAGAACAAATTCTAGAACATGTGCTTGCAAGCAACTTCCTGATACCCATTTTAGACCCACCAGTAAGAGGATTGCTCATGTGACTCAGGGCTGGAAAGTCCCCACCCTTCTGCCACCATCTGCATAAAGGACCTCCAGAGGCCCGTATGGAGAACTTGCTAGTCAGCTTGGGGCATTACAGGAAAATGACAGAATATTTAAGAGCAGAGACTCAGTGGGAGTTGTGTGTGAGAGTGTGTACAGGCAGCAGAGGCCGGACTAGCACCTGAAGTCATCCACTCTGCCAGCCTGACTGCCAACCAAGGGACATTCCTGTCCCCCAGCACTAGGGTTAAAGACAAAGGTCACCACATCTTGGTTTTTACAGGGCTGCTGGGGAGTGGAATCAGGGCTTCCTACTTGCCTAGTAAACACTTTACCAAATGAGCCATCTCCTAGCCCACAGTGGGAGTTCCTATGAGTTAGAGTGAGCCCTTGAAGGGTAAGCGTGAATGGAGGAGTGTGGGGCCTTTGGGGCCACAGCCTTCTAAATCCCTGGCAGTTTACACTTACCCAGCCCTTCAGTATCACAATCTGTGTGCCATCAGACCAAGAAGACAATCAGACAGATACTGAGAGGAGGTAAAGCGAGTCACCTGTCAACTGCTAGTTCCCTAGAGTTCCAGGGGAACTCCTAGAAGCTGATCACGCTCACAGATGCAGCAAGTCTGTCCACATTGCCTCCAAGACACAGCAAGCACAGACCCCAGCTCTCCCACTGACTGAAGAGTAGCAAGCAGACATTCACAGAGCCTGCATCCAGCACCAGGTAGGTAGGCTGGAGGCTCTGAGGAGATGAGGGGGGTGACAATTAGAGCCTCTCCCTTCCAGCAGCCAAGGCACATGTCTACAATACAGACAGATACAGTCTATGCCCTCTCCTCCCCCTCCCCATCTCTGACCTCATCAGCCTGATTAGTGCTTACAGGAGAAGGCAAGGATACAACAGAGTACCCAGTTCCTGCTTCAGGACAAGCAAGCAATGCACTGGAATGGAGGTAGGGAGCAGACAGGAAGGAACACTGTAGTTTAGAGAACTGTGGAGGACACAGAATAACACAAGGCTCCTTGAAGTCAGCCTGGGCAATGCTATTATTGCAAGCCGACTGCACCACCCTCCAAGTGGGTGTTGAATGCCTTCTAGAATGCCGAGAAGGAATCTGCTCTCACACCCTACTCAGGAAGTGGAAGTAGCAGCCACCAACTTCTCACTCACTCGCTGAGAGCCAGGTAGGCCCTGTGCTATGTCACAGCTTTCTCCCACAGACTGCTTGAAGACCATGAGGGAGAGGGAGTCAAGAGTGGAGGCTCAGAAGTGTGACGCCCAGGGCAGCTGGTCCCAAATGTCACATACTGGACTTGAACCCAGGTCCCAGGCTCCAAGCCACACATTCTTGCCCTGGGCATATCAGAGGACCCAGGATAGACTATTAGAGGCAGGAAGGGCAGTGAGCAAGTGTGAGAAACTGTGTTCCCAGTTACAGAAGGGAGGGAGGAGACAGATGGGGGCACCTCTTCTCCCAGCCTGAGGCCTCCTGTGCAGGGTAACAGATGCCAGACTCTGTGGCACTGCATTCCACCAGAGAGGATTGTTTAATTGGGACTTTTAAACAGTAATCACCCCCCAATAAATGAAACAAATGGCTTTAATTTGGAGCACATTAAGTTAACAGCAAACATGACACCAGCTGACATGGCCTGGCTCAGCTGTTCAAAGCAGGTAGAGCTGCTTCCTGTGGTGGGGCCCTCTAAGTTAAGGTCTTTGCAGCCTGGGAAGATTGGGTGGAAGATGATGAAGGCCTGGCCATCTGACAGGTCCTCCCCCTCACAGAACAGTGGGAGTGGCCAGGGACAAAGCAAAGTTCTAAGCAGAGAGCCTATGAGGAAAGCAGCTGGGGTCTCTAGCTCTGCCCTGTCCAGGCATAATGTGGTTGCCGGAGGCCTGTGGCTCAGGGGCCCTCCAGCCCACAGGACAGCAGCAATCTTCCTTCACCAGTTAGGAGGACTGGGGTGAACCTGAGAGGTGGGAATCCCAACACACTGTCAGCCAACGATCGGAAGCTCCTGCAGCTAGACCAACCAGGGCTACAGGCACTAGCACCATCTCCAGACACACTTCCCACATCTGAAGCAGGATCCAGTCTCAGGTGACAAGGAAAGAGTATGTCGGGGGAGCACAAGGCCAGCTGGGCAGCACCAGCCAAGCTCCCAGACTTCCTCCCTCCTCCTGCCAGAGAACCAGATTCAGCTGCCCTGGAGGCCCATTAACCACGTTCAATCAGTCTCCTCAACCCGGTTTACACTGGACAGGAAGGAAAAGACCCCTCAGAGACACCACGTGGCGACCTTTCTTTGATTCCTCTTTCTATGTTCTTTTTTTTTTTTTTTTTTTTTTTTTTGGATTTTCGAGACAGGATTTCTCTGTGTAGCCCTGGCTGGCTTCAAACTCAGAAATCCAGAAATCCACCTGCCTCTGCTTCCCAAGTGCTGGGATTAAAGGTGTGAGCCACCACTGCCCAGCAGGTCCCTCTTTCTAAAGCCCGGGGAGTGGGAGAAAGCAAGCGAGCACTCATTGGAGACAGAAAGGCTAACACGGTGCCACAGCGCCCTCCAGCGGTCAACTAGAGACAGTGGCCCTCCATTACCCAGGCGTTCCAGAAGCTTGTGCGATGTGACTGGCCTCTCCTCATGCAGACCTGGGCGACAGTTTTCCCAAGAGGTCTCCCCTAGTGCACATCTCGAAGCAGAAGTCAAAGACGTGGGCCACCCAAAGCATAAACTCCCCAGTACTGACCCAGGCACAGAAGAGTTGGAATGCCTGCCCTGGGTAGGTAAGGTATCTAAAGAGACCAGAGGCTTTCCTACCCCAGGGAGTCAGATACGGAGAAGCCAAAATCAGGATTGTGAGGTGCACTGACCATGTTCTTCAAATTACACAGGTTTCTAACGATGTTCTAAAGGCAGGGAATAGGAGAGCTAAAGTAGTGGGAGGTTGTGTTTGTAAAACGCATTTGGGTTGTTGCTGTTTGAATGTGAAATGTCCCTGACACTCAACAACTGAAAACCATGTACTGAATGTTCAGTCCTAAAGCAGCTGAGGCAGGGCTTTCAGGGAGTGAGCCTCTCAGGAGCCTGGACACGGATTAACCTTCTGATGGACTCACAATCTGGTGGCACTAAAAGGATGTGGGAGGACTAGAGCAGGGGCCATAATAAAAGGTCACTGGGCCGTGCCCTTTGCTGTCTCAGTCTGTTGTAAGCAGCCTCACTACACCCGCCTGTCATGATAATGTTCCACCCACCTCAGACCCCATCCATGGAGCTGAAGCCTCCGAAACTGACGGCAATTAAATATATCCCCCTTTGTTTCTTCTTGGGTGTTTTGACTCAGTGACAAAATGTGGCTTAAGGAAAATTGGCACTGAAAATTAGGTGGCGTGGCCACTGCATCTGACCACCAGGCCCACAGGTCCTTGGAAGTGGCTTGTGGGAGAAACTTGAGAATGTCTGGGAGAAGCCCTGGGGCACTGTGAGCAGAGCTTACAGGTGAATCCATGGTCAGAACAGATGCCCATAGCAAGGCCCCCAGTTCAGTCCAGAGGCTTCAAACAGGGAGGATGTGCACCACCACCCGCGACTCCCCACCCCCCTTTCATGAGTTAGAGAGTCTATCCCCTTACCTTTAGGCCATTCACAGTATACTCTAGAAAAGAATTTGCTACGTTTTGTCCATGCCCAGATATTTTGTGTAAAGCTGAACTTTAAAATGACATAACAATCTGGTGAATGAAACGACAAAGCAGGGTACTCTGGGTATTTTATGGCACCAATTGGAGCAAAAAGCAGGCTTGCTTTTTGAAAAAGTTGTAGTTTAGCAACAGGTTTATAGTGTGAAGTAGCCGAAGAAACAAGAACCATTTAAAAAAAAAAAAAAAACAGGGCAGCAAGATGGCTCCACAGGTAAAGGAACTGGCTTTCATGCCTGAGTGTGATCCCTAGGTTCCACATGAGAGCAGACTTCCCGAAGTTGTCCTCTGACTTCCCACACAGGCTGCTGTGATGGGTATACAAGCAGAGCCACACCCCCCACATACAATACATAAGTTTTCAAACTGTGTATGTAAAGAAGTTAACATCAGGACAACAGGAGAGCTACCTTGAGGGAAGCTCAGGAAGTGGCCAACCCTATCCTGGGGCTCAAAGGTCTAATGGAATAAAAGACTTTCCAGTTGCCTGCTCATGAAGGACCAGGGAGTTGTTTCCCCAAGTTCAGCCATCCGGAGTCTCAGAAG
Organism: Uromys caudimaculatus; assembly: GCA_028551405.1. Classification (NCBI taxonomy): domain Eukaryota; kingdom Metazoa; phylum Chordata; class Mammalia; order Rodentia; family Muridae; genus Uromys; species Uromys caudimaculatus. Next base: position 23,069,218 of record CM052713.1, read on the forward strand.
CCCCTGCATCTGTGATCCAAGGGGTCAAAGTCTCCAGTTGAAGGCAAATGTTGGCATATTCCATGTGATGCTGGTTTTGTATACACACCAAATATGCAAGTTATGGATTTGGGGCTGGCAGCCCTTGAGAGGATCATACATGAAACTGTGTGCGTCAGTGGGGACTCTACGACAGTGGCTCTCACCTTCCTAATGCTGCGCCCCTTTAATACAGTTCCTCATGTGGTGACCCTCAACCATAAAATTATTTTGATGCTACTTCACAATTGTAATTTTGCTACTATTATGAATTATAATGTAAATAGCTGCTATGCAGGAAATCTGACATGTGACCCCTGTGAAAAGGTCACTGGGTCCCCAAAGGGATGGAGACCCACAGGTTGAGAACCACTGCTCTAGGAACTTGAGGCCCAAGAACATGACCTACCTGCCAGGAAAGGTCACAGGTAACAAGCACAGGCTGGCCAGGAGAGAGGTCACATGGCCCAGAGGGTTCCCAGGCACTTCGGTGCTCACTTTACGCCATGAGCCTCACCTGCCTGAGATGGGGCAGGAGGTGTAAGTGCTAGCAGGGCGTGGTCACTGTAATCCTGTCCCAGCTCTCCGTGCTCCCCCTGCCCCGCCCACTCTCCTTTCAGAACAGGAATGTTTACCCTATTCCACAGTACGTTGGAAGTTTGTAACTTGCTTTTTAATTTTACAGGGACTCACAGCTAAGCGTTTGCCTCGACTCTCAGAGGAGACTTGCCCCCTTTTTTCTTTATCAATGTTGGAGCCGTGCCTATGAAGGCTCTTGGTAATAGACCAATGCCTTGACTTTGCAGGATGAGCCCAGGAGCCTTTGGGGGCTAGGAATGGAATGTTGGGGGTTGGATATGAAATGCCTCCTCTAACAGCTAAAGGAGGGGGAGGAAATGTCTGTAATTCCAGCGCTCAAGAAGAGGAGGCAGGAGAATCAGTTCAACGCCATCCTGACTCCATAGTAAGTTTGAGGTCAGCCTGGTCTATAAGAGAAAGGAAGGATGAGAAAAAGGAGCAGAAAGGAGGAGGGAAGGGGAGGAAATGAGGGAGAAAGAAAGGATAAAAAGAAAAAAAAAAAATCCCCTACAGTGGCACAGTTTCAGGGAGGTGTTAGGGTTCTGACCTAACCAATAGGACAATCTGACAGCACTATTGTCAGGTATAGGAAACTATGAGTGGGGCCTAGCAGGAAGAAGCAGGTCCCCAGGGACTTGCCCTTGAAAGCCCCCCCCCTGTGTGTGTCTGTGTGTCTGTGTGTATGTGTGTGTGTGTCTCTCTCTCTCTCCTCTCCTTCCTCCTCTTCCTTCTTCTTCCCCCTCCTCCTCTTCCTTCTTCCTCTTCCTCTTCCCCTCTTCCTCTTCCTGGTCCCCCCTCCCTCCCTTGCACGCCCCCTCCTTTCCAACTACCAGAAGGGGGACCACCACACCTCTGCAACGCAAAGCTCTGCTCTTCATAGGCCCCCAACAATAGGGCCAAACCACCACGGCTGAAAGCCCTGGAACCACGAACCACAATACTTCCCTCCTCCCCACACGCTTCTCTCCTCCCTGCCTCAGGTATTTTGGCACAATGGAAAAACTAACTAGCATAGTGAGTGTGTAATGCTGCTAAATCCATTTATCCAACTGCCCTTATCAGCACATGATCACCTCATAGTAACTAAGAAAATGCAAGTCAAAACCAAATCAAACCAACCAAAAGACCAAGATCAAACCACAGACAAGTGAGTGTGGAGAGCTAGGCCCCACACTGCCTGCAGCAGTGAGCAACAATATGGCTGCCTTGAAACCAACCTGGCCACTCTGAAGACCTGCCGTTCTACTCCCAGGTTATAGCCAAGAAATCTAAAAGCATGTCTACCCCTAAACTTATAAGCAAGTAACCACAGCAAGCTGCCCCGAAAGGGAAACCAGGAAAATTCATCGACTGACAACTGTGTAATGGAAGCCGATCCACACTGTGGAATATTATCTAAATACAAAAAGGGACAAAGTACTGGTGTGCGGATCTTAAGATTTTATGCTCATCCCCGCCCAGAGCCACATGGAAGACACCCAGAGACCCCAGGTGCCACTAAGAGGAGCAAGTAAGTGGTGGAAAAATGGAAGAGAAAAAGAAACAGAAGGATGTGGGCACAGTGAAGAGGCAGAACTAGAGACTCGAGGGTGGTGAGGCACAGCCTGATGTGAGTAGCCAGTGATGCCACCTGGGACCACGGTGAGGTCCTGACCCATGTTGCTGCTGGTGGCCCTGTAGGGAGTGGTGGTGGAGGGGGTCTGTGTCAGTGTCCCTTGTCCATCTGTGTAGGGTGGTTAGTGGCTGTCCTGCTTATGTAGCAGACTAAGGGGTACTGGTCATTTCAGACTCAGGAATGGAGGTGTCATTTGAAGATGACAGATGAAGGTCATATCTGCCTTCTGGGATATTCTAGCAGGGAGAGAACACACTAGGACCTCAGCCCCCTGTCTTCATCTTCTCTGAAGAAGTTGCTCCTGCAGGGAGTTCCTTCTCCCCTTCCCTCAGACTCTGCTCCCTCACCTCCTTACCAGGAGCCTTCCCAGGCCACCTCCATAAGACAGCCAAGTCCCTACCCTGAACATCTGCACACCCCCAGCCCCTTGTCTTGCTTTGCTTTTCTCCACGAAACCCGCTCTCTTATTTGTTTAGAGTCTATCCCACACACATTTCCCAGACTCCACAGTGTGAGTCCCCAGAGGGCTGTCCTGTTGCTATGGTTCACGGAAACCCAGAGCAGCGCTTCTCCAGGCTAAGCATTCAACACCTGCTGGGTGGATAGACAGAAAAATGAGTGTGAGCCATAAGAGACATACACGGGACAGGAAAGATGGGGTCTGCTTTAGAAAAGGGGCTCCGAACAGAAATGGTGATACCTGAGCAGACAGAATGGTGACAACATGGGACACTACGAGGCACAGGACCAGCAGAGGTGTCAACAGTGGCTGTGCAGGACTGGGGCTGCTTCTGAGGATTGCTCACTATGCTTATTTTATCAAGAAGACAGCGGAGGAAGTCCACATTTGATTTTGGACCAAAGCCAAAGCCACAGAAACACTGGATTGAACACAAAGCAACACAGACTTGCTGGACCAAGCTTCAACAGCCATCCTGGACCATGACAAGAAGGGCTTACCCTAGGGAGGGTGAGACAGTGATCTAGAAAGAGCCTCGTGGCTGCAAGGGGGTCTCTCTCATACCAGCCAGAATCGCTTCCCTCTGGACTATTTAAATGAGAAACCAGCTCAAATGTGTGTAAGTCAGCTTCTTGTCAGGCTTCCAGGTACACCCTGTTGAATGTGATACAGTAAGAAAAGCCAATGGAAGAGCTAAATCTTAGCGAGGCATGAGGATGCACACTTCCAATCCAAGCACAGGAGACTGAAGCAGGATTCTGAGTTCCAGGCCATCCTGGGCTACAGAACAAAACCATACAAGTAAGGGACAGAGGGACAAAGGAGCACAGAAGTGAATCTGAAGAAAGGGACACCCAATTTCAAGCTGTAAGATGGTAAATAAACTAGAGGAAGAAAACAAAGCTGGCTGCCAGGGGCCCGGGAGGATGTGCCAGGAAACACGGGAAGCTTACATGGAAATCATATGCACGGTGACAACAGCACTCCTCCCCAAGTTGGCAGAGGCAGAAAGGCTGTCAGTCAGCGGGTATAGCATGCCTGCATCCTGCTAGGCACATTGTCCCCCAGGGTGGGCAGCAGAGGCCAGGGGGCCTGAGCTGGTCTGGGAGGTCAGCAGGAGAGTATCAGTCAGGCTCAGCCCAGGAATGCCTGTGCCTCTCCATCAAGACAGTGTGGACCAGGGACTGGGGCATGACCCAGGACTTTTTTGAGATTTTTAGGGAACACGTGATTCTGAGGAGTGAGAAGATGGACCATCCAAGCAGCTCCCACATTGGGACCTGAAGCACAGCAGGTTCAGACGTTTGGTTACAAGTACTTCCATGCTCAGGACAAGCTAACTACTTTTGAAATTTTCTCTGTAATAGTCAAAATGAGATTTTTCTGGTTAAGCGAATGTTTCTTTTAATATCTAATTAACCATAACATAACCCAAGGTTACTAATACGTTCTCTATCTATTTCTAGTGTTTATCACTTGAAGGTGACTTGGGAAGGCAACGCTGGGCGTGAGCCACAACTGCCCGGCGAGACAGGTAGTCTTTAAAAGGGAGAAACTGTAGTCAGGATGCTCTCCCATCTTAGGTCACCTCAAAGCCAGCCACTCCCCAGTGGCCTTGCAGAGTTTCTTCGCTTTGTTGTCTGTTCCTGAAGATCCTTCCAGCTGATTTGACATGTTTGAGAAGACTGAAGGCGTGAGTGAATGGCTTGTGGTGTAGAGAGCCTTCCAAAGCCCAGGCTGAATTAAATCACAATAAGTGAAGCAAGCCTTTGTTGGGGGGCAGGGGTACCTTCTATCACAGAAACAGCTTCACAAAATACAAACTCATAAGCAATGGGGAGCAATGTGACCCCAAGACTGATGAGCCTTACCTGCCTGCTGTTATCTGGTTAGAGCAGTGGCTCTCCCCTTCCTGATGCTGCAACCCTCTAACACAGCTCCGCATGCTGTGGGAACCGCCAACCATAAAACTATTTTTGTTGCTACTTCATAACTGTAATTTGCTACTGTTATAAATTGTAATGTAAGTATCCGTGTTTTCTGATGGTCTCGGGCAACCCCTGTGTGAAAGGATCGCTCAACCCAGAGGTTGGGAACTGTTGAGTTAGAACCACTAGCTTATACCTCAACAGGAAAGGTGACAGGTTATTTGCAGCTGCCACGGAGCTTTGTGTGAGGGTTTACACAAGACATGGGCTCCACAGAGCAGGAAACACATACTCCAAGACAGCAGACTGATCTTCAGGCCAACTAGATGGCAGGGATTGTGTAGGGGCAGGTGCTATGACAAAGCACAAGCTTTTTTATGGCGGTAAAGCACCAATGGGAAAAAGACATACTCTTCACCTGGGGGTCCCCTGCACACCCCCAAGAGGCTGACGGTATTGGAAGAGGAGCAGGATTTGGAATGGAGACAGTACTCCAACATTGGGAATAGCCAGAACGTAGGCACCCGGGCTGGACGGCAGTGTGTGTGCCTGAGGAAGGGAGGAAGCACATCTGGAACTGCAGAGTAGGCCCAGCTGCTACGCCCACAGGCAGCCATACCATGCTGGTCTTCAAGGTGACCTGGTGAAACCCAAGATCTGCCTAGACTGGCCCTGTGCCTTCTCCCTGAAATAGTAAGGTTTGTCCTGGGGGTCACAGGCTGAGTTACCTCTGGAGAGTCCAGATGAGTAAAGCAGGATAGGCCCTGGAAGAAACCCCCGGTCACTTCTAGACCTCCTACAGGATGAAATTCCAGTCCAGGCACCCTTTCCTGACCATAGAGGCCGTCCTGATGGACTCATCTGTCCTAAATGCTCTGAGGGGAAGCAGGAATGGAAAGCTCCTCCAAGCTACAGAGGACTGGCTTGGGAGGATCCCGAAGAGGAACGCAAGTAACATTGTGAGCAGAGAATATGGCTTATGTAAGGACATACTCAATACAGTTAGGATATTTCTAGCCAGGGCTATGCACACCTGTAATCCAGCACTCGGAAGACAAAGATAGAAAAAGACTGGTCAAGGCTAGTCTGGTCTGGATAGCAAGACCAAAAAACAAAAGAAATTGAGGATGTATAGGAAGGAGAGTCAAGGAAGAGCTTCACCGAGCAACTGGGACATGACTCTGTAGTCAACACAAAACTGCCTTGGACCTGGCAGCAGCTCAGGTAACAAACCAACAGTACGGGCACAAGGAATTCTGCTCTTGCCTCAATGACTTCCACCAACATCAGGCTCCATCCTTAAAGACCAACTACCCCTCTTACTCAATAATCAGACTCTGGACCCCCTCTGTACAACCACTGGATCAAAACAGGGCAAGCAAGTTGATGAGAGTAATGAGCACACCAGGTCAAGAACCCAATCCTGGACAAGCAGAGGCAGGTGATAAATCAGAAGAAGGAAGAGGTGGGAGCCGCTAAGAAGTCAGGCTGGTTGCCTCATATCTGTATCTCTTAGAGCTCTTTCTTCCTCTCGAGGAGGAACCTGTGGCTTATCTAACTGGTTCAGGTCCTGAAGGGAAAGAGGGAAAAGGACACAGAGAGGACACGAGATGGTTTCCCTCGAGAATACTACTGAGAAATTCCAGTTTAACCTTGATATTTCTAGAGGCCTCCCCAAGATCTTGACCAGAAGACATTGCTCAGGATGACTACTGGTGCCTTCAAAAGGAACAATTCCATTCTCAGAAGTCAAAGAATAATAGGAGTGTACACTGTAAAGGCACTTCTTATGAATGAATTCTGCAAAGCTAGCAAAATAGGGCAGAATGAAGCGGGAGAGGGACTAGTTAACACTGCAGATCCATTCCTGCTAGTCTGACTCTAGGACACGCCCCCAGATCTCCAGGACGCTGGACATGCATGTGCAAGACAGGGCAGAGGAAATTAGGCTACAGGCACAGGACTCGGACAGAGCTCACTGGAGCTACTACCAATGACAGCTCAGAGAGCAACATGGGCCACCCACCGCTCACCTTGCACTTGAAGCCGGCGGCGGGCGGCAGGAGCTCCCGCAGCAGGGCCTTGGCCACCTCGCGGCTGGCCTCTTCGCTCACGAAGTGGAGGTTAAGCACCTCGTGCGCCTCGAACTTGGCGAAGCGCAGCAGGGAGCGCAGCGCCACTCGAGCCTTGGCCTGCAGCGCCGCGTTGTGCTCCGCCTTGGTGAACATCATCAGCAGGTGGTAGTCCACCGGGACCGCGACGCCGCCCTCCAGGCTCTTGGCCTTGGCACCCGAGGCCGGCGCCGCGGAGCCCCGGGCCAGCTCCGGCGCGGGCGGCGTGGGCGCGGCGGCCCCGACGCGGACCTCCTTCAGCCTCCTGGTGGCGCTGGAGAAGGTCTCCCGGCCCGAGCCCAGGTAGTAGAAGGCGCACACCGCCAACGCCGCGGCCAGCAGCAGCGCGCAGTAGTGCGAGCGCACCGCGCCCAGGCGCGCCATGGCCCGAGCGCACGCGGCCCCGCCTTGGAGGAGGCCCATGCGCCGGACCGGTTGGCCCAGCAGCCGGGCCCACTCAGAGCAGCACTCCAGGGCCCCGATCCCGGCAGCCGGCGGCGGCCATGGCGGAGGCGGGGCCGCGCTGCCCGGAGCCAATCGTGAGCGTGGATACCTAAAAGGCGGGGCCATCACAGGCTTCGCAGCCGCTAGGTCCTAAATTCCGAAGGATTAGACTCCAGATGGCAGATTTTGGCTGCCAGGCTTGAGAAGGGCTGGGTCGGCCAGCTACGCTTGGCTCAAGGGGCTAGGGAGGGAATCTGGGTCTTGAAATAACAAACGCCTCAATATAAGATTTATGTAAATAAATGTTGAACTAAAAAAAGCTAACTTTTCTGTCTCCACGTTCTCACGTGTTCTCTCTCTCCCCCCCTCTCTTCCTCTTTTTCTCCTGTTTTTTGTCTGTCTCTCCCCTCCCTCCTTCTCTCTCTCCCTCCCTTCCTTCCTTCCTGTTTCACACAGAAGCTTATTAACACCCCAAATGAAAATGGATCCCCCATCCCACTTCACACCTCTGGGATAACCCGGAGAATATGCGTGGCCAGCAGGGGGACTTCACTGTCCAAAACTATAGTCCCCGCAGAGATCTCCTGTAGAGCACCAAAATTGTTTAACTGGCTTTCAATCCTTAAAGGAAAGTATGAGACGTTCCAGAAAGTTTTGAAAAATTTTAACTGGGTCATACTGAAGTGACTTAACTAAGCACTAGCCTGCAGCCATTTAGCCATGTCAATCAGACAATGCCAGGCAGACAAAAATTCCGTTAACTTCAGGTTTCTAAGACTTAGTGAAAAGTTCTGAAGGAAACCAGTCTGCATGCTTGAAGGAGGTGGAGATGAAAATGCACAAACATTCCCGCGTAAACACCAGGCTTGCCTTTCCCTGTGGATGGCATTCACCTGCCCCAGCATCACGCCGTTCCAACTCTGCCCTTCTCCACGGGAACACTTCTGAAAAGCATCCAACCTCTAAAACAGACCTGGTGAGTTCAACACATACTATTCACCACCGGCAGGGGGACCCAAGACGGCAGAATGATGACAGTTGGTAAAGTCATCTGATCCACAGGACTCCAAATCTCTAAATAATTCTGCAACTTGCACCTTTTAGTCCCCACCCATAACATCAATCAAGTGTTCTAACAGTTATTCTATAATTCTATAATTGTTTCAATTAGTGATTTATATTCATTTAGCCCATTAATTCATGCCAAAGAAATAAAGCAACTTAAACCAAAGTCGGGAAAATACGCAAATAACTCTTCACAAAATTTCCACTGCCTGACGCCTGATATACAGAAAAGAACCTTAACCAAGCCAGCATTTTTATTTCCGGAATTTAACCCTAAGTTGTAGGGTTTAATTCAATGTAATATTGTGGCTTAAGTATATATACCACTACATAAACTACAGCAGTGGAGGGAAAATAGCAAGTAAAACCTCAGGGGTGGGTGGGCAGCCTTTTCTCAGCTTAAAATCCAAGTACTTCGGTGTATGGCTATGCAGACAAATTCCTGATGTGCAGTGAACTCTTGGAGTAAGCTTAACTTTGGCCAAAGGATATCATTCCTGACCAGGTATCAGGCAGCTGTTTTTTCCTGTGGCGTACTTTCTGTATCTACTTTAGACCATGGCTTATGGTCTCTAAACTCCTTCCTGTCCAATGTGGGGGCTTGAACCATCCTTAGTGACTCTGTGACAGCCACCTATAGACCATGTCATCCATGTTTCTTTGTCAAATAGACTCCAGGAGAACAGTGGATATTTTCTATTTTTTTCATCAAAATATTTCCACTACTGAACACAGCATCTGTTACACTGAGAAAGCCTTTAGAATACTTACCTATCACACCAGCATTTCACATCTAAGAATTTATCCTTGTCCTAAAGAAATAATAATGTATCAAAATATTTAGTCCTAATAGATAAAAATGTGGGAGTCTGAAATCACAGCAATTTGGAAAGCTGAAGCAGCGCATAGCTTGAGGTCAGAGCTAGCTGGTACTTCAAGCTACCTTGTGTGGTTGTGACCCTGTATGACTAAGGTCCTGGCTCCTAAAGAATTCTCTCTTAGAGCTAGATTTCTGACAGCAAAAAGATTAGTATTAAGAAATCACCAATGGAATGCTTAAACAAGTAATATAGTACAGCCATTAAAAGTGACATATTCAGAGGTAGGCAGATTTCTGATTTCAAGGCTGGCCTAGTCTGCATAGCAAGTTCCAGGCCAGCCACAGCTAGCATAAGACCATGTCTCAAAAGCAAAAACAAACAAAAACCC
>CM052713.1:23078746-23294375 GCA_028551405.1 Uromys caudimaculatus
GGCAGCGCATGCAGTATGTGGACTGACTTGGGAAAACCATATTTGAGACAACTGGAAAAATCTGATAATTTTATGCCATTTAAGGAAGTGCTGTATCATTACACAAGATCCTTTCAAAGACTCATACTAAATGATCTGGAACTTGGTCCCAGGGGCTGGCGGGGGGGGGGGGGGGTGTCCAAGAAAAGAAAAATGCTGCCATGAGCCTGTGACTACTAAAATTACTTTGGTACATCTAAAATTTTCACCAAGTTTTTAAAATATTCCCCATTTAAGTAAAAGGAGGTCATAAAGCAATATTGTCTGCTATATCAGTACATACAGACCCAAAGGTCTAGAAGGGCTTCTATACCAAGGCAGAAGCTTCCTAACCAACATTAGTCAAAAAGAACTTAATCTATAATCCACCCTGTCCAGAACAACAGTCATTAGGCACGTGTGGCTACTGAGCTCTCACGATGTAGCACTATGCCTAAAACCTTAATTAATCATTGCCTAATTTTTATTTTGGATTTGTGCAGACTGGGCAAACAGCTCAGGCAAAACAGTGTCTGCCACACAGCACAAGGAGGATCCACGTGTGGTCACCAGAACCCAAGTCTCAAAGTCTGGTGTGTTGACACATGCTTGTAAACCCAAAACGGCCACTGGCGAGGCCGAGTTAGGATCCTTGGGGCGCATTGGTCATGTAGCCGAATTGACAAGTGCCAAGCCATTGAGAGACCTTTCCTCAAATCAACAATATAAACTGTGCTTGAGGATTGATGCTGAAGGACACACATGCACGTGCTCACCTGCATGTGTGCATACATACACCCACAAACACATAAGTGTGCACACACATGCACATGAAATAAACAAGCATCTTTGTAGCTAGTGGATTCCATTTTGGACAGAACAGGTAAGTGACAGGATTAGATATGATTTTCTTTACAGTTGAGTCTTGTTTTCTGGGTGATGCTTCTGAGTGTGTGTTTGCTTGTTTGAAGCAGGCTCACATTACCTCTAACTCCTGGCATGCTGAGATTACAAGCGCACGCCATCATACCTAGCCCGTATCTGTGACTTAGACTTTATTTCGGCAGTGATGATGCTTTTGCAAAACAAAACAAATAAGAAAGGAAAACAGGCTGTTTGCCTTCTTTAAAACACTTGCTCGAGGTTCTCCTTAGAGACTACTCTGAAAATGAAATGCAGGGTTGTAAGACTGATCGCTCAGGGTCTGGGTTGGCTTTGTGGTAACTCTTAAAGGAAAAGCAAACCGCTTCTCCTTTTCAGCTTCTGCTTTTCAGCTCTCCATTCCTCTCATCCCATTCACACCGAGCAGGATTTGGTTTACTGAAAGGATGGAGTATGGCTGGGCTGCCAAGATTAGGAGCTCCAACAGACATTCCAACTGCTATGGGAGAGGCAGAAGAAGAGTCCAAAGCTTCTTTAAAAACCAGTCTGTGGTCGTTAGTGCACGAAGTAGGGGCTGCAGCATCTCTGGAGTCAGGGAGATGAAGGTATTTTAAGTATCAATGTGGATTTCTGAACTGAAGTGATCTGCAAATAGGATCAACATGGACCTCCGTTATTTGAAGGGTGGAGAAGCCAAACTGGACCTTAGCTAGAGCAGATGTTAGACCCAATGCAGCTGGGCTCAAAAGAAGTGGGAGCATTTACAACAACTGTGCCAGAAGTGAGATATTGTTTATTGACTTAATATTGTAAATTTTCAGCATACAAAGTAATCAAGTATATTTACAATTCTTACATAATGTACATTTTAGAATAACTATAAAGATAATGTACTTTGCTCCATTTACAATGACAAACTGCAGTAAAACTACACTCATGAATTAAGATACAAATTCTCTACATACTAATAAAAAGTAATGGAGTGTTGGTTATACATTCTTAAAATCCTTCTCACAGGTAGCAAGAAATAGTACATGTGACCAGCCTTGACGACAGGAACAATCCAGACATTTCACAGAGCACAAGTAAACATATATTTAAAAAGGAGCTTGTCATTTCCAAAAGCTAACCTTAGCCTTCGTGTAAAATGGTGCTAAAAACTTTGACAACACAGCAAGCTTTCCCTGTTAAAAATTAATTAATACCCCAAATAAGCTTGGGGAATGAGATAGACCTGGAAAATAAGATAGTGAGAAGACCAATGCGAAGAAAGCATGTATTTAATTGAATCTTTCTTTGTCCACATGATCCCCCTACCCACACCAATCACCCTTGGAGGTGGCAGGACTCAGCCAGGCGGAATCCAGCCCCCGCTTATAGAAAACATTAGAGGTAATAAATGGTGAGTTTAACTTTCTAAGATTTTTCCTTTTATTAACGTTTTCTATTGTAAAAAAAATGTAGACTTTTCTACAATTTAATGCTTTCAAGTTCCAATCTATTCCTTTAAACTTCATAATGAGGTTCTCCAGAGTATGCACAGTCTCCTGTCAAACACAGGGAAAGCTGCTGCTTTACAGTGATGTCGAACCCAGATGCTTTTGAAGCATATGTCAGACCCGGGTCCCAGGTCGGCTCTGCCTCCAACTAGCAAAGCAAGTGAGCATCTCTGCAAAACAAGAGGAGCAGGCTAGGAACGGAGACACAGACAAGGCTCACAGTCACCGACCATTGTCCCAGAAGTCCTCCTATGACCCCAGGAGAGACAGGGTAATGTGAAAGCCCAGCCTGCGTCATAAAACGCACAAAGGGAGGTTTACGGTTCCCCCTGCTTGGTCCATTCACTCTGTCAGAAGCCCTGGATCCCAGAAGGCTATGAACTGAAGTTATTATGAATACAGCATTTCATTTAAAGCACATACACACACTTGTTCTAGCCCTACTAATGGCCGGAACACAACCACACAAAGAGTTGATTTAAATGGGTGATCTAGGAATGTCCAATTATTCAAAGTGGGTAGCAGTTTAGTTTTAAACACAGCTTGGCTTATAATCATATCTAATATGCAGACAATTTTATTTTTAAATACTGCTAACATGATCACAAATTTAAATCCTGTAAAATGTGAGTATATATATATTTTTTTCCTCAAAATGCACCTTTGACATACTAAAGTACAAGTTGCAAGCTGTATTACTTTGAGGGAAGTAAATACTAGAGTTTACTAAACTACAGCAAACACCAGTGTCAATTAGTTAGGCACACTGTAATGCTAGAATTAATTTTTCGAAGGCTGTGTTAAAAATAAATTTGAAATCTTGGAAATTTTAAACGTGTTGCAATGAAGACTGGTGAGTGGGCGCCCGCTCACCTTCATCTACATCCCCATTAAAGCCGCATTCTATGAACCCTCCAGAGTGCCTCTATTCTTATTTTGGTAGTGACCCAATTTTTACATCAATGAGAGCATGAAAAAGAACTAACAGATGAATCATAAAGAATGAAACTATTATCTGCATGTTCATCCTGGAGAGACAGCAGGGCCATCAGAACAAGCAGCCTGAGAGTCCGTCCAGCATTGTGTGTGCTCATCTCTCTAATGCCTGGGATACTTCCCGACACATCACAGAAAGCTATTAGTGAACAGAGCAGAACTCGTCTAAGAGCCCACCTCCTTTATAACTATTCATTAAAGCCTCGTCCACGCCAGTCCTCTCTAATCCAATTTGTCAGTACGCTGAGAAGATGGAGTAAGTCACAGCAATACAGTTTTGTATTGCCAGCCTCTACACAGTACTAAGTGATGCAGCTAAGTAGCTAAATCTGAATTGTAAAGATATTCAGAACCATCATAATCTTTAAGGCATTTCACTTGAATCTTTAAGGCTTTTTTTTTTCCCCAGAAAACACTCTAGTCATTAAAGGGCAGTAGACCCTACTGACTGCCACAGCAGGTCCGGAGGAACTGCCCCACGCAGTGGAGCCAAAGTGAGCCCGACCTGCACCTTCACAGAGAGGCAGGAGCTCCAGGAACGACCAAGGAGCACTGCAGAGGAGAGGCGGGCTTTCTTCCTTGTCTTTAGCCTATTTCATTTCCTTGAACATGTTTTAGGACAATAAATTTCAAACTACATACCAATTAAAATATCACCAATGAGACCTTTGCCTTTATCAAAATGCTACAAGGCCAGCTAACCTGCAAGTCTGAAGAGAGACAGCAAAGACAAAGCCCTCTCACCCTGTGGAAGTTTGCACGTCCTCAGAAACAAATCACAATAGACTCTTATCCTTAACGTGTGGTGGCTTACTAAATAAGTATTGCATGCTGAGCTACAGGATCTTATCTGGGTGGCAAATTATTTCAATATAATTTCTACTTAGATTCTGATTTTATATTTAATTAAAATAAAGCTCTGTGTACTGTGGGGGAAATGTTAAAGTTTTTACTTAATTGACTCTAACTTTACATACATTTCAGATGTTTCTGTGAAGCTGAGTATCAATGCTACTTACAAATAGCTTGTAAAGAGTAAATATAATAATCGTCAGTGCTGGCAATGAGCTACAAGGCAGGCACTCTTTCATCCTGTCCCTTGACAAGACACACCAGTCAGAGGTGGAACTGGACAAACTATACATCACATGTGCATAATTTGGAACTCAAAATGACTTATTTTACTTAATTCTAAAGCTATATACAAGATACAATTTAAAAGAATGTATACTGTTGTATAGTACACAAAATAAATGTAAAAAAAAAAATAAAAGGACTTTATTGCTGGTAAATTTTAGTAGAAACAGGAAAAAAATTAGCTTTCTCTTCCATTACATGGATATTTTTCTTTCACCAGGAATAACAGTAAAAAAGATATATCTTAAAATGAATTCCAAACATAAAAATGTCCTAAAATATTATCTTTGACATCACTGTGTTTTGATGAAAGCCCAAATTTTGTAATAGTCAACTTCTGAAATCCAGTGTTGTTACACTGACGATTTGTCAAGGTTTCAGGAAATCAACCTGACAACAAAAACTGAGCTAGGATTCTCGGGGTGATTGAAGAAAGAGCTTCTTTTTACCATAAGACAAAAGAAATCTAAAGAGTAAAGTGTGGTCCACTCACACAGTAACCAAGTTGCTGGGGCACTGGAGGACAATGGCAGCTCTGAGTGAACGAGGGGCAAACTCAATGGTCCTGGCAATTGCGGTGTACACTGTGGGTACCACAGCTAAGCTACTAGAAAACACACATATCTATTTCTGAACCACCAACTATTATGAGGACAGCTATAGAAAAGACACATCCTCCAAGCAGGTAAGATAACTGGCTCCAACCAATGCAGACATGGTGACCGAGCGTTTCCAGGGGAACCAGAGTACCACTCAAGCATGGCAAGGATGGAGTGGTCTAGCAGTGTAGCACCTCACAACTTAGAGATACCTTAGATCTGGACACAACTTTATATTAAAGCACAACCCATAAAAAAGACTTTTTTCTTCTTAAATAAAAGAGGAACTGTAGTGGATTTCTCCCTTTCCCAATTATGAGAGATCTTGTTTTCATTTACAAAAATCCAAAATGATGCATGGGTACCATTTTTTCCAAACAATTCAATGTCTACCAAAATTAAGTGGAATTAAAGCAGTGAAAAAGGTGTGAGTTTCTGGTTGTACACGTTAAAAATTCACCAAATTTCATAGTTTTCCCCTTTCCTTTTAAAAGAAGGGTCAGAATTTCTGCGAATCTTGCTGGAAACGATTGAGTTTCTCTGGATTATTGGATGCCATTTGAGAAAAATCACGAAAAATATCCTGGTAAGTTTCATCACCTGTACGAAAGGAAAATAAAGACACTGTTAAACTTTATTGAGTTCAGATTTTCATAAAACAGCATTCATTTTTACTAATACTACTTTAGGATTCATTACATTTCATTAAAGTTTTGTTCCGATATCATATTTTGAAGGAAAAAGGACAGCTAACAATAATGCCAGAAAAGTGTGTAGGAAAGGGAAGGCTATACCTGAGAGAAGGGTCTCAGAGGCGCCGCAGAGGGAAGCTCAGAGTTAAGAGAGGAGCGGAGATGCAAGCATTTGAAAGCAATGTGAAGAAACAGTCATTAGCACACAAAAGAAGAGAGGTTATTTGAAATGAAGTAAACAGCACATTTTACAAGAAAATACTTTCTTGGATAAAAGTTAAAAGGAATGAGTAAGGCCGGGTACTTGTGAAGGTTCTGATGGATACCCATTACTAAGGTGACAGGCTGGCTAGACGTCAGGTGGGGAAAGCTTCGTATACTACCAACTAGAAGCGCTTTACACTGAAATAGTTGTTTGTAAGGAGTAGTTCACACACACTTTGAGGCTTAGAACTAATGTATCTGATCCATTGTTCACTAAACTCAGTAAATCAGAAGGCCAGAAAGTGACTATGAAAGCAGAGCTCCACACCATCTCCTGACTTATAGCAAGAATACTATGAGAAACGGGACAGGATCCCGAGGACCTGTTTACACGTGTGTACACTCAACACTCTTGCAGAGATGTAGATTACAGATACAGACATTATAGCAAGCTGGACACGATCTCTCTCGCTGAGGAACTATATACACACATAAAGATTAATTCCTCAAAGGAGAAATCTTATTTTGGGATGATGCGTTCCTCGTGATGCCTCCTGCTCAGCATTACCTTGGTACAGACTCCTGGCACGCTTCTCTTCACCTGAGTATAAAATACTATTTTGTGTGATTCTTGTCACCACATAGTTTTATCGTTCCCCTAAGACACCCTGCGTCCCATTTTATGACAATCTTGCTATTAAGTTATTGTTAACAGTAAACACTGCAAGTCTTTGAAAGCAAGATTGCGGGGACACAGGTGTCAGACCAAAAGCTGCACAATTAGAAAATGACTGAGGGGCAGATAAAAGTCCAGTAAAAAGACCTAAAGACATAACACACGGATTTTAATAAAAAGATGTTAGTACTCTTAACATTTAGTCTATGTAAAAAGCAATTTATTAAAATCCTGAAATTTTAATTGTTACATGAAATAATCAGCTGAGCCCAGTCAATCTACTTTCAAAGGGGAAAGTGCAGTGAGAAGAGCCTCTCACAGGCTGGCTGGAGCCAGTAATGACTACACCTTCACGGCTGGAGCACACTAAAGGCTATTCCACTGTCCAGTTATACGCATGACAAACTACAACCCATTCCTGTGCTTGGCCACCCTACTGGACACAAAATAAACTGAGAGGAGCGCAACATTAAATAACAATTAACAAACCATACAAAATAGTTTAATTTTTCTCTTTTTAGATGTTGAATTAAAATATGTAAAATATTTATTGTAAACATTATAAATATTTTAAAATACTATTCAGATAGTCTAGAATTTTACTTTCCAAGAAAGTGTAAAGTGCAGATTATAATACAAAAATACCACATTGATTTTACCATTCAACACCAGAAGTAACATAAAAGGCACACATTATATATTCAGGAAGAAACAGGAGAAGGATCTAACAGACGCTAACGCCAAGTCGTTCACAGATAGCACCAGATGAGCGTTCTCAGGCATTACAACAGTACAATGGTAATATATGGCTTCTACATTCAGTGATGCATATCCTGTATAACGAGCTCTTTCTTTATGGTTTTCTAGTGTTTGATTTTAAATCACCTAGTACATATTATACAAGTACATTTTTAGTAAAACCATTGTACCATGCAGAACTAATTCTACGACCTTTCATTCACTGAAGTAAACACGTCCTTGGAGGAGAGAGTTGGTGCTGCAATCATTATTAGTTTCACGGACTGCAAATATTTAAGAGTACAATACAAAAGGAAGTTTCTAGTTCCACACACAAAACTCGGTAAATTCATTTTTTTTAAATTAATAATGCACTATTAGTATGCTACCTTCCTTAGACTCAAAATGTGTTGTCAAAAGCAACAATCATGATTTACCTAAAATAGCCAACACAAAGTGAACTTCATTATTTAAACTTTAAGGAGAATTTTAATCACCTGAAAAATTTTCCAAGGCAAATCTAATTTAATTTGTCTGAACTAGAACACATAACCAAGATTCTGGGATACATTATCCTAGAGTCTCCCTGTTAATACACCGACCATCTCACTACAAGAATCAGCTACGCACATTATTCAAATTACTTAAGCACATTTTTCCCATTCAGAAAGTTCAAGTGTTTTATGTGCCTGAACAATTCTAAAGTTCTAAAATATATACTTCTGTGTTTCCACTGACAGTTTAAATTCACTTTTAGTTTTTGGTATTCAGAATATTCATCAAGACAACAGTTATCGTGACTGAAAGGGTTCAGTGACCTCATTACTGAGAGGAATGCTCTCGAAAGGATGTGACACCCACCCTTAGTGACCACAGGCACCATCCTGCCCCACTGGTTGGGAGTATTTTCCGTCTACAAATGACTGGACAGGTTCCAGATGCCGCATGTTCACATGGACAGAGGTGGCTCCTTAATGAATGACTCCCCACTGGCTGAGAACCTGCTGACCCTGACCCTCAGAGAGACCCAGAACTGGAAATAGGAAACACCTAACTGATTCCCACCACTGAGAGCAATGTGTTATCCCTTACCTGGCCAGGCCTCCTAAGAGTTCTTTGGCTGCTGAAAGAGAACCCACCTTCCTTTCAGAAGCTATATGCTCTTAATTCTACCTTCCATGAAAAATGGGAGTCCACAGGGTTGTAGATACTAAAGTTTAGAAATGGGGTTTCTTAGAAATAAGCCCATGATTGCTAAGCATTATAACTGAGTCTTTTAAATAGTAGGTCTGTCACTATCAATAGACTGACAATTCCTGTACCTACCAACTGCCCAGAGTTCTGATGTTTCCTTCCTATGGCTAGGAAGCAGTCAGGCAAAGTCTGCAGGCAAAGAGCTGCTGATGGAGCCAAACATGTCTGCTGTGCCAGGAAGGACTCAGAAGGGAAAAGAAGAACCACAGAGCACAGGTGCTCACCATGCCACCAGCACACACACCAAGTATTCACCTTTAAACACTAGGCTCTAAAATTGAGCTTAAAATCTAATTATTTTTAAGATATTTCTCAAATAGTTTCTTTTAATCTTATTTTTAATCTGACATTGTTGGCAGAATTAATACTTTTTAACTTCTAAATTAAAATTTGAAGATGGTTCAAAAATGTTTTAAAGTGAGGCCTGGTTTCAGGTTTTCATTAAAATTGAAAAAGAAATCTTTTCCTATGGATACCTGGAAGTCCCTATGCTTACACACAAGTGCACATGGGCAACAAAAAGGGGCTCTGAGCACTCCTGGATGACACAGAAGAAACTCAAGCAGAACCAGAAGTGGAGCCAACCGGAAGGTCCTGCCCTCCCAAGTTCCCAACCTCAGAGGCCTCTGACCTCTGACCTCTGACTCACCAGCTGGGCAGGCATAGTGAAGCACCTTAAAGAAGGTGCAGCTGGCTTAACAGTTACCTTTACAATTTCAGGAAAATACAAATGTAACAACTTACAACCTTGCAGTTCACTGCTACCTCACAAATGTCAGCTCATTTTCTTTGATCAATTTTTATTCAAAGTGCTTAAGCTCAAAGGCCTCAGAAGTGGCCTTGTAAAACTACCATTTAAAGGTACGTTAGAAAATCAGAACTCATTTAAGAGCTAACATCCAACTCCGAAACAAGTGGGTGAGATCCAGAGTTAATGCCGAGTCTGACCCGTGTTAGCACACTCCCATCTCAGAGTATCCTGACCTGGCCGAACTGTGAGCCATAGGGTTAAAGTAAAACACCCCAGATTAAAAGTATCTATCTGACCAAGGCCCTTTCTTCTTACTTACTATATCAGGCCAAAAATAAACAGCAAACGCAGTCCTCTGAGGAGAAAAAAAACAGCCTCCCAGGGACACAGTTATAGATTACTGTATCACATACTGACGTGGTTAGTGATTACTATAGTTAAACTAAGTGGCTGAAGATAACAGAAATTTCAGAATATGCTTCAGAAGGAATGAGAGAGGCTATCACCAGGCCACTTCAAAAATAATAATATAAATATTCATTTTCATAAAACAAATATATTTTTATAAAACAAATATGCTCATTGCAAAGTGAATGTCTTTCTGTAGGTACTTGAGTAATGAATTCCTGAAATGGCTAGTAATATATGTATGAATATAAAGCAGATTAGAAACTCATACACTCAAATTCATGAACTGGAATGTATGTCGTTTCTTGTGCAGATAGCTAACCAACATGTGTCTATCAAACAGAAGAGTTTTACCAACTTCTCTTCCTTTGCTTACACCATGACCCACAGGTGACGATCACTCAAGATAAACACTGAGGTGCTCATGAATTGACATTTTTCTAATAAGTCTACCTCGCCACGAGGTTCACAAAACACTGTTCTAAATACATCTACTTACCCCAGCAAATACGATTGCCTGGGGCAAAGCTACGGATAAACTTCAGCCTTTGAAACTAATTCTATACCCATTGTGGACTTGTAACTTACGGCTAAGTTTTTACTTTAAATCTTCAACTCATTCTTAGATTGGAATATAAAACGCATCAATAAACCTTTTCTTGATATTTTCCATACTAACTTTTTATATACAAAACACATGGTGATTTGTTTTTGTTCCCTGAACACAATGTATAGAAATTCCCTGAATAACAAAAAGAAAAGCATTTTGTTCTATTCACTGGACAGCTAAGGAGAATCCTCTTGGCAGCTGCTGTCTACTGCAGCACACTAGAGCCTGTTCGTCAGCGCAGTCCCTGTGGAACGCTTGTGGAAGACATCTGTACAGCAGACAAGGCTCCAGCAGCCAGAGCTGACTGAATACAGTAAGTACAAGTGTACTGAAAGGGAGACAGGAGTCTGTGGAAAGGCCCAGGATTAGCCACCCAGGAATTCAATAAGTGCAGTACAGAAGCTAACAGCTCACAATTTACAAGTACATTATAAAATCTCTTTAATATCCCATCAGTTAGCTAAAGAACTATGAATCTTCCAATTGTAAACTGATAAATTCCTGAATGCATTTTTTATACTGCATTTCAGTATGATTGTTAGTAGAATATTGACCTGGCTGTCCGTACAGTCCTTCTGATTCCCGCATTTCCTCATTCATTCTTGCTAAACGTAACCTAGAATGAAAGAAGAAGAGTTCTTAGAGGAAGTCACACGAGTACTCAGGAACAAATGAGCTGCATAGGCAGTTAGTGCATGCACCCGTACAAGTTTGCCTTTACCCACATCTGTCAAGTAAACACTCAGTGTACTGGACCAGCAACCTGCAGCACAAAAACAATCCCGTCCCCTCTTCATTCAGACAACCCTCATGAGTCATGGTAAACGACTCTTATCTAAGCAGGGTGCCTACGATACTTTCAGGGTACTTCCTTCAGGCTTCAGAGAATTCCTAGCTACTACAACAACCCGCTCAAAGGATGGCTTCGAAGGTGGAGAAGCAATAGCCTGCCATAGCTCCCCAGCTTACCCTGAGGGAGATGGTTCCAAACACATAAGCAACTTGTTCCTTCTGGATCAGGGAAATATACCTTGGTATACAAGCGCTGTAGTAAGTGACTAAGGGTCACCAAAACCTCCCAAGTTACCATACCGGTCATACATTCTTTGGGGGTTACTAACCCTCAAAATGGAAGACAGGTAACATTGGATTAAAAAACAAGTATTTCCTCTTTTTCTGAAAACAAAACTATGCAGCACAGAAGGTATCCTCTGTGTGCCTGCCTGTCCTCCCAGGCCACCAACTGCCTGCAACTCGCCAGAGCCCCCGCACGTGCTCTGCCACTGACGTCTCCCTTCACCTCCCCTGGGAACGAAGCATGGCTCCTAAGTATTCCTTTGCTATGTGGATTCTCTGAAAGGGCTCTTGACTACTTGGCTTCAATTGTCAACTTAATATGGGCCAGAGTTATCTGGGGGAATCTCAAATTGGGGGCTATCTGGATCAGACTGGCCTGTGAGCATGTTTGTAGGGCATTTTCTTGAGTGCTAATGGATACAGGAGGCAGCAGCCTTCATTGTAACAACCACCCCTCCCGGGTCTGCGTCTCACTGGCTAGAGGCTGGGCAAGGTGGAACTTCACAAGCCCACATTTCTCAGTGTAAGCTTAAGGCAGCCACAGGGATTCTCTGAACTTTGAGCATCGTGAACAGGCATGACAAGAGTGATCACCAAGTGCCAGCTTCCTTTAGCCCAGAATGGAATGATCACATGACTTAAAATCTGCTTCCATTTCTCAGTGATGCACTCTGTGGGGCTGTATTATGGTTTGTAGACAACTTGTAGTTTACATTATATGTGCATGTTATAGCTAAGCTGTTAACCCTTTTATTAAAGTACAATCGTTACCAGACTCTGGGATTCTTATTAGAATGGTGGTGTGGCCCAGTTCGTATCTTGGGATTGGATTATAATACAATGTGAAGACAAAAAAAACCCCGCTTCCATTAGCCTCATGGAATGAAGTACAGCTACAGCTGACAATACCCCATTTCTAGGTTCTAAGTATAACACACTACTTTGGTCTAACATGCAAACCAACTGAAAATCACCCGACTATTAGATCGCGGTAAAAATGACTCAAACATTCAAAAGCGCGTATTTTGTGTTTAAAATAATCATGTGTCCACGTGAACAATTTGTTAAAAGACTGCTGTCCCTCTAGCTTAATAAACCTCTATTCCTCAAAGCATAGAATCCAGTTACCCACTGCTCCACCCAGCCCAACCCCAGCTCTGTACTGTGCTAAACAGAAAAGAGCACTGGGGTCAATCATGGCTTTTGTTTCTACTGCTCTGGCAGTGAAGCAGAAGTGGCCAAGAGTCCGGCCATTAGAGGGAAAATTCTGGTGTGAAGTTCTAGCTTTAACATTTGTTAATTCCTCGAATTATCAGAGGCTGAGCTTCCTTGCCTAGAGAGAGAGGATAATAAGAATACTGTCCTCACGGAGCTAATGTGAGGAACAAATGAACCTGTGCATTTTAGAGTGCGTACCATACCCAGTGTCCCCAGAGGAGCGGCACAGACAGAGCTGAAAGCCCCCAGAGCTTGGAGGAATGGTGCATGCCTTTAATCTCAAGCTCTTGGGAGGCAGAGGCAAGAGGATCTCTGTAGCCAGCCTGGTCTACCATGACCATTTGTACAAGCAACATGTAGTACAGGAAGTAGGTACGAAGGGGACACTTACAGGGTTACTATGTCAGCATTGGCTGCTTCCACGGCTATGCTCAGAGGGTCCTTTCCCTCTTCGTCAGTGGCATGTTGATTGGCACCTCGCTTTAGGAATAAACATACCTGCCTGTTTAAAGGAACAGCATTGCTCAGACAGGATGAAGACAAAAAATATCCAAAAAGTTCTACCTAACTTAAACAACACTGTATTAGAAAATTCTTAATGCATCCTACAACATTCAGTGAACAGACTTCAATAATAAAAGATGAGTGAGATCTTTACAAAGCCCAAATATACTGCTTAGTTCATCTCTGGACACTAGCCATACTGGTTAGTTATAAATACACACTAGTTACTCTGGTTAGTTTGTAACATATACTAACTGGTTAGTTATACACTAGCTAACTGGTTAGTTTATAACTATACACTAGCTATACTGGTTAGTTATGACTATATACTAGCTATACTGGTTAGTTATATCTGTACACTAGCTACACTGGTTAGTTATAAGTATACACTAGTTATTCTGGCTGGTATATCTGTACACTAACTATACTGGTTAGTTATATGTGTATACTAGCTATACTACTTAGTTATATCTGTACACTAGCTATAGTGGTTATTTTATAATTGTACATTAGCTATACTGGTTAGTTATTATTGTCAACTTGACATAAACTAGAGTCTCCTGGAAAGTGGGAACCTTGGTGGAAAAGCTGCCTCTCTCAGACTTGCCTGCCTTGATTGCTAACGGACGTGGAAGGGCCCCGCCCACTACAGATGACATTTCCATAGGCAGGTAGGCCTAGGCCACATAAGAAGACAGCAGCTAAGGGCTTGCTTTAACAACACACAGTGCTCGTGCATCCACCTGTACGTCCAGCCCCAGGGGACCTGACACCATTAGCCTCCTCAGATACTGCACTCGGATACATACCCTCACACAGACATACACACAATAACTAAAACTAAGCAAGCTGAGGCACCAGGCAAGCAGCATTCCTGTGGTCTCTGCTTCAGTTCCTGTGTCCAGGCTCCGAATTAAGTTCCTTCCCTGATTTCCTTCCATGGTGAACATGGAAGTATAAGCCCAATAAACCCTTTGCTTGTCCCCGTACTTATGGTCATGCCGTTTGTCACAACAGCAAGCTAGACCACTGATGGCAGTTTCCACCATGACGTAAGAATGTATTTTTTACAAACTCTATATAATAACCTTAGCCTGAGAAAAAAATAAAAACCTATTTTGATGTAGTTTCCCAAGATGCAAGCTTCCCGCCTATCTGAGCACTCTGGCCTACCCTGTGTGTCCTAAGACGGTGGCGTGGTGCAGCGGTCCCCGCCCTTGGACATCTCTTTGGTTCACATTAGCACCATTCTGTAACAGGAACTCACAAGTCACCAAAGAGCCCTTGAAAAGAAGAAGACGACAGTGTACAAATGCAAACGAAAAAGAGCACATCTGTGTGTAAATCGCAGGGAAGTTAGACTTGTTTCTTCCAAGAACTAACTAATACATGGTGGTTTACAGTTTGAAGTCCAGCAAAACACACTACTCCCCTGCACCATCAGAATTCTCTTCCAGCTTCCCCTCCCAATTCAGAAGCAACCACACGACGCTCGGACTCATAGTGCGAGAATTCTTTACTTCTAACCCCTCCTAGAGCCGTCACATTAATGATGCTTGGTTTAGAATTTATGATATTTTCTACTTTACTAGATCAATGAAAACCTCAATGCATTGATTCACACCCCTAATACAGCCTGACTACATTGATTCACACCCCTAATACAGCCTGACTACATTAATTCACACCCCTAATACAGTCTGAATGCATTAATTCATACCCCTAATACAGCCTGAATGAGTGGTGTTGCTTGGTTTTCATCTGAATTAGCCCAGTTCACATCTGCACCATGAGCCAAAGCCTCAGCCATTTTGGGAAGGTTTTTTTCGTAGGAAGCCCTATAAAGCTGAAGTCCCGGATTAAGATGTTTAGAGTCAAGAAACACAGAAGACTCTTGCCTTTCTCCTTCTGGAAAGCAAAGCACAAATACATTAATAAGAATACATTAATAAGAACATGCTCGTACCACAGGATGCAAATAGTGTAACAAGGACAGAAAGTTTGCAAGAAGGAAGAGTTCTGTTGGGGGAAAGGCAGTGACTGAAACAACAAAGTGAGGATAAACTTAAAACTAGGAGGTGTAAACTTAGGCATGGCCAAAGAGATAACCTCAGGACAGGTCAGTTGCTAGGGTACCTTACAGTGCGTGCGTGCGTGCTAGCTAGCTAGATAGATCTATCGATCGATCGATCGATCGATCCTCAGTTTTGAACGTGAACTCTTCAGCTCAGGATGTAAACACTGTGATACAATGTGGAGGCCGTCAGACAGCTTTTGGGAGTTGGTTCTCTCCTTCCACCAAGTGGGTCTCTGGCTTGAACTCAGGTCAAAAGGTCTGGCAGCAGGGACTTCTGCCGCCAAGCCATCTCACCAGTACATTTTTAAGTATTTGAGAAATTCTTAATGCCTGCTGTGTTCTATGAGGGACTGCTGTGAAATACAATTCCAGATATATTTCCTCTTATAATTAGTAACGAGGCAGGAAATGTCTCAACATTTCTACACATTTAACTCCTTCTCCCGCGTTTCATTCTTATGTTGCCTGACACCATTAACATTTCAGTAATTCTTCTTTAGTAAGAAGTGGGAAAAGACAATAAAAAACACTGAAGAAATGAGCAAAAGGAAAATATAATGGCAGAGATATTCTTGGAATAAATATGCTCAACAGAAGAAAAGACAAAGATTACATACCGAAAGACCCCACTCCGCTAAACTAAGCAAATGCCACCCTTTGCCATCTGACAGAAAGCAGAGTGGCGTTTAGGGCCTGAAACTCTAACAGTCAGGAGAGGCCAGGTACAGAGGCAAAGAGATAGGGTGACAGTCCGTCAGCACCCCCACGGGCGTGCACACAGCACGTGCATCACACACATTCTAATACAGCAACTCCGCGTCCTCCCTCCCCAACAGGAAGATGGGGAAGAAGAAGAACGACACCGCACATCAACCTTTGGCCCCCTGTGAGCACACAGATGCAAACACACCCGTGGGAGAACTGACATTTGCCACTTGCATTTTTCAACAAACTACACCAATCCACATGGGCGTTTGTCAGGACTCACCGGTCTCATATAAGCTATTGGCTGACACGGTGGAAGGTAAAGATTCTCGTCCATCATCCGAGCATTGCTGGATCCCACTGTCATTACTTTTGACTGTGTTTAAAAAAAAAAAAAAAAAAGGCTAGTGATTAAGGTTCACATCACTTAGAAAAATGTCTCCCACAAGCAACAAGTTATAAAATGAGCTGTACATGGAAACATGAACGTAATCACCTCCAGCATTAACAAACTTACTGCAGTCTTAACCCTTTCGTAACTTAGCTAATTGGAACATAAATAAACCACAAAGCCTGAAAATAAACTACCGTTCAGGTTCTAACATCTCAGCAGCCCGCAAATGCTGGGAGCAGTGAGGAGCTAATTCCCTGCATGACTGTGGTGATGTGAGATCTGAGACAATGGCGACATCTAGAGAAATGGCCACAGCGCACAATGACCACCGGCACAGACTTGGAACGCTCCACAACAGTACTTACTACTACGCAGTTTTGAAGAAGTATCAAAGTAGGAGAAGAGTGAATCTAGCTCATCAGGACAGAACAGAGACTCCCGCCTGGCCTCGTCGCTATTTACAGCAGCCACTGGGGACATGCAAGTTAGCAAAGCACAAAGCAGGCCGTAAGAAGGGGGGGCAGGAGAAACCGTTACTGGGGAAGTGTAGGGAGAATATAGGAGGGCAAACAGTAGTTAACCAGATACCCAGGGCTTTAGGCGTAATCCACTTATCATCCCATCTCCCCTGGCAGAGTACAGACTGTACCTAGAAATTCGAACCATGGGACTATCTCAGGTGACAGTCTTAAAGACAAAGAAATCAAGTTTTCCCTTAGAATGTTCAGAAGGAACCAGGCTTCTAGTATTTACAAAACAACAAAAAACCTACAATGACCATAATTGTGAGATTAAAAAGGTGGTTTCAGCTCAAGGTAATATCGTAGTTAAAATACCTGGGGTGTGGACAGACGCTCTGGAATGGCTCAGTCTCTGGTCCTCACAGCTCTTGGAGGGGATCCTTTTCTCCTGCTCAGGAGGTGACGGCAATGTAGAATATTTATCCACAAATTTCCTCTCCACATATTTCGCTCTGATATATGCCTCCTTCTCCTGTCTGGGCAACAGAAAAATGACAAAATATTCTATGTAGCCCCTTAGCATGGCTAACACTGCATGAGTGGAGCTAGGTACTGAATCTAATAGTAGTTAAAAGTAAATGGGGGTGGAGAGTTACAAGTGCCTGTTGTCCTTCCAGAGGGCCTGGATCCCACTCACACCACCACTGCCCGAACTCCAGGGAACTGAACACCCTCTTGTAAAGACTGCTTAAAGCAAATCTGTAACAGCTGACAGAACGTTGTATGACGTGAGTTCCTTCTAAATAATAGCTAATTTCACAGTCAGATGAAATACAAATAACCCACTGAAAACTCAGTCCCATGGCAATCCATGAGCCTCTTATCTTCTGTCTGCATATAGCTGTATATACACTCCCTGTTTTATGTAGAAACATTACCAGGAAAACTAAAAATATATATATAGAAATTAACATTAATTTCATTTTTACTAGAGATACTATCATATCCTGAACAACCACTACCGGTGGTCATAATTTTTCATATAATAACTACAATAAAACACACAGTGTTCCAGATTTATAGTAGCGAAAATGCTATTCCAGCCAGTCGGTGGTGGCGCACACCTTTAGTCCCAGCACTTGGGAGGCAGAGGCTGGCAGACTGCTGAGAGTTCAAGGCCAGCCTGGTCTCCAGAGTAAGTTCCAGGACTGCCAGGGCTACACACAGAGAAAACCTGTCTCAAAAACAAACAACAAAATATATATGCCTGTTCTGTAATTTTCTCTATTTTGTTTTAAAATGCTTTGGTCTTTGGCTAAAATAGGAAAGCCTAAGGTCTAGTAACTCTGCCACACAGCAAATATTAAAAGTGATTTAAATTACACTGGCTCAGTTCAAATCTCAACATAGGATGATGGCAAATGCACTTCTAATTCTAAAAATAAAAGAATCCTCCTGACTAAACTTGGTATCAACCACAAAGACTAAGTCCCCAACGGCCCTGGTTCTAGCAGCTTCCTTCAGCAGACTTCTATGTGTAGACCCTGAAGTCTGGTTTCACAGTCAAGCTGCCTTTCTCATCTCTGGTAGCTGCACGGAGGCACCCATCTAGTGTGTGATTAACATTTGCTGAACTAAGTCAGGTCATGCAAAACAATTCTCGGTAGACAGTGGAAACTTTATCTTTAAGACACTAATGAACAGATTCTTTGTGTGTGTGTATATGTGTGTGTGTGTGTGTGTGTGGTATGTGTACATTTGTGTGTGCACATGTGTGTGAGCTGGTATGCACACAGGCACATGGAGCCCAGAGGTCAACCCCAGGCGTCGTCTTCAATCACTAACTTATTTTTTTTTGAGATATGGCCTTTAACTGAACTTGGAATTGACTAATCCATTGGGATCAGCTGGCCAACAAGGCCTCCCCGGCACTGGGATGGTGGGCAAGCACTGACACTGACACACACACATACACACACACACACACACACACACACACACACACCTACCTTGCTTTTAACAGGTGCTAAGGAACCTCACTAAAGCCCGAGCCTGAGCAGTGCTTCCTTTTGAATGCCAACCACGGACAGACCGTTGAACCACGGGAATGGCAAAGAGCTTTGACACTCCTATGTATGGTATTTTTATGATTCCTTGTCACCTAAAGACTACAAATGATTGACTGCCCAGTAAGGTGGATGAGCGGAATGAGCACACTGAAGACAGAAGTAATGACAATGACTTCTGAACACTCCACCACAAGGTTTGAAGTCACACTGGATCTCTAACTAGGGAGGAAATAGCACATTAGGATAATCATACCTTTGTCCTGGCTGTGGTTTCTTTACTCCCATTTTTTCCAGTTTAGCTTCATAAACACGATTTATAACATCATTCCCCAATTCACACATAAGCTATTTGGCAGGAAAATAAAAACACAGCTAAAAATTAAAAGTCCTAAAAATAAGCAAAACTTTAAAATTCCTTTAAGTGGGTATGATTAACTAATTCCTCTTTACAAACTGCAATTGTTCATTCCACAAAGAAATTTTAAAGTTAAAATGAGCTAACGGTTGAGTTTGTTAAACAATTCTTCATCTGAATAATATCACTCCTATAACAAGTGCTTAACAGATAGCCTCCGTCCATCCTGTGAGGGAGCCAGCACCTCGGCAGGCACCTGCACTTAGTGTACACATCCACATGCAGACTCAAACACATACACATAATTAAAATTAGTAACAACAAACCTCTAAATAAAAGCCATATTTATCACATGTCTATCCGTATATCATTATATATCCCAGACTACTGACTGTGCTACGTCCATGCTTGGGCAAGATGTCTGACAATGGAGCATCATATGCAGTTAGGTGCAGCAAGTACTGGCCAATTCCAGGACGGTGAATTAAAATTAGACATACTTTTTTTAAAATGTCCCTCACTCCCACTTTATAGAAACAGAGTTTGCTAAACTCACTTACGGACTCGCTGTGTATTTGAGTCCTACCACCAAATAACCACTGACTCCTCATCCACTGCTACAAAGCTTTTTAGACTCTTCCTCCTCCTCTACCTCAGCCTTCACTTTCCCTCTCTGTCAGCTCATCTCAGCTGGGTGAGATCTGCCATCCCCGCAAAATGTTTTCATGCAAATATTTATCTCACCTTTAAGAGCTCTGGCTCCCAAGTGTCTAAAGTTAAAGATCTCACTTTCGAAAAATGAACCCCAAGACTCCTACATAGGGAAAAAGATAGCGTTATTCTTAATATAAAATTATCAAGCCACTATTTGTGTATTCACCCACACACACAAATGGCCCCCACACATAAATATGGATGGATCCTCTGGTCATCAAAAAAGCACATTACAAACTAAAATTATCCACTGTATAAAATGTGCAACTATAAACTAGTAATTAAATTAGGGAACTGGGAAAAAGACCCACTAACAAAAGCAGCAACAACAAAAACACCACAATAATTTGCAGCATGCATTTAACCCAAAGGACTGTGCCACTCCAAGTGAGCATACCTACCGATGAATCCCAGAGCACTCAATACACAAGGTAATACCCAGGTTGATGCTGGCCCAACGTGGGTCTGCCAGGCCACAGTCACAACAGCTGGTGTTGCCAGGGATACACTGGACACGCTGCAGAGCACTTTCTCCTTTCAATAATTTCTCTTTTGATTCATTTCCAGAATCTAGGCTTCCTGTTGATGGAGACGATTTCTTATCCAGTTTCTAAAAGAATTAACAATTATTTGGTTTTCTACTGCTTTTTGTAAAGGACTATAAGAACTTGCTGCATGTTAGATACTACAAACAAAAGCTTCCAACCCATAAATTAAGCATCTATTTCGACAGGCATTATTCTAGGCACTGGAGACACGGAGGTTTTTATGAACAGGCTTCCTCAATAAGGGGGAAATGCACACTTACAATTCAGTGATGACTGACACTGGACACATGAACAAAAGAGAAGGGCAGAGAGAGGGAAAGGTGAGATGGGAGACGTGCCATTACTAAGACCCACTAATAAGATATAATCCTGGCACTTGGCAGGCTAAGGCAGGATGACCATAAGCTGAGCCTTATCTGCACAGGAAGGTCCTCTCAAAAGAACAAAGCAAACAGAAAGAATTCTTTATGACACAGTCCCCCAAAGTATTAAGTATAGGGAAGTTACTCTAATTACCACAGTTAATAAATAGAAAAACGCTGCTAGGACACAGTAAAATGCTATAAAATATATCATTTTCATACTGAACCAAAACCAAAACACGATATGCGAAAAGCTAATTTTTATAAGTGCACAGCCACACCAATAACAAAGACTATTTAATAAGCAATGGACTACACGAAATAGTCACCAGCCAAATCCCAAGATGTGGCTCTTGATTTTAAGCATCTAAAGATACAGTCTAAAGTCTTCTTGCTTAAAAACGCCCCGCCCTGTACATGCCAGCATGTCAGCACAGAGGCACTGGAGACAGAATTTGATTCTTGTTTGTCTTTTCTGAAAACAACACAGCATTAGGGAAGGCTGAGAAAACACAGTTCTGGGGATGTGGGATTCCCAAGACATGTGAGGAGAGAAAGGGAAAGGAGAGCGCCCACTTAAAGAACACAGCCTTGTGTGGGCGCTGGGTCCTATACAGGGTCAGACGGATGCCTGCAGGTGACACACGAGTAGATTCCAGACACAAAACCAATGGCAGTAATGGATTATGACATACTGAATAAAAGAAAAGTACATAGGAACACAGCTAAAAATGTGTCACAAATTCAAATTCAACTGGGCAAGGAACAGAATAGTTACAATTTCAAAGTGCTTCTCCCACAAAATACTTCTTCCCTACAGGTTAGAAGAGCACCTCACGATGGAAAGAGAGGACAGATAAAACTATGTGCCACTTCAAAGGGTGGCCTGAGAATACAGTATTTACAATGTTCTCCCCAAATATGTAAAACCCAGCTAAATAACTAGTCTGTGATTTTCAAAACTTTCAAGGTCAAACGTCAGACTAACCCCGAAGCCCTAACTACACCTGACCGAGGGAGACTCCGACGACGACTACGACTACGGCACAGTTTTGCTGTAAAGAGCATTACTGGGCAATCTTTAAACACGAGGCATTTGGGGACGCAATGGTGGAGACGTATCAAGAACCATGTCTCCACTGTGATGTCTGTACCACGACTATGCAAGAGAGCTCATCCCAGGCTCATGGAGAGTGCTCACTGAAGTAGGAATTGGAGGCTGGTAACTTACTCTCGAGCAGTGCAAGGGGACGAAGTTATCTGAATTATATGCAGAAATTCTACAGATATTTGAGATTTCAATTTTTTTTAAATACATCTGGTTATCAGAAGATGTTTGAAATGCAAAGTTAACAAACAGAACTATCACCTGTGGAAAAGGCCTCAGGGTCCAAGGCAGAAGTCATACTGGTTCATTCCCAGCTTCTTTGATATGCTAATATTTTTGTTCCTGACAAGAGGCTGAGAGCTAAAAAAGGCACACTTGCTCAGGAAGCAGGTACATCCCAGGGTTCTCTCCCAAGCCCCAGGTCAGTAAGGGACTATCTCCACACAGAACTAAAAAGAAATGGAAACTCTTTCTCTAAAGGAGTGAATGAGAGTCTCTAAGTGGGGACGGGTTGAAAGGTCCATGGCAGGAGACGACGTGAATGCACACATGCTCAGTGCCACGAGCCCAGCACCCACTTCTCCCTGCCCAGTCTTTGTGCCTGTGGAAGAGATCAGTGAAGTTTCTTTTGGGAAAAGACTCTGTTGCTCAACACATAGTCCCAACTGAAGAAAATCTACAGTCAACAAAATCTTAGCTATGTGTTCAGTGTGTACTCTCAACTTGCAATGATTAGCACATTACAAGAAAGCCAATAAACACCTTTTATAAAACAATTCTTAATCTAGCTGTTTACAGGGTTACCTAAGAAAAAGGTTTTTTTGTTTTTTAATTCATGACTCAGGATACCTTCCTATGAGTCAGGGAGGCCTAGAGGCACTCCAAACACCACAGGCTATGGCCACTGCTCATTTGCCCACAATAACTAGAGGGTTGCTGAAGACACCACTCACTTTGGATGCGGAACACAGAGAGATCAACCCCAAACTGACCAGGAAACTCTCTCCTTGCTGGCTGCCTTACATAATGCCAGAAGCTGCTGAGGAAAGAAGAGACATCAATAGCCTTACCCAGCACTGGACCCTGCATGCTAACAACACCAGCCTGCTAGAAAGATGTACCCACTGGTACAATAATGGCATCGTGGTTTGGGGTCAACCAACTGCTTTCTGTATGAGTCTCAAGCCTGCTCCACAGAAGGGCTTTCGTGCATAGTACTGTACATCTGGTCAGAAGCCTGTAACATGGGAGATCATAGGCCATGGGGGAACCCATCCTTACTGTGCTGCTGAATGGCTGGACTGTCAAACTGCATTCTAAATGTTTGTGCTTGTACTCATGCTTCGTGCTACTCTCAACTTGGTCAGGTAAGTTTCTTTTTGCACCAAGCAGTGGTTAATGCAGAGACTCATAACTGATCAGAGTACGGAATATAAACAACTTCGAGTGCTCAACTGCAGAAGGCTCGTCTGTCTCAACCTCCCACCGTCCAAGGCTCAGGGAAGAAGAGAGGGCAGAAGTAACATCAGAGCCGGCAGACGGGGAGGAGAGCTGTGAAATGCTCGTATCTGAACACAGCATGGTCGTTGAAAGCATTAACTCATGGCAACTGTGGTTATTGCAAGAAGACACATCCAAGGCCAAGTCAATCAAATCCTCACCGTGGATGACAGGTGAAACCATGAGGCCCCACCCCTCCCAGAGGCTGCTGAGGGAAGAACTACTCTCCTTTGAGGATGTGGCTCATGGTGTGTGGTTGCTCATGCCTCAGGAGTTAGCCACATACCCACGTACAAACAGGCAGCACTAAATGAGCTCAGAATTATTAACAACAAAAGCATAAAAAGACAAGAGAGAGGTGGAGTGGGGGACACTATGGAGGACTGGAGGGAAGTACTGGTGGGTGACTATGATCCATATATATTATAAAAATGTACAGGATTTCTAAAGAATAAGAAAAAAGATTATTTTAAAAGACAAAATAAATAAAAATAGTGATACCTGGTTCTCAATACCATTTAACTGTTTAGACATGGGACTTAGCAAATGATAACTAAAGGTTTAATTACACTTCTCGTACTACCATCATGAGAAAAATAACAGATTCAATAAACAATGAACAAAAAAGGAATTCTAGAAAATTAAATAGATTCTAGCAGATTGGTAACATTCAAGAAAAGACAATAATACCAACTCAGCAATTCCAGAAAGAGAATTGGAGAAAAGAAATAAAAAAGATCAGTAATAAGAAAAGCAAACCTGAAAACTAAAAACCAAAAGAGCAGAAGAAACAGCATAATGCTATTTCTCTCTCCGCCCCACTCCTTGCAAAGACAGGGTTTCTCTACGTAGAGCAGGCCGTCTAGGAATGCTCTCTCTGTGTAGATCAGGCTAGCCTTTAACTCACAGAGATCCGACTGCCTCTGCCTCCCGAGAGCTGGGACTAAAGGAGCACCACCCAGCCATAATGCCATTTCTTAAGAATAACTGTTTCCCACCTAAGATTTCTATACCTAGCCAAACTACCAAACAAATACAAAGGCAAAAAAGGCTGTTCTGGAGAACATGAAATCACAAATGCCTCACTTTCTGGAAACTACTGAAGGAAGTTCTCAAGCTCTTAATTCAATAAGGAGAAACATATGGGTCACCAGAAAGAAGGGAGCATTAAAAAAATGACTGTGTAAGAAAGCTGCAGGTTAATAACCATACGACGCTGGAAGTTTGGGGGCACCTGGCCCAGAGATGATTCAGGTAACAGAAAATACTGAGGACCCTCTTCACAAACATGTCTTTTTGCCAATGTTCTTCTCATCATCTGTATTCAACAATGTCCAGGTAAGCTGCAGACTGAAGAACCCCTTCTCTGAGACTGACAGAACAGTGGTTCTCAACCTGTGGGTCGCAA
Organism: Uromys caudimaculatus; assembly: GCA_028551405.1. Lineage (NCBI taxonomy): Eukaryota > Metazoa > Chordata > Mammalia > Rodentia > Muridae > Uromys > Uromys caudimaculatus. The sequence goes on from CM052713.1 coordinate 23,103,711, forward strand.
CCTCTTTGGGGGTTGAACAACCCTTCCACAGGTCACCTAAAGACCATCAAAAAACATGGATGTTTACATTACAATTCATAACAGTAGCAAAATTACAGTTAAATAAAGTAGCAGCAAAAACAACTTTAAGGTTGGGGGTCACAACTACACAACGAATCGTATTAACAGGTCACGGCTTTAGGAAAGTTGAGAACCACTAGCTTAGAACAAATTGGTCCTTCAACACCTGCTTAGGAAGTTTCTAGTTTGATCTACTGGGAGCCCTTGGTTTGCCCATGATAACCTTTAAACACTCCTGTTAGCTATCTGTCACTAAGCCTATGCCTCAGCCCAAACCTAATGATCCAAGAATGGGTCCATTTCTCAAGGCTTTTATTCATGGACAAAACAGGTTTTGCTTCTTTGGCTTTTTATTTAGTGTTGATTTAAAACTAAAAAATTAAACTCACAAAGTACTTATTATTGACAAAAAAATATCAAAATATTCAGGAGAAAACCACTGGCATGAAAACACTTTATTTCAGTCTCCAATATACATTCAAATATTAAAATAAAGATATATTTAGATGCTAAAAGAAAACAGGTAAGGGCTGGAGATACAGCCCAGATAGAAGAGTGCTTGCCTAGCATGCACAACGCCCAGAGCTTGATCTCAAACACAGCCTAAAATCCGGTGTGGGAGGTGAATGCCTGGGGTCCCAGCCCTTAGGAGGCACAAGCAGGAGCATCATAAATTCAAGGTCACCTGCAGCTACACAGTGAGTCCTGAGCCAGCCTGGGCTACATGAACTGTCAAGAAAGAAAGAACAAAAGAGAGAATGTAAGAAATGAAAACAAGTGGATAGGGAAAGGAGGGGACATAGAGAAAGATAAACAAACAGAACAGAAATCCAAAACTTTAAAACATCTCAGTTTATAAAACGTGTCCCATAAAAATGATGCCATAACCATGTGTGGTAAGTGACATTTAAAACACTTAGAATATATCTCATGATACCGACAACACCTCTACTGACCTCTGATTCATCACCCTTCTCTCTATAAGCAGTTGCAATACTGGTCTGAACAGCCTTAATCCAGGCCTGGCGAAGCTTTTCAGAATCCGCCTGGAGCATACAACTTCTAAAAGGAAGCAGCAGCATTTTGTCAGACAATAAATCAGAAGGGGAAAATTTTTCTCACTATGCTATTCAGCACATTTTTAAAAAAGAATTTATGTGTATTAGTGTTTTGCCTGAATGTAAGTCCATGCACTGCTGCATGTGTGACATCCTTGAAGGCCAGGGACTGACTGGTGAGAGAGACCCCAGGCCTGCAATCACGGCCAGGTGTGCCACCAATCTGTGCTCTGCCAAGTGAACCCCAGCCCTTGGGAAGAGCAGCTAGTGCTCCTAATGGACGAGCCGCCTCGCTAGCTACTCAGTAATACTTTTTAGCAAAAAGCAATTTTAGTTGGAAGAAGGGTTTCATCATTCATCTATCTTGTGGGCAAGTATGATTGAGATAAAAATCAAGGTAAAAATATAAAAACATCTCTTAAAAACAAATTATCTATCCCAAAACTTGAAACTTATAAATGATCCAAATACAGTGGACCCCCTGTAATTCCATGTCTTAGAAGCTGGGAGTGCTGAGGTCCAGGCCTGCCTGGGCTATTACAGGGCAATTTCTATGAAGTCAGACTGGACTACATAAGGAAACTCTGTCAAAGTGTGTGTGCACATACACATGTGCTGTGCATGTGTGTGTGTGTGTGTGTGTGTGTGTGTGTGTGTGTGTGTGTGTGTGTGTGTTCTCTCCTATTTTCTCCCTCTCCCCCTCTCTCCCCACATTGTAAACAGAACAATCCTTTTAAAAACTGGGGTACAAATTCCATCTGTCATACACTCTCCATTCAACATAATATCACAAAAGTTACGCATGGACCAGGCTTGGTGCCACAGACTTGTAATCCCAGCTTCTCAAGAGGCTGAGTCAGGAGAGTGAAAAGTTCAAGTCTTACTATCATCAAGGTCTAAACAGTAAAAGTTACCTAGCTTTCATAAGGGCACATAAATAATGTTTAGAGGACGGACAGAGCTCAGCAATGGGTGCTTGCCTAACACGCCCAACGCACTAAGTAAATAAGTAATCTCTGCAAACTTCAAAGAATACACTACATGAAGAAAAGTCATAGAAGTACTTGGAGATAAATAACATCCAAGTTTGCTACTATAAGTTATTCTCAAAACATTAATTCTGTTACACTGAAATCAGAAACCAGAGTTCTCAAATCTGGGAAAAATCTCTGAGACAAACTACAGACACATAGAAACAGTTCTCAAATTCTTGCCAACATCTTACTTTGTTGGAGAGACGACCTCAAAGCAGAACCGTCGCTCGATGTCTTCACAGTGCTTCACTGTACAGAGCCTGAGGTCTTCCACCACCACAGTGGGGCTGTCCTGCAGCAAAGAGGCAACTCGGGGTTACCGGCTCAGCCTTCTGCACCACCAGCAGCAACCACAGACTTCAAACACAGTCCAGGAGACGGCCTCTTTAAAGGATCTCTATTTTATCATATTGTCACTATGTACAGAAGACAGACAACTAATGGAGGCGATTTTATATCATTCATCTAATCTGTCTTGTCAAACTGCTATATGTCAATTGCGTGCAATCATTTACAGAAAGGACTGGCCCACAGCCTAGCACTTAGTCAGTACTCAGGCCTCCCCTTGTTTGTCCTCTGCCACTCATGCCCATTACACCTTGGAGTCCCACTCACATACAGAAAAGCTACTTTATCACCCAAAGAGGAACCTTTCATGAATGGTGTTTTCAATAGCCCAAAGAGAAGCAAGATATTAGTACATTCTTCTTCAAATTCTTACGAGAAAGATAAAAGATTTCATCATTTTCTAATTAAAATACTAGTACAAAACTCAGAAGAAAACATCAAGGGAAACTGCAAGGTTCACAAGGACTGTAATTACCCAGCCATCTCACAAGCAGTGGCTACCTTACGTCTCTGAGTCACAGACTATCACTGCAGGGCTATCTTTGGAAAGTAAGCTATCAATTAAGAAAGGCTTCTTTATTTCCAGGGTCTAGCATTCTCACAAGCTGTCCCAGGACAGCGTTCCAGAACATAAAATCCCTTCCCTTGAAATCAGGCTCAAGCAAGCAGACAGACAGACAAGCACAGCAGGAACAGAGGGCAGGGCCCCCACTTCCCTTACTAACAGCGTGTGTTTTGATTTACATCACTTTAAGGTGTTCTATACTATCACCACCTGTCCTTAGGTAACATGTACCAAAACATATCAAGTCTAGGGATCGAAATCTCAGAACTGGAGCTCAAAAGATGGCTCAGTGGTTAAGGGTGCACACTGCTCTTGCAGCAGACAGGAGTTAGGTTCAGACAGCTCACAACTGCTTATTCACTTTAATTCCAGCAGACCTGATGCCTGCCCTCTTCTGATCTCCACAGGGACTGCATTCAAGTGTACAAATCTACGCTCAAGACACACAAATGCATGGCATAATTAAGAATAAAAATAAAATCCTAGTAAAAAGGAGTGGAGAGATGTCTGGACAGTTAGGAGCACTGGCTGCTCTTTCAGAGGACCCAGGTTCATTCCCAGCATCTATAACTCCAGTTCCAGGGGATCTGAGGGCCACTTCTAGCCTTTGTGGGCACTGTATACATGGTACAAAGACGTACATGCAGGCAAAATACCCATATACATTCAAAGAAGCAAAAAGAAAAAATGTTTAAAAAAAAAAGAATTCATAATTGGAGGACTAAAGAAATGGCCCTGCCTTGAACGGTGCTTACTGCACACAGAGCACCAGAGCAGGCTCACAGCACTCACGTCAGGTGGCCCCCAACCACCTGTGCCTCCCACTCCAGGGGGATCAAACACCACACGTCTCTGTGAGCACCTGCACGCACATGCGCAGAGACATATACATACATACACATAATTTAAACCAGGATGATGGCAATGATGCAGGGCTCAGGGATGCAGGCCTTAATCTTGCACTCTGGAGGCAGAGGCTGCCAGATCTCTGTGAATGAGGCCAGCCCAGCATAAACAGAGAGCTCCAGGCCAGCCAGGGCTGCATGAGCAGACTGTGCCTTAAAATAATAATCTGGTGCCTCTGGGGCACTGCAGTCACACGTACAAACCTGCAGTCAGACATACATGTACACCCAAATGAAAGTGAATATTTTTTTTTCAAATTTAGAATTCAAATCACCATGCTTTGAAAGTTCAAGGGTCACCAGCTCCCACTCTGCTTGTTATTTAAACCCAAACAAACATAAACCAAGAAATAGTAATTTCCAGAGTTTTGCATATGGATATTTATGGACTTCCGTATTCACAGAAACAAAGAGACAAAGAACTAAAACCAGAACTCACCGGCTTTCCGCTTTATTGCTTAACAAAGCACCTACCTTAAACTTTTTCTGGTAAACCAACTGATTGTTCTGTATGGAGAACCAGCGTCTAGACAGAGAGGAGACAGTAAAGATCACACTCTGTTGTGCGGTTATTGTGAGCTGAGGACTTTGGAGAGCTGCACCGCTTGGCTTTCATGACTGAGTGTCTGAAATATCTACTGAAAACTCAGAATACACATCTTAAAGTCACAGGTTAGGGACAGAGACTGGCTGTTTTGGTTCATTTTATTCATAACTTTATATCGTAACAAAAGCTTTTATTTTTTTCCTGCTAAGACCATATGATAACTGTATTTTTAAAGTTCAAATGTATACTTTTATTTTTGAGGTACTCAAAATAATTAAAATCTTTTCCCTCAAGTATCAACATTTATGATATAGAAAACACTGTGAATAAAATGTCCATTTATAAAAGTAAAACATTAAGATAAATGGTAATTTCTTTTCAAACCTTCAGAAATTCAGCAAATGTTTGATTTAATCAGCAAAACAAGAGACTAATCACTTTGAACTGTATCAAAGAGGAGATGATCAAGAACTTTATTTCAAAATACTTCTCAGGAAAATAACATCACCAAATACAATCCCCCAACTGTCTGTATGTCTCTCCTCATTACTGTAAAGTTATTAGGAAAACAATTTGTTCATAATGTTCTTTAGAAAAAAAGCTAGGCAATGTAAGCCATATCCACTAATTCTAATTCATTAAAGTAATGAAAGGAACTAAAGACATAAAAAAAAAAAAATCACAGTCAAAAGCCATTCATAAAGGAAGCAAAACTTCTCACCGAGCACAAAAAGTGGACAGGATCTGAGTGGTTATTTTTAAATTAGTTTCATATGAGATGATTTTTTAATTAGTTATTAATCTATTAGCAGACAGAGATTCTACCTTTTCATGAATACTATACAAATTACTAGAAATTGTATTAAAGCGTTTTGGTTTTCTATTTTCAAATTTTTGGTCATTTCTCTAAAGCTGAGGAGACCAGAAGACACCTTGGCAGTTTTTAGGCCTTGTACAGGTGGGGTAGGTTTTCTTGCCACTTGAAGACATAACAAACCTTATTCATTGAATCAGAGTTTTGTTAAATAAGCATCTAAATAAAACAAGGTGGGGCGCCGCTGAACGCAAATCAACAGAGCAGAAAAGGGAGAACTTCCAGGGTCTTGCCGGGACAGGCAGGGGTTAGAGACGTTAGCGGAAACTCCTACACACAGACAGACGGCGCAGCCCAGACGGCGCGGCCTGCCACGCGGAGGACATGCAATGGAAACAATCTCTCAACCTGATTAAAGGCTTGTTCTTAAAACTCACGTGAGGAAGGAGAACTACATCAATAACAATGTATACGCTGCATATCATAGGAGTCCTCTTATATAGTTCGGGGAAAACTAGTTTTATTGAACAATGGGAAGACGTCCACATAACCATGTAAACTTTTCATGCTTTTGAGGGCTACAAAATTATTTTTTCTTTTGACCTTGTCCATATTAGGGCAGTATTCCTTAGAAACGATGATGATGATGATGATGATGATGATGATGATGATGATGATGATGATGATATGCAGATAAAACTGCCTCTGTTCCAGCAGGAACTATCCCATCAACTATTAACCTTGTGGAACATATGTATGTCTGAAGTTCAGTCTCCCTGACATTTATGTGCTTCTGGGTAACATTATCATCGGGTTTTGTAACATACTTAGGAAAGACAATACAAAGTTCTCTTTGTTTGTGACCTCCTTAAAGAAAACATAATATATCCTAGGTAGAGAAGAATGAATTGCAAAGATGTGTCTGTCTGACACAACCTTCCTTCTACCACCATTAAAAACATACATCTGACATCAACCAGAACTCTAGCTAGGTCACTAAGGGGCATTCAGTTGATGTGATACACATATAATGCGGATATCTGGACAGTGTAGGCATGTGCCCTGGTGTGCATGCACATGTATGCACATGTATGCACATGTATGCACATGGAGTCCAGGGAACAACCCTGGGGAACTGCCCAGCGTCTTTGAGACGGTGTCTCTCATGCTCACTAACTGGGCTACGCCCGCTGGCCATCAAGCCCTGGGGTCTCTCTCTCTCCCTCTCCAGTGCTGGGATTATGAGCACAGGCCAAATGTGGCGCTGCACGTGGGTTGTAGGAGCTCAAACGCGGGGCCTCGTATCTGCAAGGCAAGCATTTACTGACTGAGCTCGCTCTCTCCCTCTCTCTCTCTCTCTCTCTCTCCAAGCCCTGGAACAGAGGTTTTAACTGTTCCTATAAAATAATCCTAGTGGCTCTATTTCCAGGAAAGAGGAAGTGTGGTAAAGAGCTTGTAGCCTATGAATTATACACACACAAATACTTAGCCCTTGAAGTACTTGGCACAGGAAATTTTAGAGTACTACAAAAACTGTGACTAGATCTAAGAGACAAGTTTGGAAAGATCACCCACTACTATAGTATACAGTCTACACGACTAAAAAGTGAAGCACAAAGTATAAGACATTCTAATTTCCTATGTGAAAGTAAGACCCATTTTGTGTCTATCTCAAACTGAAGTAATTTAGTATAATTTAGGCCAACATGTTACATATATTTTTTAAAAATTAAATACTATTGCCTACCAAGGAAAACTTCTAGGTCATAAAATTTGGGTTAAAAGGAAAAAAGTGTATTTGTAAAAATCAAATATATTTTACCATGTTTGATCTTAATATCAAAAATATCGGTAAAAGTCACAGTTGTAAATTTGAAGAAGCTCTATAACTGAAATGATATAAGTCACGGGTTCATATACACACTCAGGTGCTAGATAAACACATAATACAATGTAAGGCCTAATGCACTGTTTTATTTTCAACTCCAATTGCTGTTTTCATGGGAAGAAAGTGACAGAACAAAGAACACCTAGCCCGTGACAACAAACTCTTTCAACAAAATCAGCACCTACCTCAGGACTCATCACAGTTTGCTACTTTATGTCCCTCGTAAAAAACAAAAGTTAGAGGGTACTGCGACCACTGGGTCTGCATCTCTGTGGCTAACTGTAAGCACATCAACTGTCTGTCCCAGTTCAAATCCACTGAGGACATGGGCAATTAGAAGGTAGAGTTCTCTTCCTCAAATAACTACTCATATTTTCTTTCCAATTTAGAGTATGAAGAGATGGTTTTATCCATTGCAAGTAATCCGACTGAACGCGGGTTAATTAGGCACTTTCTCGTGCTTACAGAGAGACCGTGTAAGAAGAGGGAGGGCAGGAAGCTATTTGGTACCTGATGTGATCGGGCTTTTTCCTGTCATGTGAAAAAATGGGGCAGGGTTAAAACAAAAGGGAAAGGTGTAAAAGAAAGAAAATGCAAATGCGCAAATAAGCAAAGGACCAGCATGATACAAACTAAGACAAAAATTAAAGAAACAAGCTTAAGTAATAACCTAACAACGCAGTCAAAAGTACCCATGTGCTTGATATACACAATATAAATATATGTAGTGTCTCAACTCTTAAGAAACGGAAGAACTTTGAAAACATTTGAATTATTATATTGCCATCACCTTATACATCTATTGGGTTTTCTACCTCTATGGTCGTAACTAGAAAATACAGACAGTATTGTGCTACACACGCATAGCTGTGCCTAGACAGGAAGAGGAAAATCACGACATGTGTATCTACAGAAGCCTCAAGCAAATGCAAACTTTTAGGAAAGAAAGCAGGGTTACTAATTAAGAATTTCAAAGATCATAAAATGCTGACTGAATAAACCCCCTACCTGCCCACACCATCTCCACCAAACGATGACAAAGACGCTAAGGCCACAGATGAATGGGATTCTTTGGTTGGTTTCCGGGAAGGCTGGGGAGTAGGACAGTGGAGACAGGCCTGGGCTCCGCAGTCCAGGCTAACCGTACATCCACACTCCTCCTGCCTCCCTCCCAGGAGCTGGGACCACTCATCCTCAGTGTGTGCTCATTCCTCTCATTCTCACCTGCATCGGCACTGTATACAGCATTCTGCTTTAAACGCTGTATAATACGTTTTATGCACTGAGCTAGTTTTGTGGTCTAATGGAGGAGTCTGCTTAGCCTTTCTATCTTAGTGCTAAATTATGTTTAAATTATTTTCCTTGTTATTCTTTTCCAAATTCATTATGAAAAGCAAAAGAGAAACATAGGTTCCAGTGTTTAAAATCTGAATTGGCACTGCTGTACCAAAATGACTTAATTAGAAAGCTCAGTGTGCCGGACTTTGTGGCCTCTGCCTTTAATCCCAGTACTCAGGAGGCAGAGGCAGGAGGTTCCCTGAGTTTAAGGCCAGCTTGGACTCCTGGTCTAGAGTGAATTCCAGGACAGCAAAGACTACACAGAGAAACCCTGTCTTGAAATTCCTCATTGTAGCAGACCTTAATGCACCCCCAGAAAAATAAAGCTGCCCCTTAGTGTTTAGTGTAGCACTTAGTTCTAGGACCCAATCATACATACCCACAGAATCACAGTGTGTGAGAGTCTGAGTGTGTGAGGAACATGCAGATGGAAGGAAGAGAGGGAGAGGGAAAGAGGGAAGGGGGACAGAGAAGGAGAGAGGGGAGAGAAGAAGAGACTCTGTGTGTGTGTGTGTGTGTGTGTGTGTGTGTGTGTGTGTGTGTGTGTGTGTGTGTGTGTGTAACAGAAAGACTCTTTCCATGCTGCCCTCTTCTGGGCTCAGGTGAATTTCCCACCTAGGCCTCTTGAATTAACTTAGACAATAAGCCTACATCCAACTCAATCACCCCTAGATTTACTTACAATTGCTACTATAATGTAAACACTAATTAAATAGTATCATTGCATTGTTTAAATAATCATTACAAAAAAACCTCTACATGTTAAGTACAGAGTTGTTTAATCCCCAAATTCTGACTCTCAGTCGGCTGAGTCGTCACATCTCACGGAGGGCTAACACTAAAATAGACTTCTATGTCAATCAAGATGCATGGGGGAGGGGGGGGTGAGTCCGTCACAACTCACTGAGGGCTAACAGAATAGACTTCTAGGTCAAAATGCACAGAGGACGGTGAGCAGGAACAAGATGGCAATGCAAAGGGACATGGCCTTTCCATCCTTAGGCCAACGGCTCTCACACACAGCAAAAGCACCACGCTACACCATACAATACTGGATACTGCTTGTAAAGTAGACGGCAGCTGTGACGCACGAGGGCGGGCTTTTTACTATTCAGGAATTCCTAGTCACAGGTCCCTCAGGACGGAGATCTTTCACAGCTGATGTTGAAAACATGGTATAACTTCATAAAATTATAGACAAGATCAAATGCGCCATGACATGATCGTGCCCACGACATGATCGTGCCCCAGAACAGCTACAAAAAGGGGGCTTTCCTTGAAACCAATCAAACAATATTTTTGAAAAATGCTTAAATCATGAGTAGAAAAGCTTAATATCTGCAGAGGCAGCTTCTGAGACGTTTTAATGTTAAGGAATACAAAGTCTTACTCAGGGCATTAGAATGTATTACAATAAATTAGATGGATAACTAGGGAAGACACCAGCCAAACTGGACAAAAGAAAATTATTGCATTTCCCGAGATTAGATTTTTTGAAAAGCCTCATTTAGGAAATGCAAATGCATTTGCAATTTTTAACATCAATAACACCGCAGGAAAGCTCTCACTAATAAGGAATTACTGCTCTTTCTTCCCCTTTACATAATTCCCTCCTGCTATATTTTGCATATGATCTGGCTCCCAGTATGATACCAACAAGGGTGACAGGACCCTAAGGAGGCGGCCTTACGCTGAGTGACCACATCACTGAGAACATGGCCTGTGCGCGGCAGTGTCCTGCAGAAGTCTGCTGCTTGACACTGGCCATTTAAAAGAGAGAGAGACCCTTCCCTAGTCTTTGGCTTTCTGTCTCAAGATCTCAGCCACTTAGCTCTTCTACTGAAACACAGCCCCTCAACACAGGCCGTCTGTAATTTCCAGACTACAAAAAGATGAGAAAAATCAATCCCTCCTCATTTGAGTCATCTCAGGAAGTCTCCATCTCCACGCTGAAGCTGACCTACAGTCTGTGATTCCGATGGCCACGGGCAGCGCCTCTGCGCAGCAGCCTCCTTCCTGAGGGGATGCCTGGCACCCTGCAGACCCTGGCACACCTACAAACAGGGATTTGCAGCTAGATTTACAGCTTCTTCCTACTTGATCTTTGCCAGTTAATATGGCTCCTAAGACAAATAGTAACAAATCATAAGGACAACATCTGATCTGCTATTGATTTTACTCTGGTGCAATTGAACAGCAATGGAATTCTCCACTAAGACTCACTGTGCTTCAGAATAGACTCTGAGATCACAGCTCACTGAAGTGGTCCATGGAAATTTATTTTTCTTTTTTATATAATGATTATATTTCTGGGGCTTTATTGTATTTTCATTTTCTCAAGCTTTAAGGAGATAGTTTATCAGTCTGATGGTTAAATTTCAATTCTAACATTATATTATAAGCCTATACTGGCTAAATAATCTTCAAATATTTACTGCACACTGTTTCCAGCCTCCTATGCTAACTACAGAATTTGTCAGGAAGGACTTCAAGGACTATTGTTTTACACTGTAGCTCATGAAACACAATTTTAAGTTTTCATTTTCACAGTATAGTAACTAGAAACACTGCTGACAACTAGATCCCCACAGCTGGCCCTCCCGTACCTATGTCTTATTTAAAAGTTCTATATAACTCAGAGGCGTAATGATAAAAATCATTATTGTTTCCAGAGTATAGTAACTCTCAGGTAAAGATAAAATACTTCAAATAAAACCATTTAGATTTTCTACAATATCAAATACTAGAGAAATTCTCAATAAACCACAGACATTTGGAAATGTCACTGGATGTTTTTGAACTTCCAGACCAAGAAACCTAAACAGAAACAATCAAACCCAATCAGTACAGCCCTGAGACGCCCTTGTAAGTGAATGGACAGGCACCAAATGGGCTTCCTGCGGAGACCCTCGATTGTGGTAATGTGTGTCTTAGAGAATGGCCCTGCGGAGACCCTCGATTGTGGTGATGTGTGTCTTAGAGAATGGCCCTGCGGAGACCCTCGATTGTGGTGATGTGTGTCTTAAAGAACGGCCCTGCGGAGACCCTCGATTGTGGTGATGTGTATCTTAGAGAACGGCCTTTGCGTTGCTCCCCATTCCTACAAAATCATTCTGTAAGAAAGGAAGGAAGGAAGGAAGGAAGGAAGGAAGGAAGGAAGGAAGGAAGGAAGGAAGGAAGGAAGGAAGGAAGGAAGGAAGGGAGAAAAAGCATCCTGAGCAACAGATCAATCACTAGCATTCAGAAGGGTGACCCTGCGCCAAGCAACCTTTCAATGCCATTTGGTATGGAATGATTTTACTTATCATATTAATACAGTAAAATAGTTTAGATACTTTTTTGTTTTATTTTGCAATTTTAGATATAAGATCTTACTATGCAGCCCAGGCTGGCCATCAACTCAAACTTCCCGTTTCCATCTCCTGAAAGGATCACAAGTGTCCCCCACGGCACCTGGCTGTAATTCCATTCCAGTGGTTTTATAAAAATTACTTCAGCAAAACTTCAAAGCTTTTGCTGCTCCTCACACTTACAATAATGAAAGAATGGTTGTCACGGCTTACCATGTTCTACGTTACATGGTATATAAAGGCCAAAAGCCAAAAGGTCAGGGCCGTCTGGGCTTAAGACTCACAAGTAAAGTGTCCCCCCCTCGCTCCCCCGTCTGTCTGTCTGTCTGTCTGTCTGTCTGTCTGTCTGTCTCTCTCTCTCTCTCTCTCTCTCTCTCTTGTTTTTCAAAACAGGGTTTCTCTGTGTAGCCCTGGCTGTCCTGGAACTCACAGAGACGCACCCGCCTCTCCTCCCTAGTGCTGGGAGGTGTGCATCACTGCCACCCCACCACCTGGCCACAAGCAAATTCTTAATATATAATTCTGGATAAAAGATGAGTGAGGCTTTAGCCAGTATAGTCCAAGTATTATAAGAACTACTTTTCTCCTTTAAGCCTTAAGTTTCAAATCTAGCCGGGCAGTGGTGGCACACACCTTTAATCTCAGCACTTGGGAGGCAGAGGCAGGCGGATTTCTGAGTTCGAGGCCAGCCTGGTCTACAGAGTGAGTTCCAGGACAGCCAGAGCTACACAGAGAAACCCTGTCTCGAAAAACCAAAAAAAAAAAAAAAAAAAGTTTCAAATCTAAAAGTTTGTGTTTTTATTTTTCACCTGATCCGTAAGATTCATCTTTCCTGTAGTGGGCTGGATTAAAGAAAAGTTAATAAGGAACTTGGAGAATTTAGATAATTCTGGAGAAAAAAACAGCTGGTAATTACAGGGAGAGGCCGAAAGCGGCAAACACGTTAGCATCAAGGCTAATGTTGGAAACGCGTTACCTGTTCCACGTTTTGAAGGCGTTGCTGGCTCGTTTGAACAGATACCCTTCCATGACAATGCCATGTGCAGCGTCTACATTGTACTCTAGCTTGGAATCGTCACTGGAGAAATCCTAGACAAAACAGCACACACAGGACTTCAGATGACTGCGTTCCCAGGAAGAGAAACTTATCTAGGGAAAAGAGCTTTAAAAAAGTTTGGAGTGAGACTTCTGTAAGAGACAGGAAAGGGACGTGATAATGTACATGCCTCAGCACCGTAACAGCTTGGCACTATGGTAGAACGCTAAGATGAAGACAGAGTCGCGCTTATATAAAACATGGCATGGGAGAGGGACTGTAAGAAAAGACAACACACACACACAGATGCAAAGAAAAGGACTAAGACTCCAGAAGCATTACTAATGTCCTTGAATAAAGAACTCAGATCTGACACATGACAAGTGCTCCATTTGTAAGCAGCCGGTGATACTGGATGCAGCACTGCTGCTGGACTCTCTGTGAGCATATCCATGGTCTGTCTGTCAAGTAGGGACAAACACTCAAAGGACACTGGAGAAAAAGGAAACTGGAAGCCAAAAGGTCAAGAGAACCAGGGCATCTGGGGCTCAGGAGAACCTGTGCTCTCCTGCAGAGCCCAGACCGCTCAGCTAAGCACGGTGAATGGAAGGGGCTAAGGAAAGGCCCCACTGAAACTGCACGTGAGACCAGAACCAGGATCGTCACCACCACTCAAGACGGGTGCGAAGATCCCAGCCAACTAGACAGTCTAAACGGGGAGGGGCTGGAAGGAAAAGGCACGTGGCACAGTTGGTATTTATGAGAGGACTCTGCACACAGAACATTCCGAAGAATTCAGAAAAAAATCCCTATCAAGAGCATCAGCAAGATTGTCAGGACGAAATCAACACGGAAACAGTCTGACCGTAATGTAACGGACACAATGACTTTCTAAAGGGGGCATTTACGGAAGCAAGTGTCTGGGAAGAAACCCAAAAACAGGTGTGTAAGAAAATCACAAAGCCTTATGCAGATCACTAAAGAAAATGTGGACAGCAGGTAGGGTAAGACTACGACGCACACAGTGTTATCAACCAAGCACACTTGCTTTCTCACCGGTCTGACATACCCTCAAAACTAAAAACTTAATTACTCGTTTGTGTATCTGAGGGGAGGACTAACACTCCATGGTACTCATTGAGGTCTGAGGATAAGCTTGTTGTGGAGACTGAACCAGGCTACCAGGTTTGTGTGTCAAGCACCTTACCTATTGGGTCATCTTACCAGTCCTCACAAAGGCTCTTGTTATAGAACAAACTTGCCCCTGACGTTTGTATATCTACAAAACTCAGTCTGTAAAAGGAGAAAAAGAAGAGATGGAACCTTTGCTTCCCGGCACGTGACGCTGTAAAGCTGGGAACAATTCGACAACAATGTGTTGGGGTGATTAAGGCAAGATGACAGTGGGGTGGGAGAGACAGCCAGGAAGAGCCTGGGACGGAAGGCATCGCACAGCATCAGAGGGAGAGGCTGTGTTAACTTAAAGATCAACACGACATCGACATAAGGAAAGCAGATCTCTACCCACTACCACACAAGAACCCAGTTACATATGAAGTAAAGAGCTAAAGGCAAAGGCTAGGGGTACAACGTGGTAAAACGTCTGTCTGTCAGACATGATGCCCGAGCTCAGTCTCCAGCAAAGACAGAAACGTGAAAAGCAAACCTACCCGGGAGAGGTAGTCGTGATCTTGTGTTGGGAATTGCTGAGCAACAAAAGTACCAGAAAATCTAAATCACATGTATCTACAGTATATGAAGAACTTGATCATCAATCAGGAAGACTGGCAGTAAGAAGGAAGAAAAACGAACAGACATTTCACAGACAGGGAACAGGCACGGACAGATACCGGTCACCAGTCACTAATGGTAATGTAAAGCAGTGAGATGTCCGTGTCCGCAGTGCAGTGGTGAGGCCAACGAGGCCCCGCGGTGCTGTCCACCAGCATCCTTGCCACGCTGAGCACACATACTCTGGTACCGCAGCTCGACTCCATAGCATGCACATCTATCCCAGACGTGCGAAGGCACAGGCAGGACATACAGGAGAGCTCACAAGAGCACTGTGTCTCACACTGACCAATACAATTGTTAGGACACCTTAAAATGTACATCAGGAATGCTTTCCCTTACATTTTAATTGACTAGATTTTTTTTTTTTACCTGTAATGCAGCCTGTGTCAGCATTTAGGGGCAGAGAAAGTATTCACAATAAGTAAGAACAGCATTATTTTCTTAAAAGAAAAACAGTTGTGCATTGTTTAAAGTCAAATAATCTCAGATTTGATAATTTAGCAATTTGAGTGTGTGCATATATATATTTTATTCAATTTAACCAACAATCACATATTTCTATAAACATAATTTGTCATTTAAAAAAATTATTGAATCCACTTTTAATAATCATTTGACAGTAATGCCATTAAAACAAGCTAGTTGTCAAAATACTATGCTGCATACCCTAACAACAAAGAGCCAGGCAAGGAAGTCACAGCTGTAAGCCCAGAACTGACGATGCTGGGCAGATAGAGCATGAGTTTCAAGGCCTAAGACCTAAGCAAGACTCTTGAGAAGAGAGAGAGGGACAGCAGGAGAAAGAGAGCAAATCATGAAGACCTGAAGCTGGGATGGTGGCACACACCTGTAATCCCAGGCACACAGGAGGCAGGAATAGAAGGACCATGCACTTGAAGCTAGGCTGGGCAATACAGAAAGATCATGTCTTCATTTGTTTGAGACAGGGTCTCTCTGTGTATCCCTGGATGTCCTAGAACTCCCTCTGTAGACCAGGCTGGCCTGGAACTCAGAGATCTGCCGGCCTCTGCCTCCTGAACGCTGGGATTAAAGGTGTGTGCCACCACCACCTGGCTTAAAAGATTACATCTTTAAACAGAAGAAAACATGGCATTGGTTTCACCCTATAATAACTAAAAGTAACTGATTTAAAGATGGCCTAAGTGGTCAGGCAGTGGTGGCGCACACCTTTAATCCCAGCACTTGGGAGGCAGAGGCAGGTGGATTTCTGAGTTCGAGGCCAGCCTGGTCTACAGAGTGAGTTCCAGGACAGCCAGGGCTACACAGAGAAACCATGTCTCGAAAAACCAAAAAAAAAAAAAAAAGATGGCCTGAGAGAAAACGCTTTCCTTCTCTAAATGTTATTTCTCTCTGAGCACGAGTGATGAGTATTATGTTTTTCTTACACTTGCAACTGATTTTGCTTTCATTTTTTTCCATTCACATCTTCTATGTCAGACCCAATCTGAGTAATCTGTAATCAAAGATGCCTGGATTCCTTATTATCAAGAGGGCAGATTTCTCACAGCATGCAGGAGTTTTATATGACTGTATTCAATCCCTAATTTGTCTTTTATGCTCGATTATAGCACAAATACATCTCAGACTATCTAAGATAAAGTACTATTAGGCTACGTTCTGGATATGACAAACTCAACTCCTGCATGAAGAAATGAATATAAATTTACTATTCAATTCTCATTTTAAAAACATTTGTCAAAAAATAGTTTAACTAGGCTTTGGCAATTCAACAAGCCATGAGGGTTCAGAAGGAGGTGCTGAGCAGCCGTGGAGTGGCTGCAGCAGGGGGTCAGTAGGAAGGAGGGAGGGAGGGAGGGAAGGAGGGAGAGAGAGACAGAGACACAGAGACAGAGACAGACACAGAGAAACAGAGACAGAGAGACAGACAGAGGGGGAAGAAAGAGAGAGGAAGGAGAAGGGATTGCATACATTCTCTGTTTCTCTCTCTTGGCTCACTCTCACGCACACACACACATACACACACACACACACTTTGGCAGGAGGTTGTTAGTATCCTAAATTAAACCATGAATACTATTTATAATTTTAATACGGTGCAACCTTTAGTTAAGCTCCTGACAGGTTAAGAATATTTATAAACTGGTTCAAGACCACAGCCTGCAAATGTTTTGATCTGAAGAGATAATGAAATGCACATGTTAACATCTAACACACTTCACCTTTCACAAAAAGGATTTACTGAACAAGCAACGGAAGGCTTTCTGAGTAGCAAGGCTCGCTTGCACACACTAACTCCCAGTGAAGGGAGATCAGTCTAACACTCCGGTGTACCTTCTGCTGGATCGTAGAATGTTTTTGCTCCATCTCTCTTTTCTCCTTTGCTGCATCCACAACCAGTCGATCCAACTAAAGGAAAGAAGGAAATTATAGACTTAAAAATTAAAGAAACAAGGGATTTCTTTAAAACCATATTCCAAGTCATTTTATAGTTACACATAAATCACGTGATTAAAGGTAACCTAAAACAGCATTTTTGGCTAAACATTCAAGTAGAAGTTCACAGTTTTCTAGTGTCAAATCTTTTTTGAGGAAGCCATATCTTAGGCGGAAGGGCTTCCAAGCAGGAGCCCTGTCTTGAGCACTGCACCCGTGTATGCTACACCCTCAGAGGACAAGGACTCCAACCTAAAGTGCCTGGTGACCTACTTAGAAGACGCTGGTCGCTGCAGACAAGGTAAGCTTTAAAACAAGCACACAATAAAACCATGACTTTTTTTCCTTCTCAACAATACCAAAAGGCAGTGCAGCTAAACTAAATAGGGCGGAGGTCACCGTGCGCACCGACGGCTGCATCCCTTCACTAGCACACGCCACGTTTCCAGCTTGCATTCCTTATGCTGCAATCAAATCTAAAAGGTAAACTAAAAATAAAAGACAGTAGTGAGCCTGCTTGAGCCCAGGAATCAAGACCAGACTGGTCAACACAGTAAGGCCCTGCCTCTGAAAGGTTAAATTAAGTAAAATAATAAAAGGATATTAGTCCACAGTTCTGGGGTTATTGTCTACTCACTCAGCTACCGAGCTCATCCTAGCTGGCCTCATCTACACAGACCACTACAGAAGGTAAGACCACAGGCGGGTCGGGCCCGCCCAGAAGGCCTGGTCCACAGGTCTTAGCTGCATGTTTAGACATCATCCCGCCCCTCTCCTGGGCTATAGCTTAGCTCGGCCCATTATCTATTTTCTCCTCTTCCCTGACAATGTGAACCACCCCACACCTAATTCTACCAGATCACTCTGTGGTGTCAAAGCTGTCATTCCCCAGGTTTCCTTGCAGTGAGTGACTAAACACAGGATGTACACAGAATATACAGTTTCTAGGAACTGTCCTGCAGCAGACAAGATATGTCTTTCTCTTCCCTTCTCTCCCTCTGTTAGCTGGGGTTTGAGAATGACGCTAAGGTAGACAAGTCATGTTTAACCAGGAGGCTAACTCGAAGGACACAGTAAGCCTAGGCACGTGATACAAAGGTCATGAGTCTGTGCTTCTGACCTTACATAAAAGAAAGAAAACTCTCTTCCAGGCGTCCTAGTATCCTCAGTGTGGGCTGCACACAAATCCAAACTCAACTACTTACACACAGAGCATCTGTCTGGCACAGAGATGAACACAGCCCCGTACAAGAGACAGAAACACAGTGCACGCCAACCACAGCAGTGCACATCAACCACGGCGTGAGCCGCACAGGGCCCCACCTTCAGGGCCTCCTCCCCTCCCCCACGCTCACTGATCATTGGATGGCATTCCTATTCCACTCTTACCTTCCCTCCATTTCCCGAAATTCTAGTTTTTCTTTATCCCTCACCTCAAAAAAATATACTGGGAAAGAAAAGCTTGCAGATTAATCGTATTGTTTCTAAAGCAAGGCGGTTCATCACTCAATGAAAAGCACCATCTAAAGGGACCAGAACACACGGTGAGGCGCACGCACAGCCGTGCAAGGCCCTGGGTCTGAGCCACAGCTCCATGGAAGGAAGGAAGGAGCAAAGAAGGAAAGAAAGAGAGAAAAGAAAAAGGTGTCTGTGAAATAATGATGAATACCAAATGGTCTCAATCCTAAGACATTAGACTTTCATTACCCAAGGAGTCAATATAATTTTTTGAAAATGAAAAAGAGCAAAGTCTTAGAATAAAAGGAGGACCGTGTCTCCGTTCTTCAAGTTTAGGAAGTAAAGGACTAAGTCCTGCTGTTAGTACTGTAAAGCATACGCATGTATCTCAGCCTGCCTCAGCCCCCGCCCACCCCAGTGCCAGGGTCACAGGTGTGGACCACACCCGACAGAGAGCTAGTGAAGCCTCTTTTCAGTACCCTCATGTTCACTATTTAAGACAAGCATTTTTACCTTTAAGTTCATTTTTGGTTCAACATCCAACCCACGTGTAAATGTGCTGCAATGTCAAAGTCCTTATTAAGTAAATGAGAAACTGGATTTCCCAATGTGCTAAATATTTTTGAAAACATAAATGTCAACAAGCAGTACAGAACCGAGAGAGCCAGTTCAAGAGATTACCTGCGCTCCAAGGTCTTTCATGTAGGGCCCGAGCTCACTGAACAGGTCATACCCTTGATGGAAGAAGGCCAGATGTGCATACATGAAGGACAGCATCTAGGGAGAGAAGGGCTTCAGATCCACTGCAAGAAGCTTCAAAAAGCTTGAGTCCACGCTGTACTAAAGACCACTCCACAAGAACCCAAAGCATCACCTTCTTAAAACTGAGTTTCTTGAGGACTTCACAAATATTTGCAAATACAAAGAGAATACAATGTCTCTAAGGAAACACCCAGTAATCTGACATTTTAACAACTATAGTTGTTTAGACCTAAATAAAAATTACATAAGTAATATTCTCAGTAGCATCACTGTCTTACTAGAAATCCTTAAGTACATTATGAAATGTCTATGTGGTTCTTGGAGAATCCTCCCTAAGCAAAAAAGAAGTGAAAAGAGAAAAAATCTGGAGTCCCCAACAGTAGCAAACCAGCCCGCTGGGGTCTCCAGGCCCTAGTGAGCTTCGGGGACTCTCAGTTTTTCATTTTCCTGAAAAATATAAACTAGTAGGGTCAACATAGACTTTTCTCTTTTTAAAAAAACCTATTCACTTGCTTGTTTATGCACTGTGTGTGCACATATTCACAGATGCCCGGCGGAGTGCGGAGGTCAGAGGACAGCCTGCAGGAGTCAGTTCTCTGGAACTGGACTCAGGACACCAGGCTCAGCAGCCAGTGTCTTCAGCTGCTGAGACACCTCGCTGGGCCTGGAAATGTCTTTATATTTATTCCACAGATCCAAAACTGAAATTAAGGACAGGGGAGGGGTCCCCAGCTATATTTTATTAATCCACAAAAGAAAAGGCACCCTTGTTTTTATTAATTACATTTTTACATGAGAAGGAATTATATAATTAAATGTATGCAAAGAATCTCCTAAGACCTGTTTTATTTTTAGCAAGAACAGACATCTGTTTAATATTCTGAAAACTAAAGTAGGCCATAAGGTTATTAACACTAAAGAATCCTCTAAAAAAATTGTTTTCAAAATAAAAACCAGTTAAATCAAATTCAAATATTAATGATAAAAACTCACTGATATAAAAATTACTACAGTATTAGAAAATGATAATAGTTATACAACTGTGTGAAAGGATTATTTTAAAACCACTGAATTATAAAAAGGAGGAAATAATGATTATATAAAATGTAAAGCAAATGTACACATCAAAATATATACTAAACATATCAAGAAATAAATGACAAACCAGGAAACACAATAAAGGATCAATGATGGCACAATTCAGTACAAAAAATAATGGCTTCCTGTACTGGATGTTTTGTGTGTCAACTTGACACAAGCTGGAGTTATCACAGAGAAACAAGCTTCAGTTGAGAAAATGCCTCCATGAGATCCAGCTGTAAGGCATTTTCTCAATTAGTGATCAAGGGGGGAGGGCCCCTTGTGGGTGGTACCATCTGTGGGCTGGTAGTCTTGGGCTCTATAAGAAAGCCAGCTGAGCAAGCCAAGAGAAGCAAGCAAGCCAGTAAGGAACATCCCTCCATGGCCTCTGCATCAGCTCCTGCTTCCTGACCTGCTTGAGTTCCAGTCCTGACTTCCTCTGGTGATGAACAGCAGCATGGAAGTGTAAGCTGAATAAACCCTTTCCTCCCCAACTTGCATCTTGGTCATGATGTTTGTGCAGGAATAGAAACCCTGACTAAGACACTTCCTAAGTAGCCAGGAGAATATATGGAAAAATGATCAAACTCTTTACTGACAAAGCGCAAATTCAACAACGGAATCTTGGTTTTTGCCTATCATACCACTGGGCAAGGTGAGGAGACCAGGCTCTAGTGCTCACTGCTGGCAAAGTCGGTAGAGAAGTGGCTATTCTCACACACTGTCGGTGAAAACAGTTGATAGGCCTTGAAATTTGGTAGTATTTTTAAAAAGCCTTTCCACATTTGAAAACTTTGACTGGGATGGCCACTAATCCTGACACACTGAGTTCAAGCCCCTGCCCCCCACAGTGGAAAAGAGAACTTACTTCCACAAGTTGTCCTCTGACCCCCACATGTCCACCATAGAGGACACACATAAAACAATAAGTAAACAAATAAATTTAATACAACTTTATTTAAGTAACATCTTGTCTATAAATGCAAATAAAGCAATAATCAGGTTTTTATTAGGATGATCACTACAATGAGATGTTTTAATGTAAAATCATGAAGAACTGCTTAAGTACTCATTAAGGATAATAAACTGTAGTATAGTCAAGGCTAGCTTAAGTCAGCAAATTTTACATCTCATGAGCCAAAATTCGCTTTTAACCTTTTAGAAGGATGAAATAAAAATTTTAAAACACAAAAATTAATGTGAAAATTATATAAAATTCAAACTTCTGTGCTCAGACATCAGGTTTTACTGAGCCCAGCCAAGCCCACTTATCTGCTTCTGGGCAGACAGGTCCTCAGTACAAGGGCACGGTGAGTAAATGGCAGAGGCCACAGGGCACAGACCCCACTAGATTTACCAGACAGCCCTTTATTTCCTGTTTATTCAGGTGACAGAGTTCCAGATGTCCACAGAGGCCATGGTAAGACATAGTGTCTCCATACTGGCTGTCTGGAAAACATGGCTGGGGAGAGGTGCCACCTGGTATAAAATAAGTGCAAAGCATCACAGAGTCAAGCACAGCATTGGAACAGACCATGGTGGCGACAAGGCCTAAGCAGCAAGAACAGCAAGTGGGAAGGAAACTGCTCCAACTAAACTGAGAGAATCCTCCTGAAGGTTCTAAAGGAGAAAGGGCACAGTGTCACGGCACACCCTCCTCATTTCCTTGTCAAAGAGCAGGTAAAACCTCACTGTCACCATAGATAAAAAAGGTCCGATGAGGGGGGCTGGAGAGATGGCTCAGCAGTTACGAGCACTGGCTGTTCTTCTAGAGGACCCGGGTTCAATTCCCAACACCCACATGGCAGCTCACAACTGTCTGTAACTCCTGATCCAGGGATCTGACTCACACATGCAGGCAAAACACCAATGCACATGAAATAAAAAGTAAAATAAAAAGCACATAAGCTTAGTCTTTAAAAAAAAACATTGCCCAAAGGAGAAAGGGAAGAACCTAGCAATCTTTATGTTTTTGTGACTACAGAGAAAGAACAGGCTAAAAACATCAATCAGGGCCTCTTCAAGCCATAGGGCTGACAGAAGTCTTCAAGCTCAAACACTCTAATGCCTAACCCCACATACAACCATAGAGAAGCATGTGATTTTGAAAGACACTTTGTAGGCATTTCTAGAAGCAAGGGTGAGAGAGATGGCTCAGCAGTTAAGAGCAACTTTGTAGAGGACTTGGGTTCAGTTCTCAGCACCCTCGTGGCAGCTCACAAGTGTCCAATAGCAATCTCAGTTCCAGGGGATCTGATGCCCTCTTCTGACCTCCTCGGGCACCAGGCATATACAGTACATGCAGTACATATACCTGTGTGTAAAACACCCATATATACAAAATAAATAAACCTAAAAAATATTTTTAAAAAAGAAACTTGGGGCCAGACAGATGGCTCAGTGGTTAAAAGCATCACTGCTCTTCTGAAAGTCCTAGGTTCAATTCCCAGTACCCACATGGCAGCTCACAACTGTCTGATGCCATCTTCTGGTGTGCAGATGTACATACAGACAAGTGTCCATTTACATTAAATAAAAAGATAAATAAATAAATCTTTAAAGAAGAAACTTTGTAAAAGCAAATATAATTAAAGAGAAAATTCAAGGTGGCAATTATGTTTAATAAGTTTCAAAACACTCCTGAAATATTCTCACTGGTTCCAGCCACCACTCCCAGCTACTTTAAAAACGTATTAGGTATCTAGACCACGTGAAATGTTACACTGGAATAAACAGAGAGTGGAGAGCACACAGTGGGTCTGTCTTTGTGAAGCAGGCCGTAGGTTAGCAGACAGACACAGAAACAGCTGTACCTTGAAGCAGATGGCACAGGAAAGAGAAATGGGAGCTAAGAGCCAAGAAGAGTTCCTGGGCAGGGTGTCAGACTACGGGGGTGGGGAGAGGGGTGCGAGGTGCGGGGTGGGGGGGTGGCATACACACAGACGGACAGCCGCAGGTAGCAGCACTCATTAATAACTTACTGATTTCAGGATTTCTGATCTCCTTTTTGATTGAAGCACATTGATCTGAGGGAAGATACACACTTGGTTAGTCATTCACAAATCACACTAATGCAGAATATGAGCTTCTAAACATGCCTGTCTTAATGATCCCAGAACAAAGGAAAACAGAGCTGGTGTTTTTCTTCTGGCTTAAAGGCATTAGGACAAGCATACCAATGAGCGCCCAGCCACAGGCGCACTCAGTGAAAACACTGGTCATTCAGATGACAGCAGCCTTATGGAGCTGCTCTGACTCCTGAGTTTGCAACACGGCCTCTTCCTCCTCCCTCCTCATCTACTTGAAGATCAAGTTTCAAGCACAGCCTTGGTGCAAATCCTCACCATTTACCAATTTTCATCTTCTCTGGACGCCTATTCCCCTTCTCGGCTTCCTACAGTCCTTCTCCACACAGGTACCACAGTGATTTTCAAATATAAATGAGATATTATGTCTAGTTTTAAATCCTGCAACCTCCTTCCATGTCCACACAGGCCCACTGTGCCGAGGCCCCTGCCACCCTCTGGAGCCTAGTCTTCTGTTAGTCGGCCCTGAATGTGTCCCAACAGCACCCATAACTGTGGGACAGGTGCCTGTGTACTGGCTGGTCCACATGTGGAGGCTCTGCCCTCATGGCTTAGGACAGCCTTCTTTAGTACCTGGGTCTTCAACTGACCAGCACCTTCTTGTACCCGTCTAACCCAGCACCTGACTCACTATCAACCCTACTTACTGATAGTATTTATAACTACTCTTGTGTTTGTTTGTTTGTTTGTTTGTTTGTTTAGACGGGGTTTCACTGTGTAGCCTGGGTGTCCTGGAACTCACTTTGTAAACCAGGCTACTTCAAACTCACACAGAGCCCCCTGCTTCTGCCTCCCTAGTACTTACTTTGTGTTTCTTCCTCTGTCTTTTCCCTAGCTAAAGTATAAACTCTGAGATTGGGAGCTGATTCTCTGTTCCAGCCCCAAAGCAGAACACACTCAGCATGCCATAAGTATATGTTAAAGTAATGGACTTAAGTATTTTGATTATGATTGACTTATCAAAATACCAGCAAATTATGAGATTTCTCGGGTAGG
This sequence comes from Uromys caudimaculatus, assembly GCA_028551405.1. Lineage (NCBI taxonomy): Eukaryota > Metazoa > Chordata > Mammalia > Rodentia > Muridae > Uromys > Uromys caudimaculatus. The sequence goes on from CM052713.1 coordinate 23,128,245, forward strand.
ATTGAAGCTCAGTTGGCAGAATGTTTGCCTACAAGCTCAGAGCCCTGGATTAGATCCCAGCACTGCTCAAACCAGGAGTCAGGGTACATGTCTATAATCCCAGCACTTGGGAATAGAGGTAGGAGGATATGGGTTCAAGGTTATCCTTGGCTACATAGTGAGTTGGATTAGGAGGGCATGCCTTTAACAGGATCTTCTGCAACTGTAGAAATTCCTAACAAGTATTTTCATCTGTTCTTAAAAATAGCTTATTTACTTAAAATGATGCAAAAGAGGCTCTTCACACTTTGTTAAAATTGCCAAAAGATTACAGAACATTTTCCAAATGTCTTCCTCACTGAACTCTTGGTCTATTTTGTAAGGGAATTTTAAAACAGTCTTAAAACACAGTCTTAAAAACAAGAACAGGCCGGGCAGTGGTGGCGCACGCCTTTAATCCCAGCACTTGGGAGGCAGAGGCAGGCGGATTTCTGAGTTCGAGGCCAGCCTGGTCTACAGAGTGAGTTCCAGGACAGCCAGGGCTACACAGAGAAACCCTGTCTCGAAAAACCAAAAAAAAAAAAAAAACTCAAAAAAAACTCAAAAAAAACCCAACAACAACAAAAACCAAGAACAGACCAAGAAAAATCTAAATCCAGCCTTCTTCCTTATCGCAGGTTTCTTCAGCATGTCTGCCTCACAGTCTGCTCAGCTCTAAGGAGCACAGGGAACCCCCCTCCCCACCCCTCCCGTCCCCCCTCCACTCCCCCCACCCATGCTGAGCACAGGCTGTGCAGAGCCACTGGTCAGACTTGGGCTTCTGTTTTCCTTCTGTTTTTTTCCTCTCTATTTGGAAATTTAAAGAAAATAAAAATTCAAACTCAAGGAGAAGGGCAAATTCAAATACATACAGGAGCTTTACACTTTTGGGTGTTTGTTACCTATAATTCTCTAAACTAGCCACTTTTGCTAAAAAATAAAATGATCCAAGAATTCCCATGAGAGATATTCCATAAACTCATAGTCAGAAGGGAGTGAGCACGGAGGCCATCTTAGTACTGTCAGATGACCTCTCAGGAAATACATAATTACTATGTTTAAGTTTGAAAATAATGGATATTTTAGCTAAACAGTATTACACATAAAATCCATAGCATTACATCATTCGCTCTTTTTAAAAAAACAAAAATCATGTACAACCTATTTTCTAACCACCGGATAAAAGCTAGAGACATATTCTATTCTAGGAATATAGGACTCAGACTATTGAGTGTGTGGCATACAAGCATGAGGACCTGAGTTCAATTCCCAGAACCCCGGTGAAAAGAAGCTAGCATGTTAGCACATGCTTAAAATCTCCACTCCGAGATGGAAAGAGAGCAAGATCCCGGGAGCATGCCAGTTAGTCAACCTTACCCTAGCTTGAGGCATGTGTCAAAAAAAAGATAGGTAGGTAGATAAGACAGACAGACAGATGGACGGACATCTCCGTGGCAACCAAGCTTGTCCTCTTTCTGCCTCCATATGTGCGGTGCGCGCGCACATGCGCGCACGCACACACACACACAGGTTATAGTAATTTAGAAAAAGAGAAACACAGAAATGTCCAGTTGGTATGTGCTAGCCTTCTACATACAACAAGCAGAGTTCAATCCCTAGAACTTACACAAAAAATGCCAGGCATGGTAAGGAGTATTTGTAATCCCACAGACAGACAGAAATAAGGATGCCAGGCGCTTGCTGCACAGCCAGGCTAGCCTAGTTGGTGAGCTCCAGGCCCATGGGAAACTCTGCCTGAAAAAGCGTCCCTGAGGATGACATCTGAGGTGCCCAATCAGCCGCACACACATGCCCACCAAAAGCTAAGTAACACATTTATAGTAAAGTGAGCGTGGTGTCTCTAAGTAAGAGATGGCAGCAGAGACATGTCAGAGGAGATGATGATCAGTCTGTCGGACACACCTGGGTAACTCTGACCAGAGGACAGAAAATGACCTTGAACTGGGGTCGGGAACGGACAGTGTAAAAAGACAGCTTTTTTGAGACTACTCAAACACTTTGGACATGGGTAAGGCCAGGAGCAGTGCTGTGAGGTGGACAGACTTCAGACAGAGGTCAGGAGGGATTTCCAAGATGTCCTATTGGCTAACCCACCAATTAAAATGAGGAGACTATCTGAACAGAATTCACATTTTAAGCTGCCACAAGAGTGAAGAGATGAGGTCACACAGAAAGGGGAAAAAAGACAGAAACCATTTTGGAAAATGATGTGTGCCTGTCTGTGACACATGACAGTGAGGAGTTTCTGTGGAAAACAGGTTCTGACAAAGGACATGAAGGAAATGTCTGAGAATCAGGAACCAAGCAGCCTATAAGGGAGACAGAGATGAGCAAAGGTGGAAGTTGGGAGGAGCCACAGTGGCTGTCATCTCAGGGAGACACAAAAGGCATGCAGGCTAACAACTGAAACACAGAGCTGTGTGTGAGCTGCTCCAGGGGAGCTCAGAGGAGGGCTGCGGGCTCACTGTGGGGTGTAAACGTGAGCAGCAGGACACACAAAACAGATTGCACCATTCTAGAAGCTTAGAGAGGGACAGAGGCAGCATGGGAGCATTGCTTCTTTAGAAAAAACAAAAACAAAAACAAACAAAACAAAACTTTTTACTTACTAAACAAAAATGTACTAAAAAAGAAAAAAATTTCAAATTAACTTTCTACTATTCTGCTTAGATCATTTTTAATCACTAATATATGCATTTCATATGTATTATCATGAAGTCAACAATCCTTGAGGGATTTTGTGGCTCTACTGTGGTTTTATAAAGAAAAGATGATTCCCTATACCTTAAACCGTCTAAGCTTTGGCCTGTGCAACACATTAAAAACACACTATGCATGCGCTTGCTTCTGCATGTGTCCCAGAGTCCCTTGGAAACCTACATTCTCAAGACCAACCATTGACTGGACAAGATGTTTTTCATTTGGCTGTACAATGAGCTTTAATGGCTGTAGGAATCCACTAAAGTACATAATCCTAAGTGTGACAAAAGATGACCTTAGAGGGCCCACAAGATGGCTCAGCGGGAAAAGGCACCTGCATCCACACCTGACTTCCTGAACTCAATCCCTGGGATTGACATGGTAAGAGAACAAGTTCCCAAAAGCTGTCCTCTGACATCCATACATGTACACGCGCATGTGTGCGCGCGCGCGCGCGCGCGCACACACACACACACACACACACTCACAAAGAGCACATAAATAAATACTATTATTATTATTATTATTATTATTATTATTATTATTTGCATCTCTTAAAAATCCTACTTTCACTTTTCTGTAGGTCTACCACATATGTCTAAGTTATGGAGGCTCCTGTCCTGGCTGCACTCATGGGAGGCGCCGGTCTTTAGTTGACAGCTGAAGGGCTGGCGATGGACTCTGAAGAGAGCTGTAGTGAAGTCGTCACCATCTTTAGATGTTAGGCTTGAGGATCTCCATGACACACTTCAGTGCATTTTAGCCTTGGCTCCCGAGACTCAGTAAGGATCTTTGAGCAGCCACTCGTGTATCAGCCTGCACCTGCGCCTGGACAAGGACCTGGGTCCTGGGAAGACGATCTAACACGGGTCTCTCCCAGTGGGGTCTGTGGAACCAGTACAGCCCTGCCCAGGTGCTTCTGTCTCCATTCCCCAAAGGGAGTCGTCCCTCCAAAGGACTCTGATTTTCATCTTCAAAAGCAGCCCACAAATTCCAGAAACTCACTAACTTCAGCAGATATCACTAAGAGCAATTGGAGCACTCGTGTGCTGCTCAAAGGCAAAGTGAAGCAAGAGACTCACAGGAAAAACCGTCTCTCACAGTGGACTGATTCCCTGAGAGGCTTTGGGGTTCATGTCTAGAAGTTTTTGAAGAACTGACAAAAGAATACACATGTTCACTGCTGTCAGTAAAAACTAACACCATTTAAACCTGATGCTCAGATGTCAACAAAACTGAAACAGGAAAGCTACAGAATAATGGGTAAGATATTATAACCCAATAGAAAGGAGAAAGAAATCAGAACCAAAGACATCTATCTCTACATTTTGTGTGTGTGTGTGTGTGTGTGTGTGTGTGTGTGTGTGTGTGTGTGTGTATGGGGGGGGTGAAAGTGTTCGGTAAATTGTTATGTTTCCCACTGGAGGTAAAAAATGTATACCTATAGGCCAGCACTCTGAAGATTGAGGCAGGAAGACAGATGTCAAGTTGAGACTAGTATAGGCTACACAGTGAGTTTAAGGCCATCCTAAGCTACCTCAGAAAAACATTAAATCAAAGAAAAAGCATACTTTATCCATTCTAATACAGTCACTCAGAGGAGCCTGCTAGAAACCTGCGGCCAGAAGACTTAAGAGACCCGGTACCTGCAGGACGTAGTCGAGCGCTATGTGCCGGAAGCACTTCCGCGTGGCCGTGAGAATGTTTGCGGCCTCTTCAACCTCGTGCTGTTTGTTTCTTTGAACTTGGGCATTTTTTACTAGTGCGTTTTCCTTTTCTTCACTGACTTTTTCGAATTGTTTCTTGGCATCTTTGAATTTTCTAAGATCTCTAAAAAATAAAACTTTAGTGAAACTTTCTTCAAAATAACCTTAGAATTTAACCATTGCCGCTTATTGGCAGTCACCGCTAACCCGGGCACGCATCCTTCTGAAGGTCCTGGTTGTCACTTACCTGAGAAGCCTGGACAAAGGAGGTTCAGGGCCGGGACTTTTGTGACTTGGGAATATTTATACAGACATTGGGTTTCCACCTTATCCAAAACTCTAAAGATAAGAGCTCAAAAAGTTTCTGATTTGGACTATTTCAGATTTTTTTTTTTTTTCTGAGATAGGGTCTCTCTGTGTAGCCCAGTCTGTCCAGGAACTTACTCTGTAGACCAGGTTGGCCTTGAACTCACAGAGATCCATCCTCCTGCTTCTGCCTCTGGAGCACTAGGATTAAAGGTGTGCACCACTACAGCCAGCACACTTTAGATTTCTAAGTTCTGGTTTATGGGACTTATCATTCTGTGTATATAATCCTCATAAAGTGAGCTAATGTTTCATTATGTAAATCTGTATGATGCAAATTGGAAAAAATGACAAAATTAATATAACACAAAGATCATTTTCTAAAGATAAATTCAAAACATCCACATGGCTTAACCATGATACTGTTTTTTAAACACCAGTGTAGGTAAGATTTCCTACAGAGAAATACAGATTTGAATGGCCTTTCCCAAAGATTAAAATTCATTTACCTTCCGGATAAATCCTAAGGATCTGAGAGGTATTTTAAAACATACTTTTGCTTTTAAGAAACAATACTCAGAAGGCCACCTCAGGGGCAAGACTCCTCCATCATAACTCTAGGGGGCAAAGGGAGGAGGGCTGTTGGCCCCAGGCCAGCCTGGGCTATGGAGCAGGATTCTACCTCAAAACATACTTAGAAAAAAAGGAAGCAGAAGAAACTATCTCTTGCTAGAAGGAATTCATCAAAACACATAAAGGATAAAAGTAAAGTCTTTAAGCACACATGTACACACGTGTGCAAAGAGCTGGGCCCAGTGAAGGCAGAAGACAGGCCTTGTATCAGTCTGAAAAGATGAGGCCCTGGCTCAGGCATCCTCGGTTATGTAACACCTCTCTGCACTACTTCTACTAGGAAGCTGACAAAATAAGCTGAAGACAAACAGTTTTTAATTATAATAGATACAGCTAAAAAAAAAAAAAAAAAAAAAAAAAAAACTATATAATTTTTTAAACATTCCAAAGTTTTTATGAGTGTATCTAAGAGTTAAGACATTATGAAGTAACTTGTAAAAGCTGCTTCGAGACATCTTTGTAGGATGAAGTCTAACCTGTGGGCTAGGACTGTCTATCTGAGGCATAACCCTTGTTTAACATGTAAGGCTGGGGGAGGTCCACCCACAGTGCTGTCTGAAAAACCCCAAACCCTACTCCTGTATTATAATGTCCCTTATTCATCTTTAATAGTGTATCTGAATTAGCCTGATACTTCATAAACTCTCAGCTGGAAATTGTAGGGGAATATTAGATTCCTAATGTGGGAAAGAAGTTTTCCTTAACTTGGAAAGTTTGAACTAACTTACTTGACTTTTAGTTCAAGTTTATTTCATATGTAAACATATGCAACTCTTCCAAAGAGTCCCAGGTAACAACACATTCATTTCTGTGGCTCATTCTTATCTATTCCATTATCTTCTCTTCAAAGAAAACGCCACATCAAGACTTGACAACCGAGCTCACATACACTAAGTACTTCAGCCCCCTTTGGGGCTTTTAAATTGCATTTTTATCTGCACTGAGTGACTCGGAAGAAATGAAACACATTTGACAAAGCAAACTTGCCAGTATTTTCAGAAATTTGAGACCCATAATTTTCTTTTAGCATCTTTAGCCACATTCGGAACCACACCCCCAACCATCACCACCCCCGAGCCACACCCCCACAGCAGCTGGCTGGTTATTCTTCCACCCACCACCCACCCCACTCCCACCCTACCCTCAACTACAGCTGACTTACTCTTTGACAAAGTTCTGAAGCTGGGCCTTAATTGATCTCTGGGTTTGGTCAAACAGAATCTAGAAAGTAAAACATACCATTGAATGTTAGAAAGAAAATGGAATGTAAATACCACATCACCTCGCCCACACCCCAATTCCAATGACACCTTATTTCTTATTGAAGACCATGAAAGAGATGAAAGAAATTGAAGTCAGTTTTGAGCCAATTCTACGAGCCTTAAAAAATAACTTGCTTTTCTTCACTACAGAAAAGAAACCAATTCCAATTCTTCTTCAGATTTTGGAAGACAACCCACAGCGACGCAAACCCCTTTCTGCATGCCAGCTGAGAACTGCAGCAGCACTGCCTGACCCCAGCCAAGAGTTTCCACTGGGAAGACTTGGGAACAGAAACAATGGATGTATTGAGTTCCAGTCAGCATTACACAGTCCCGTCGGTCAAAGCATAGCTTTGAGTAGAGAAAAGAACAAAATCTCAGTCCTCAGAACAGTGCTTTGCCCAGGTGTTACAGTGCCCGTGCCCGTGCCCGTGCCCAACGCTGCTGCCTCACTAGAGAAATTCCAAGTACTTTCAGAGTTTTCAGAACAACTTCAAATTCTGGGTTTGATATAGAGTGATATGAACAGAGGCTGGGGAAACAATACAGAAAACAATCACAAAAAAATGAATAATTCTAATTTAAAATACTACATCTGCCCACTTTGCTTCCAGAAAAAAAAATGTTTTTGTCTTGTATCCTATTAAGTCCAACATAAGCAAAAGAAAAGAAACTATAGAAAGCAAAATGGCTCTAAATAGAAATTGATAAAGAAAAAAAAATCAATAAAACCAAACATGGTTCTTTGCGATTATAAAATTGGTAAATACAGAGCAAAGGCTGTGACCAGAAAATAGAAAGGGAGCAGGCCCCACGAGGCAATCCCCACAAGACTGCTCAAGAAAGTGTCCCTAAAGAGAAGGCAGACGTAACTGCAGGTGGGTGGAGTGGCTGCCTGCTGTCAGTTAAGATTATCTGACTAGTAGCTGCTGCCCTGAGAACCCAGGCTCTGCTAGGACCCAAAGGCCACCCAGTCAGCTTTACAGGGAAGGGATGCTATGATGGAACCTGCAAGGTGGCCACTCTAAAGACGGTGGCTCTCACCAGCCCACTGTCTCTTAGACACAGTTTTCATTTCAGTGTCATGCCTATGATGTTCTTGTGGCAGGCTGAAAAAAATCTCCTTTTCCTCTGTCTGAAGGATGAAGGCTTATATGAACACATCTATCTAGCCAAAGCGATGAAGGGAAATAAAAAGTCACAAGTGTTGGCTATTTAGGAGGCAGGATATGGCCTTACCATAGGTAGCTATTGAAAGGATAATGTGTATGGTCAGGAACTAATTATAAGCCTATAAACTCAACAGAAAAAGAAGCACTTTTGGTTTTGAAACACAAAAGCTCACTAAAAAAGAATCAATGACTAGCAGACTTAGGAAATAAAATTTGTGATTTAAAACCCCCATTTCTTATAAGGTCAGGCTGGGCTTGGATGGTGTTTAGTAATCCAATCCAATAGCAACCGCTTCCTAGTTATCCAGAAGGAGGTCTTGGGCTCCCATAAACACCCCGAGGTGAGTTTCTACAGCAGCTGTACTCACAAATCCTGAAAATGGAAACAACTTCAGTGCCCTTCACCATGAAATGGAAAGACATTAAGACAGTAATAAAAGGGAACACCTTGCAATGCACACAAACAGATGAATCTCGGCGCACTTGGCTAGGTAAACGAATCCTATCCACAGCACCTACAGGCTATGATCTCTGTGATGCTTGGGAAAAGGCAAAGCTATAGGTATAGAGAAGAGATCAGCAATTTCCGGTGGAGCCGAGAGAGGGCGCCGACAGAGGAGGGACGCTGTAAGGCTGAGCTGGGGGAGGGGCAGACGATGCTGCATTATCTTGACTTTAGCCGCAAGACACAAGCATACACAGTTAAACATACACAGCCAAAACCTCTAAAGCTCTGTGTCACAAGAGATCAGTTTTCATGTATGTAAATTAAAAATAACATGGACAGTGTGCCTTCTTACCAACTCAGTGCAATTTCTTTAAGTATAAAAGACATTTCAGAAAAAAAAAAAAAAAAAAGTTAAGGAAAAGCAACTTAAAACTATTGCTTTTAAGTAATATTTATACAGCCAAAAGGTCCAGAAGTGCTGCGCCCAGCAATTTTAAAGAACACACACACTGAGTATGTAACACAACTGCAGCACACACATGCTGGTGGAGACAGGTTTGATCAACTTTGAAAAATTGTCTCCAAGTTTTAAAGGTTTTGCTCTCTTTAATGATAGTCAATTTTTAAGGAATGTAATATGTAAAAGAAATTTTAATATGTAAAATGAACATTTGTATTTGGTAAAATTATTTTTCTGCATTTTTTTCTCTTAGCACACAATTCCTTCATTATGCAAGTGGTACAAATTCACATGCCAGCCTAGAAGTGAGCCACACGATCTCTAGACATTTCTATATACACAAATGTTATCTACAGATACGTATGTATGTTATATATGTATGCATGTATATATTTAGCCAGCAACTGTATCAATAATAGCCAAAAAAAAAAAAAAAAAAATACAATGGCCCATACATAGGTCCGTAATTTTTTTAAAGATTTTTTTTTTTCCTTTTGAGAAAAGTCCTCACTGTGTAGCCCCAGTGTCCTGGAACTCGCTACAGAGACCAGGTCTGCTTCCAAATGAGAGCTCTGCCAGCCTCTGCCTCCCCAGTGCGGGCACCACCACAGCACACACATTGTTTTTCCCTCCTGAGATTTGATGCCCGGGCTGGCCTCCAACTGGACTGTACCACACGAGCCGCTCTAAGTCACCCCGGAGCTCTGACTACAAGGCCACACTACTTGACCTACAACATCCACAAGTTCTTTAGCAATCCTCACTTCAAAAGCAGGCGCTCATTCTTTCCTCGGTGGGAGCTGTCCCCTGCTTCTTCCAAACAGTAATAGAGACTTGACACTGTGGCTTCTAGGACTGGGTCACAGCAGGCACATGTTCCCTTTGCCCTTGTCTTGGGCCACATTTGGAGAGTAGCACACTCTGTGTCATTAGGACACTCATGCAGCCCTGCAAAGAAGGTCCTTGGAAGACAGCAGTGGTGGCACACAACTCTGATACTAACACTCAGGAAGCAGAAGCAGGCGGATCTCTGTGAGTTCCAGAGCAGCCAAGGTTACACAGAGAAACTGTCTTGAAAAACCAAAATGAGAGGTGCGGGAGGGTGTGGGGAGGAGTCCTAGGTAAAGAACTTCGGCCTCTGGCTAAGAGGCCTATGATTACAACACCTCAGACATGGACCTGTCAGCCTGTGCAAGGACTTGACATGACTAAGGTCCCAGCCCCAATACTTAGGCAGCATCCAGTGAAAGACACCCAAGTGAGTCTCCCCCAAACTCCTAACTCAGAACTCTAAGGTAACAGATGTTTGTTACCTTAAGCCTCTAAGTCCAGGGTTAACTGAAACACAGTGGTAGGTAATGCAGTCCTCAGGGAGTGAGTGCTGTAGGAATGGTGGCATACTCGCACGATGCAATGGCATCGGGCAGGAGGAAGCAGCCAAGCTTTATACACACAATACAACCGAGTCTCAAAAGACCTGAGTGAAACTTACTAGACACCCAAATCAACCAGACTGCAGGTCAGGAACTGACTAGGAATGAGGGTTGAGGACAGAGAAGAAATTACAAAGAAGCAAAAGAAAACTATGGGGTCATAAAATATGTCAAAACATACCACAATTTGTAATTATGCAGTCTGTATACTATTCATTGTAAAAAGTGAATGTATACCAAAGGAAAAACTCATTTTGAAACTGTAACACATCATCCACACCCTCTAAAACACTGCACTCCCAAAATAAAATGTATATGCATCTGAAGAGCCATAGAGGTATTTTAAGAAAGTCATTAGTCTCACTTGTGTCTTTCTGAAACATGGCGTCACTATGTAGTCCAGGCTGGTTGGAGATTCAGTATGCTGCCCAGGCTGCCGCCAGGCATGCAGTCTTCCTGCCTCCGCCTCCGAGGCATGCACCACTGCATGTGGTTAGCCTAGGTATTTGTATCTCATCCTCTACAGTGAGGGTGAGGCTGCTAATGCATGGGCAACTGAATAAAAGCTGTCTCTTAGGCAGATGTCAGGGCATACAATTACCCACCAACAACCTTTCCTGATGCTCAACTGCTGCACGGAACTGCTTCAATTAGTTGGTGAGAGTTCGTCTCAGTTCCTAGCCACTAATCTATACCCTGCTAAAGTGTACATTTCTTTTCACATACTAAAAGTAAAGAGCTACAATAGCCATCAAGAGAAAGCTAAGGCTCACTTCCATTTTAGAAATTTAACACTATTGCTGTGAGCAACCATGTACGACAAATAACCAACAAAGGTTTTCCACTAATTATAGATCGGCCTCACTACACCACAGGACAGAACACAGGACTTGAGAGCCAGCGCTCACACTCAAGCTATTTCCCCTTTGGGCATGGACCTCGTTAAAGCAACATTCTCTCTCTGTACTCAAGAAAAGATGAAAGCTGAGACGCACTCGTAGATGGCAGACAAACCACTTCAGAAAGTCAGCAGGGGAAAACCAGACAGACGGACAACAAGACAAACCGGCTACAGCTCTAAGGGAGCACCCGGCCTCTTAGGGGTCAGTGACTGAGACAACGTGCCGTAACCTTTATGACCCCCATCATTCAGGGACCACACCCCGCCTACCTGAAGACCTCAGAGGACACAAATCATTACCACCCTTTCCAGAACTGAGGGAGGGGCAGAATAACAGCGTCTGACCCTGCAGGATCACTGAGTCTTTTGAGCAATCTTTTGAGCTACTGATTATTTTAAGCTCAAGAGGGTCTGCCTTTTACTTAGGCTGTGACGTAAGTAAACATGGAGGGTAAACCAAAAGGATGCTGGGAATGTACGGCAGTTACCATGGCAACAGATGCACGGGTCCCAGTTGCCTATGGGTGACATCACTGGCTTCCACGGTGAGCTGCAAACCTGGTTCCTGATACCAACAAGCTAAGGCCCAAATAGCTCTCAGGACTGCAGAGATAACACTGTGAAATCAGACTATGATATGATCATTAAGAGCTAAAAATAATCAGTAGGCTCTTCCTTCTAACCCTCAGTAGTTTGTACTGTTAGTTACTGTTATTCTTGTGATAAAGTAACTGACAAAGCCAGCTTAAACAGAGTTTATTTTGACTCATCATGGCAGGAGAGGCATGGTAGTGGGAAAGGCCATAGCTGTGCCAGATCATGAGACACTTGGTCACACTGCATCGCAGTCAGGAAGCAGAAAAACATAAACCGAGGCGCTCAGCTCCATCTCCCCTCTCCCCTTTGGATCCTTCCTGGATCCCAGCCCTGGGCAGTGCTGTCCACACTCCTGGAGAGCGGATCTTCACTCCTTAGTGAACCCGCACTTACAGACGTGCCCACAGGGGACCTCCTCTGTGACGACAGACCCTGTGAACGACGTCCAAGCACATCACTTTTAACGAGAACATTTCACCTCTAGCTTCCTAATTCATCTAATTTCCAAAGTCCCCTCTGACTTACCAGATCCATCACTGTCCGAAAGCCCAATGTCACTCATAGGACTCAGAGCATGTCTTAACTTTGAGGCATAAAATTAATAAATAAGTTAACTATTTCTATATGTAATGAGACGAATAAGCATTCTCGGTCTAAAGTGGAGAAACTGGGGACCTGGCAAGGGTCAGACCAAAACTGCCTGGGAGTACAGTGAGCTCTGAGCCAGCAATGATAATTAAACTCAGTGGAGAAAAGGCTTATTACACTAGAATTGGAAATAAAGCCAATTCACTTTCCTTCTTCCCCGCCATCCACGCATATGGGGTATTTTATATCCACCCCAACACGAAACCAGTCAGGCCCTCAAATGAGTCACCTCCTACGACTGGTGCTTGGGTTGCCGCCAGTCCCAGCACCCCCCACTCACACACTTACTGTGTGGAAATTGATCATTTCCTGAAGACTGTCAGAAAACTTGGTCAAACTTGTCTGTAAGAAAGAAACCAAAGGAAAAGCAAATCATTTAGCAGCTACTAAAATAAGTTAGAAAAATATTACAGCAGCATTTCTGCCGGAAAATCAATTATCCCGTAAACAGTAACATTTGCTTGCAAGGACAATCTCAGTGACTCACTGGAAATGCTCTGCAGAGGTCATGCCTACTACAAGTCTACATGTGACAACATGCAGAGGCCTAGAAAAATAAAAGAATTAGTACTGCCCCCACCACAGTATGTATAACCCTAAAGGTTTGATAGCATCAATAGCGTGCCCTGTGAGCAACAATGGTCAAATAATTATCAAAATATACCTTCCGCTTCTCTATTTAGTTTTCATCATGAAAAAAAAAAAAAAGTAACACTACAGACTATAGAAAGGGATCCGAGCTAATCCAGAACAGGCTTAGCACACACACATACCAAGCACACAGCTGGCTCCTATTCTTAGCATGCTAATACTCTGCCCACTCCACAATCAACTAACTACTGGTGACCTGTTTCTGTTCTTGACCACTGGCAGCTACATCAGCTCACCTATCTGAATGTAAACTTGAATACTGTAAAGCAAGAGTCAGGCAGTGGTGCTAAATACACACACAACAAATCAAACTTTATTGAACAACTACCTTAAAAAACAGAACTGTAAACTGGGCAGTGGTGGCGACACACCTTTAGATCCCAGCTCTGAGGAGGCAGAGGCAGGCAGATCTCTGTGAGTTCAAGGCCAGGCCAGTCTACAGATCACAATCCAGGATAGCCAAGGCTCCACAGAGAAGCCCTGTCTCAAAATGAACAAACAAAAAAATCAAATCAAAACAAAACAACAACAAGAACTGCAGAATATGGCTCCAAAGAATGGCAGCCCTTCTGCTAGGCCTTCCGTTTGCATTAAGAAAGTTAAATTAGCGCACAATCACATGCTGTTCCACCGTGCCCATCTCTGTACCTGTAATTTTAGCGATACCAACCTCGACCACAGCATCATTGCTGGAATACTGGGCCAGATCTCGAATCCCATTCATGAACTGTTTATTTGCAACACAAAAGGCTTTGCCAGTGTCAATCATTGCGATACACAGTTTCACAAGCTGAAAAAGAGAAAAGAGATGAGAAGGGACTAATCTTGTAGTGCCTTCACTGAAGAAGGGTAGCCTTTGGTACCTGAGATAGCCTATTCAATAGAAATTACATTTCATCAAAAACTAGAAATTATTGAGAGAAATTTTCCTTTGCTTTACATAGTAAATACACAGAAAGAATTAAACCAAAAAGTCAACCTTTTAGGCCCCAAAGGCAGTCTGACAACATCAAGTCAAATTCAATCCGTAATTTATGCTCATAAGTATTTATTAAATCTCCTAGAAGAGGAGCCAGGATGGAGCTCAGCAGTAGAGCCCTTGCCCATGTGAAAAGCCCTGCATTCAGTTCCTGGCACACACACAAAACTGCGTAATAGGAGAAAGGAAGGGTGAGTGGGCAGCAGCGTGGTGACAACATGGCTAGATGTTTAGTCTTGAACACTGGGGCAAAGATGCATAAACCGGAAGCACAGGTTACCCAGGCTGCTCAGTAGCACACCGTCAGACAGAGTGTTTCTTCCCAGTGCCTGTTTTGGGCATTATAAAAGCCTTGGAACTGAGCCTGCACTGGCCTCTCCTGCTCCTTCTCCCTCATTCATTGTGACTCATCTGTGTGATTGATACCCGTGTGATGTGTACAAGCAATATAAGTAAACACACAGAACAGGACAAAGCTAGTGGTGTAGCCTGCTGTAGAGGCTGCCTAGCCTGCCACAGGCTCAAATTCAGTCCCTAGCACCAAAAAAAGACAGCTCCACAGCAGGCAACAAATAATAGCATCCAAAACATAAGGAAAATCAAATTTTTAAAAGTACTAATGTTTTTATTGAAATGGAAATCCTTAGATGCCTAGAAAATGTCTGCAAGAACACTTAACAAACTAGGTCAGGGTGCTTCTCTAGCAGAGGAACAGATGTGAGCACTTTCAATGGGCACACCTCTTTTGCCTTTGCATGTTGTTCCATGTAGGTAATGTTACTCAACAAGCAAAATATCAAAAATAATTAAATTAAAAGGAGAGGCTAATGCATAGTATAGCATGATTTAAGCAGGATCTTCAGATCAATGTATTCAGGGTCTAGGTGACCTCAACTTAACAAACCTGCATTTCTTCATCTGTGTAACACGTAACAATGGTAATGGTAAGAACCCACAAGAAGCTTCCATCCAGAGAGATCACATAAAAATACCTCAGCAATGATCACTGCTCAGCAGAGTGTCCACCTCCCATGGGCAAGCTTTCTCACTGATACTTGTTTCTGTTTTGCTTTATAGGAAACTGAGGTAGCAGACAAGGGAAAGGAGAGAGGCAGCTGAGGGTTTGCACAGAAAAAGACACTTTTATTACTGCAAAAGAACAGTTGCTTCTCAATTAGGAAGGAGAAATAAGAACATTCCCACCAAGCAGAAAGAAGAGGACCCTGTCAGTCTTATGAAGTGGTCAGCCACACAGGGCCACAGTGGGGGCCAGAGACCTGCGATCCCGAGGGGAATGCATCTAGCATTTCAGGACTGCAGCTTTACCTTCATGGTGCAGATTACAGCATTAAGCTTCACACAAGGGGAAACCTACTGGGCATGGTGGTGCCTATAGCCTAGCTCTAAGATGCTGAGGCAGGAGAATCACTAGCATGGGGGTTGAAAACCAGCCTAAACAACAAAATGAGACTCTTGTCTCAATAATTAAAAAGTATAAGCA
Source organism: Uromys caudimaculatus (assembly GCA_028551405.1). Taxonomy (NCBI): domain Eukaryota; kingdom Metazoa; phylum Chordata; class Mammalia; order Rodentia; family Muridae; genus Uromys; species Uromys caudimaculatus. The sequence goes on from CM052713.1 coordinate 23,143,681, forward strand.
GGCTTACTTTTTACTTTTTCTTAAGTGAAAACAGCCAGACTTATAAAAAATATTCAGAAGAGACAATCCACAGAGACAGAAATTAGCTTAGGGTATACAGGATAGAGGAAAGTTGGAAGCAGCAGCAGGTTTCTCTTTGGGGAAGAGGGAATTATCTTGGAATCAGACCAAGGTAACAACGTCCAACATTGTGGCTACACTAAAAACCATTTTAAAATACATTCTTTACATTAGGTGAATTTTATCTCAATAAAAAAAATTGTACTCCCCTAAAAGTACAATGAAATGATTTTAAAACGATCTACAAAGGAGGACGGGGTAACAGCATTTGCGGCTAACTAGACATCCTATGCTTGTGCAGAGCAGCTGCCACCATCAGTGACATATACAATTTCCCCCACCTTGCCCCCTCCCAAACTTAAAAAAAAATCCAAAACGCTGCCACCCCCCGCCCCCAAGCCCATTCTTGTCCTGGCCTGTGTGAGACTGAAGGCAGGCTCCACACCGAGTGCCTGTGGCTGTGCCAGGCTGCGTATCTGGCCTGCCCTGGATCACAGTTATTCTGATCCGGATCCTGGTGTTTAAGGCATTAAGAAAATGACCTGAATTGTTCACGGAGTTTCTCACCAGTATGTCTGAAAGCATGCGATCTAGCAATGATGATCACCAAACACCTTCTCTGAGATAGACAGTTCTTCAGTGAGTTATAGATTGCCTTCATTCTGATAGATTTGAAGAGGTCCTGAACTACATGTGTGTGGCACAGATTTCCATAAAGGAGGATGTGATGATGTCAGGGGGTCAGATTCTTGGTACCCAGCTTTCAGATGAACTCTGTTCTCAGAGTGTGATGCCTAGTTAAAAATAAGGGTCAAAGTATGGGCTCAGATTCAACTGCCCACTGGGGATGCTCAGGGTGGTAGCAGTGAAGACATGGCGATTATGACAGTCTTTCCCCTGACCCCCTCCCCAAGTCAGGATAGAAAGAGCTGAGGCGTGAGGAGAATCCACGCAGACCCTGGAATCCAGAGATCTGGGGTCCCAGATGCCTCAAGCCTTTTAACATTTAATATGAAGTGAGGGAGGGGAAATGGGCAGACTCCAGGCTGGACAACAGGTGCCAGTGGCAGCTTCTAAGTGAATATGTGCTTTAGGGTCACACTGGGAGCAAACTGGCTGCCAGGCACATGGTAAGACGTTTTCCAATAATGCACACAGCGGACAGGCCGTTTGTTTGTGAAATGTGTACAAAAGGTTTCACACCCAGGCCCACCTAAAAGAACACCAAAAGGTTCACACGGACTAAGCCCTATGGCTGTGAGGTATAGAGGAAGTCACTTATCTGTACCCCTGAATTAAAGAAACACAAAGGGTTCACAGCAATGAAAGACTGTGTGTCACATGTGTGACAAAGCCTTCAAACACACACCTTGCCTCAAAGACCAAGCACTAAGAACCATGCTAGGCACTTTACATATGATATAATGACACAACGCCTTGTCTCATTCTTTTACCACCTCTGTTAGAGAGACAGATACCCTTATTTTCCCTGGTTTGAAAAGTAAGAAACCAAGGCCCAGAAATGTTGAGGAGTTTGCCCAAAACTATGTAACTTAGTTACATGATAGTCTCCTACAAAACTAGAGCTTAACTCAGAGAAACACAAATTAACTGTGGGTCTCTGAGAAAAGACAAAGGCAAGAGTCAGAGAGCAACATTTTAAATGTGGCCAGTTTTCCCCGTTTTGAGTCTGTTTTGGTTAAGAAAGTCTCTAGAATTCCAGTATTTTGGTAAAATGCTGCCAAAAGATCCCCAGATGATGTCTATGCATGCTAAGGTCACAGCAATACCATTCAACTGTACAGTATAGGGATCACTGTCAGGAGAGCTGTGTTAAACCTATGCATACGCCTGTCTCCAGGCATCTGGAGAGATGTCACCAAACAGCAGTTGCAGAGGGAAGTCTGAACAGATGGGTCAAAGTCATGTATTTCTCACTCTGATGCTTCTGCCTGGCACACAGCAGACAATGCCTCATGGACACACATCCAAAAACCATAGCCAGTAACAACAGAGAGGATGAGAACTAATGTACATTTACCCTTACATAAAATTTAATTGTGTAACTTTTAAGTACTTTAAGCATTTCTGGAATTAGCTTAAAAACAGAATGAACATTTTAAGTTTTATTTGCATTTGAACCTGGCCACACCAAAACTTACAAGAAGGATCATCCAGGTTATATATGAAATTCATTAAGTGTCAGAAGGAAACTGAGATCTTTTGGATGGAGAAGACAGGAACAAGCTTCTAACAATGTAAAGGCAGCTCTGAGAGGCTCTGAAGTGAGGCGAGGACACCATTTCTGACAATTCATCTTTGAACAGGCAAGCTACTCAACGCCTCCAGCCTTCATGTCCTCATGCAGCAAGCCAGGGTGCCTCCCCTCAGAGATCTCAAGGAAATAAAACTGCTGCCGTGGGTGCTCCCTGCTCACTGTGGGAAGTAAGAGGTAATGTCCTTCAGAATTAAACATAAGGTTTACCTTGTCAAGTTTTAGTTCCAGCTCGGCCACATCTCCTTCCACCTCCTCCAAAGCAGCCCTGGGAGAATCAGATAGAAAGCATGTTAGTTCATGTATTTAAAGGTATGCTTTACTTTTAAAAAACAGATTTCCATTCTAAGTGAGAACCTAGACACGAATGGTTAAGTTATCCTTTATGTAAACATGATGATAAACACAGTAGCACAGATTGTAAAACGATTAGGCTAGCCTTAACTCTCATGTGTAAGTGCATGTATGTAGGTGGGTATGTACACAACTGCATGAGTGCTCACAGAAGCCAGAGGCATCACATCCCCTGGAGCTGGACTGAGACAGCTGGGCCTTCTGACGCAATGTGGGGAACTGAACCCGGGTCCTCAGGAGACGCAGCAAGTGGTCTTAATGCCAAGCCACCTGCTCCCCCAGACTAACTTACTTTTAATCACTAACACATTCAAATTAGTAACAGTATTCTGAATTGTTCTGTGTGGTTTTTTTAATGGATTAAGAGTACATAAGCAAGAGCATAAACTACAGAGAAAGGACACCAACCAAATAAAATCATCCAAAAGCCTAATTTCAAAAAAAAAAAAAAAAAAGAGAAAAAGAGTAAACCTGTTTTAATAGTTGAGCCTTAACTGACTCTGATTTGTAGATGACAAAGTATATATATGTAACTGAAGAGCCAGGCACTAGCAATCAAAGGGGCTTTCACTATGAGAAACAAAAATAAGGATAATTTGTCTCCGTCAATATAACTTTAATACAGAAAACTCTGCAAAGGTTAAACGGTATAAAAAGAAGAAAGAAGCAGTGAGCCAGAGGTTCTTAATGGCAGCAAGAAAGCAACCAATGCTAACAGGCCGCATCCCAACACTGGAAGCTCGGAAACAAAACAGCTCTAACACTACAAGTCATGTGTAACAAAACATAAGTTACATCGTGAGTTTCCTATGCTCTCTGTGCATACTGGTCACAGGACCCAAACCCTCAGGTGGACCAAGTAGGTGGTGTGCCACTGAGCACTAACCACAGCCCCACACCATTTTCTTATACCCCCTTGATGTCCTAGCAATTTTCCAACAGTTATTTGAAGAACTAACCAAAATTTGCTTGGATTGGATAGCAATGGAAGACTACCTTCCTGCTCTCAAGCAACGGACCAAACAAAAGAGAGCCAGGATGTAAACCCTAGTTCCTATTTCTGCTACCTGGATGACCTTTGAATAAATACTTTATCAGCTCTATCTGAGGACACACATTTTTAAAGCTTTTAACCTAAGTTATTCAGTATGCATGTGCCATTATCAATGAGAACTTCTTACTTGTGCTTCAAGAGCACAGGAGGCGGTGCACACACAGCACAGAGCAGGGTGCTTCTTCCTGACTGACAGCTGCCCACTGTCTCCAAGTGCTGTTCACACTACACACTGTTCCCACGGCCTGGGAAACATAACCCTCACCTTACCCTAAACACCGTGTAAACTCACTTCACACCAAGGACAAATGAACGTATCTCTGTGAGGACACTGCAACTGAAACAGTATAGACAGGAAAGTGCCTTTTCCTTAGGTAAGAAAGCAGGTGTCTGCAGGAGGTTGCAAGGCGTGCAACCTGGCACTCAGGGTGCAGAGGTGGGAGGATCCTTGAGCCTAGGAGTTCTAAGACAACCTGGGTAACACCCTCATCTCAAAATAAATACACAAATGAAGTTCGTCTTACTGACAGGAGAATATGTCCATGAGATTAAATTATTACACTGAGAGAGAAGAAAATTACATAATAGGATAACATAAGTCCAAACTTATGTGGGAAAAAAGCTGATACAGGCTCCATTTCTTCCACAGCTTACAATTTAATATTTAAAAAAAAAAAAAAAAAAAGAATCAGGGGGCTTGTGGGGTGGCTCAGTTGGTAATGCAGTTCCTTTGTAAGTATAGTCACCTGAGTCTGACCCCCAGAGCACACATGAGAATGGTGGCGTGATGCTGTGCACTTGTGGCCCCAGCACAGCCAGGTGACGACAGGTGCCAGGACTCTCCAGCCAGCCAGAGAAAGCCTATCTCCAAGGAGGAGGGTACCTGTCCTCCAGCCTGCACACATATCAACAAACATGCATGGAAACACACGAACAAACACAAATGCATGTACATGCCCCCACACACATACATACACACACACACACACAAGCACACGTGACCAAATACGTATGTATGCATATGTTCCTACACAAGACCAAACACACATGGTCCCACACGCATGAACAAATAGCACATGCACACATGCTCTCACACACACATTTGTTTGGTTTCTGTTTGTTTATGTTAGTATTCTGAGACAGGGTTTCTCTGAATATCCCTGCTGTCCTGGAACTTACTTTTTAGACCAGGCTGGCCTCAAACTCAGAGATCTGCTTGCCTCTGCCCCTCAAATGCACGCCTTTAAGGCGTGCGCCACCACTAGCCAGCCACACACACACACACTTTTTGTAAAAAATCAAACTTGGTCTGTAGCTCAGGGGTAGAATGTTGTTTGCTAGGAAGTGCAGGTAAAAACCCCGAGCTCCATCCCAAACACAGACTTTAAAAAAAATGCAAGCACATTTTTTCAAAAGGCCACTCAGCCTAATGATGAAAGAAAATATAAGACTAAGCATAAAAATAAGCAAAACTAAGTGATACGGACTGCTGGTGGTGTTCCTGCACGTTCTCTCTCTCTCTCTCTCTCTCTCTCTCTCTCTCTCTCTCTCTCTCTCTTGTTGCTGGATTTGGGGAGGATCTCAAATTCAAGGTCAGTCTGGCTACTTTTTTTTAAGGCAAGGCAACACCACTACCCTTCACTTCAGCTTTGGCAATATCCTTACAATGGATTAGCCAACCTAGGTCATACAATTATGCAATATAAAATGCAGGAACAAGATAGGCAGGCTCACCAACAAGCACACGAATGTCCTCCAGCAATTAAAGGCAGACTGGAGACTCCAAATCGTGACTACCTGCTAAGGAGTCAGAGAGTAACAATAAATATTCAAAATCGTCACACAGGGCTGGGATGTAGCTCACTAGTAAAGTACTTCATGGTTGTGAGCCAGGCCCTGGATGTGAGCCCAACATCACACACAAAAAGCTGCATATGTGCATGAATGCATATAATGTATAGATTTGAAACTAACGTTTGTAGGTCTTGTTTTATAAAATGGCTCTATTCCAAGAAATTACATACACACAGAATAAGCATTTATACTTGAACTGCTGTGTGTGTGTGTGTATGTGTGTGTGTGTGTGAGAGAGAGAGAGAGAGAGAGAGAGAGATGGTTAAATATAATCCCCAGCCAACTTCCTCTTTCAGCTTAACAGCCTTTTCCAACTTTAGCAATACTGGACTATTCTTTACAAAGAAAGAACAATGGCCAGATCCAGGACAGTTCACTGATCCAAAGGCAGCCAACCCTGTGACTAATGGCCAAGAAAGAGTGACCAAAAGTCCCCACAGCAAGCCACAACTCCCCGTGACAGTGAACATAAACCCTGGAAAGTCATTTCCTAAAAGAAATCTCATTAAATCATTTATATCATGAATGGCTACTTACTTTTCCAGGCCCACTCTATCTGATCTCTGTGAGGCCTTTATATCAAGGGTAGGGAAACGGAGTTTTTATGACCTTGACTTTATGTCTTACTAGCTATATGAACAAATTATTACACTTCCATTTCATCTACAAAATACAGCTAACAAGGTGTCCTGGAGAAAGTGTGACCAATTTGGAAGACTTTGAAAACTGTAGCAAAGTGTCAGGCACTTGGCAACAGATGAAGACGCCTGCCCCTCTGGTGCTGAGTACAGAGCCAAGGTCTCCTAAACCAGATTCCAACCCAGACCAGAGGACTAGGGATGACAGCAGGGTGCTAAAACCCTCTGGGTTCCCAGAGTTGTCTTCCCAGAGCCTGTGTAAACACAGGAAACCCCACTCTGAGATCAGAACAAAAGCAAGCCAAGGCTTTAAACTCAGGAGTCCATCCCCAGGCATTGCAAAATAACAGAAGTTGCTTTGTTACTTTGTTTTTTTAGTCCCAGGGAATAGAATGAAAAGTTCTGCCTTCCCCAATTATCTTAGAAATATTATAGCTCCCCCTGTTTCCTCAAACTGCAACCAACCAAACTTGCAGGCTCCTAGGAGAAACTCTATAATAAAGAAAACAAACAAAAAACAATGGTAAAACGAGTGAAAGTGAGAGGCAAATTTTCACTCTTCCTGTCAATTAATATGAATCCCTACAAGATATATGAAGTTCTCCAGGCCTCTGGGTGTGCCTGCAGTATTGCTTTAAAATCAACAGTCTATTACAACAGAATTCTAAACAAGCCTAAAACCGAAATTTGATTCTCTTTTTCCCCAAGCAAGATTTTCTTTAGGCTCTTGCTTGTGAATTAAAACAAACGAACAAACGACCAATGAACAAACACAATGTATAGATTACGAAGTCTTTTCTGTACCAACACTTTCACCCTCCCTCGGAGTTTCCTCTGTGTACATCATGTAACATAGGAATATGGAAATGGCAGAATTTTTCAAAGTTGTTTGAACAACATTTTAGGAGGAAAAGTTATATATTTTATACAGATTATAAAATACCCTGTTACTTTCCCCAAATAAAAGTAATTTTTCAAAAGAAAGGGTTATAACTTAAGAATCATAGTTCTTTATCTCTCAAGTCCTCCCGTCAATATCATCCATAGTAAAACAACAGCAGACTGGAAGGAATGCAAGCAAGCATGCAACGGGCCAAAGCACAGGGCTGCAATACAGGCAGCATGGTCGGGTAAGCCCACATCCCCAAGTCAGTACACAAACAGCACTCACTCTGTACATCTCTAGGGAGGGAGGGAGGCCAGCCAAAGGCTAAGCTTGTGTTTGTTATGTAGACTGTTCTGTTCTGCACAGTGAGGCTGGGGCAGAGAAGAACTCCACACAAGGGAGCTTCTGACCCTAGCACTCCACTTCTCTCCAGAGAGGTCTGTGTGACTTCTACAGCCACATCTGTCATCTCCTCTGCATGGCAGACAGCAGCTATGTCCAGTAATGTTTATCACATGCAATGGTAAACATTCTCTATTGATCGGACACCAGCCTAAAGAAATATGAGAAACATTAATCAGGTGTGAAATCATCTTATTTTCTCCTCATGAAACTCAATACTAGTTCAGAAAGCAATGGAATGGATCCCTCCTCCCCTAACAGCCTGTATTTCCTGTTTAGGGAGTTGGTGAACTCAAGCAGTGGAGAGGCAGGGAGAATGGCCTTGGGAGTTAACGCCATGCCACAGGAGAAGGCAGCACAAGAGAGCCCACTTGTTACACTGGGATCAATAATCAGCAGGGACAACTGTTAGCCCGCCCGCGCTTTACACCCTTCAGGGTTTGAAATGAATGAAGGGAAGCCATTCTAATGAGAGGAAAAGGAGAGTCAACACACAAACTATAGGCTATGTAAAGCTGCCTTCAACTGAGCCCAGGAAACAAAAGTGCGAAGATTCTTCTGTCTTAAAACCACATGGACGCGCGCGCGCGCACACGCACACACACGCGCGCACACACACACACACACACACACACACACAGGCAAATTTCCTTCAGAAGAAACTTTTAAAATTAATGTTCTACAGGGTCACTCTACTCCCAAGAACTACTATCACTGCTGTGGGGTAGGGGCACCGTATAAAGAGATAAAATCAAATTTACCCAAGCTAAAACCCAGTGCTTGCACTGTTCCTTGCAAACCCAGCCTTTCGGGGTTCCCCCCTGGACATGGTGGAGGCCACTCCACAACCACAGCTACTTTTCCAGGCCCCTCCTTGAGCAAAGCAAACCCATATTAGTACCTAAAATCAATGAATACCTAGGTCAAAAACTGGACTGCATCTTAGGAAAGTGCTGACTGACGAAAGCTTTTAATGAAACTAAAGAAGCACACTTACCAAAGCATATTTTCAGTACTGTATCCTTATGAGAAGCCTGCAGTCTTATATAACTTATAACATGGACACAGAATAACACATGTTTAAGAGTCTAATAGGCAAGCTTTGAAGGCAATTTCATACTATGAGCAACCTAAGACAGTAAAATTCATGAAGCCATGGCTCAGGTTAAAACCATACACTGCTCGGTTCCCCACGTCCACGCAGGAGGCTCACGGCCAACTGTAACTCCAGTTTCAGGGGGTCCAACGTCCTCTTTGGACTCCTTGGACCCTGCACTCACAGGTGCCCTTTCCCAGACACACATTTACACAATTTTAAAAATAAGTAAAGTCACACCTGTGCTCACTTTGCTAGTCAATATTGTTAGGTTTCAAACCGGGGACAAAAGGCTGAGGTCCCTATTTAACATCAAAGAGAACCTGGCCTTCAGTCCCCACCAGTTTCAGGCCCCTCCTGGCTGGCATACCCCTGAACTCTTCAACCTAGGGGCTGGGCTGCCTTCCCCTCAGCTGCCCTTCCCTGTGTAATCCGACCATTTTGATTACCTGGTCTTTTTGTCTACTCTCTTCTGGGCCTCCTAGTGGTCCTTCCCCCTCTCTTCACATGGCCAATTTTGAAGACTTTGAAAACTGTAGCAAAGCATTAGGCACTTGGCAACAGATGATGCCTGCCCCTCCAGTGCTGAGTACACAGTTGAGGGCTGGGAAGTACCTCAGTCAGTAAAGGCTTTACCTTGTAAGCACAGGTCTGAGTTTGTTCTCTAGTGTCATAAAAAGCTGAACACACTCAGGAGGCAGAGGCAGGTAGATGGTTAGGGATTGATTCTAATGCTGTCTCAATTCAATTTGGCTCCCAAAAGATCTCCACCCCTAGCTGGATTTGATTGGCAATAAAGAATTGCCATACAACCAATGGCTGGGCAGAGGGAGATGGGGCAGGACCTTTTGATTCCAAAGGAGACAGGTCAGATTTGGAGTTGCGAAAGGAAAACCATCTGAAATGTAGGTGAGAAGGAATGCGGCCCCAGAAAGGGCTGCCCAGAAGCGTCTTGGGCAGCAAAGACTAGAGAGCCGCCCAGAAGGAGCCAGGGCAACAAAGATAAAATATAGAATTAGAGGGCATTAAGTCAGAATTACAGGAGGGTAACGTGTGCTAGCCACAGGGAGGGTTAGAACTGCCCAGCTTTTGAGCTAGCCAAGGCATTTTAAAATTAACTGGGGTGCGTGCATGTGTGTGTGTGTGTGTGTGTGTGTGTGTGTGCGCGCGCGCATTCCATTAGCAAATCCAGATAGCTACTGGAAGGGTCCACATGTTCGACCAGCCGGGAGCCAAAGCAGTGTAACCAATTACCGCTATAGGTAGATCTGTATAAGATGTGAGCTAGAGGCCAAGGCTACATACAGAGACACCCTGTCTCAATAATAATAATAATAATGATGATAATAATAATAATAATAATAGCAGCAGCTGGGTATATTTGTAATCAGGTAGAGACAGATAGATCCCTGGACTTGCTAGTGAGCCAGCCTAGCCTTGGTGCTCTCTGGGTCCATGAGAGACAGTATTTCAAAAACAAGGTGGATGACCTCTACATGCATGCACATACATGAAGCTGCACATAAAGGAACATGTGAACACACACGCACATCTACAACTGGGATGGGGGTATAATCAATGCTGGCATGAGTAAGCCCCGGGTTCAATCCCTATTACCTCAGATAATTACAAAGTTTTAATAAGAAGACTAGGCATGATGGTGCACAGGTGTTACCCCAGCACTTGGGAGCTGAGGAGGGGACAGAGCTCAAGGTGGACGTGAACTGTGTGATGAGGCTCTGTCTCTAAGAGAGGTGAGTGCTTGGCTGGTTAGTTGGTTGGTAGGTAGGTAAGTAGGTGGCAAATAGGCAGTAGATAGGTAGAACTGCTACTGGAAAAATAGTAGAAACTTGAAATTCTCCTTTTTCTCTAATAATGAAAAGCAGCAGGCATGTCCCACTTTGGGTCCGTAAAACAATGACGGCTGCCATCCTATAGGCACCCTAAGGAAACTAAGGCAGTAGACAACAAACATAATAAGCAACCAACCAGATACTGTAAGACAATGGGGTAGGGCAAACAGTAGAAGAAACTGGCGTGGGTTACAGTTTTAAACAGGGTAACCCAGATAGTACTCACCAAGAAAGGGGCATCTGACCAGAGGCCTGGGGTAAGGTAGTGTTACGTCATCAAGAAGGCTGTTAGAACACGAACAGACGCAACAGCCCTGGCACTGCACTGAAGGCATCATGGCTAGGGCAGACAGAAACAAAAGAAAGGCTGAAGAGAGACAAGGGAGACGGCATCACACAGAGAGCCATGCAGGCCACAGGAAGGATTCCACATGACCACTGAGCGCTGACTAATTGAACCAGAGAAAAGGCAACACTAGAATGATTTTGCCAAGGCTCAACCTGCTACTGGGAGTGTAAAGAAACCACATAGGAAGCAAAGAGCCAGCTGCAGGCCGCAGCACCGTCCACTGAAGAGAGGAAAGAAGATGGCCAAACCAAGTACCCATCACAGCAAAAACTTCCCAGATCCTGGACACCCATGCAAACAAGTTCTGCTAAAAGTATTTCCTGATGCACGGGGTACACAGGTATACAAGTACACGGGTGAATCAGGGTAATGCCAACGAAAGCTTAGAGTTACAACCAAACGAAACCAGGAAACGACGAACAGCGAAAGTTTAGGGAAAGAAGACCTAGAATTCGGTTTTAGATTCATCCGGAAATACCTCGTAGGTATCTAAGTCGTGATAGCAAGCGGGGAGATAAAATAAGAGTCCAGAGCTTAGGTCAGAAGTACAAGACAGAAATGAGGGAAGAGCTAAAGGCACAGAGACGGTACCAACAGACTCGAGACCGCACATCAAGGCTAGCCCCTGAGCACCTTGATGTTAAAAGCCAAAAGTTTAAGATGGGTATGGGGGGCAGGCTGCAGCCCAGCCCTGAAGGCCCTGGGGCAGAAAGACCATGAGTGCTTAGGCATCCTGAGCTACGCAGTGAACTCCATTTTTTTAAAAAATGGATATTAAAAGCTGGGGAAAGGAAAGGTTAGGAGGGGAAAGGTGGAGGTAACGGACAAAGACAACAGAAAAGCCGCTGTGTGTAGCACAGAAAGGAAAAGGCTGTGCGAGGGGGCCACCGAGCAACCCCACACAAGGCTGCCCAGTCACGGGGAGGAGCACAGCTAACCCGAGGCCTTGGCTGGTGGTTAAGACAGGGTTTCTCAGCCGGGCAGTGGTGGCGCACGCCTTTAATCCCAGCACTTGGGAGGCAGAGGCAGGCGGATTTCTGAGTTCAAGGCCAGCCTGGTCTACAGAGTGAGTTCCAGGACAGCCAGGGCTACACAGAGAAACCCTGTCTCAAAAAAAAAAAAAAAAAAAAAAAAAAGAAAGAAAAGACAAAACAAGGAAGGGAAAAAAAAAAACAGCTTTCAATATTGGAAACACTTAGAGCCTGATATTTTGGTGGATCAGTGACATTATGTATTTTAAATAAACAAACAGTGATTAAATTATAGGCGGCCCATGAAACTAAAATGAGAATAAGCCAGGTGTGGCAGCACATGAGGATGGCTAGAGGACAGCGAGTCTGAGGCCAGCCTAGACTACACACAGATTGTGTGTGTGTGTGTGTGTGTGTGTGTGTGTGTGTGTGTGTGTGTGTAATTTTCTTAATATTATACAATCACACTAACTGTATTGCTAGAATCAAGAATATTTGTGACCCATAAGATAAAATATTTTGTTTAACATAATTCACAGAGAAAAACTGTAAACCACTATATATTGCTTTTAAAGACTATTGTGGGGGCTAAATCTTACTGGTCAACCCAAGTCCTGAATATGGAGAGAGATGGCTTCGTGGCCAGGGGAGTGGGTGAATGACTTTGCTGGAGTCAGGGTCTGACTACGGCACAGGCTAACTTCTAAGCAGCAACCATATACCAGATACTAGATTTACAGGCAGGCGTGAACTACCATGTGCAACCACAGTCTTGATTTCTTGAATAGAAAACATTCATCAGCTTATTAGAAACTACAGTCACAAATAAATATACCTGTCTTCATTTAAAAGTAAATATTTCTCAAGAGAACAGGAAGGGAAGACAAACCATAGTCAGAGAAAAAATCTTAAGAAAGCGCTTATTTGGTAAAGGCCTGTTTGGTCTAGGGATGCAGCCAGGTGGTTGGGCGACTGCCCAGCACATCAAGGCCATGTGCAATCAATCTCTAGTACAACAAAAAGAGAATGAAAGAAAACCTAATAACAAAGGAATGTTAACCAAAATATAAAAAGAAGTTAAAACTCAGGCATGAGAAAGTAAGTGACATTTTAAAGTGAGCAGAAGGTCTGAGGCTCTCACTGAAGATGCTACTAAGATAGCAAGTGTGCAGGACACACAGCAACGGTTCATCAGCAAACCCAACAGCGTGCTCCTTCACACTATGACAACGATCAGGACCAGAACACAGCAGCATCAGATTCCGGCAGGGACGCAGAGCAACACAAAGCTCATTCACACCAATGCAAAGACAAAAGGAGGCACACTCGGAAATCCAGTTAGCAGTTCCTAACAAAATCAGGCAAGATCACACAACCCTGCAACGTGTCCATGGAGTTAAAAACTCATCCACACAATCAAAGTGCCAAACAGCGAAGCAGCCATGATGTCTTTCACCAGGTGAATGGAAAAAGTGTGGAATACCTACCCAGGCAGTGGGCTATAATTCACACGAAAAAGAAATGAGCTACCAAACCATAAAAACACGTGAGCCAGGCCTGGCGGCACAATCCTATAATCTTAACTAACTTGGGTAGCAAAGGCAACGAGAGCATAAATTCAAACACTTCTTAGGCTACAGAGCAAGTTCAAGACCAGAATAAGTAAGTCAGAGAGACCCTATATAAAAAGACGAAGTCTGAGGATATAGCATGTGCCTAGCACATGCAGGGCCCCGGGTCCAAACGCAAGACCATCACCCAAAAGACATGGAGATACCTTTGGTACCTTGTAGTAAGTGGAAGAAGTTAGGATTCTAAATACGTTTCCTTTAGAAAGCAAAATTAGGGACACTGTAAAAGGACCAGCGGTTATCAATGGCTGGGGGAGAAGACCAAGGAGAGGCGTAAATAGGATTTTTCCACTAAGTAAAAATAGCAAAACTATTCTTATGACTCTACAAGGGTAGATCCGTGCCGTTATAACATTCCCCAAATCCTATGGGTGATCCTAATTGGAAGTCTGGACTTGGGGGGCACTGGTGTGTTCACTGGCTTTAACAAGTGTACCCCTAGTATAGGGTATGTTTTTGGGGGAAGAGGGTCTAAAAGTATTTTTTTTTTCTTTTTACTGTTTGCTTGATTTTGCAGAGAACCCAAAAGAAATTGCCAAAAACCTAAGTTCATTATTTAAAAAGTAAATAGTAGGCAAAGGTAAGTATGCTCACAAGAGTAAGGCGCACCCAGAAAACACATCTGCTGATGTCTGTATCAGCAACATAATGTTTAGATATTTTCAAGTAGAGAGCTTTAATACTACTCACTTGATAGCTTTCAATAGATAAAGAAAATTTTGTTTAGAAAAATAAGACATGCAAAAATTATGTTTTCTATGCAGCAGTAGAACTTCATTTTTTTTCAAGCCATGAAAGATGAAATCTTATAGTTTAAAAAAAAATCTATAAAAGGTGAACAAACACAAGATGTAGATTAGGAGAGTTTTTTTTTTAACAAAGCATTATAACATTTGAAGAGTATGTCTACAACTCACAGAGAAAAGGACAAGCAGGCCAAGGGAAACACAGCGTGACGATACCAACTAGCCTACTAAGAGGGAAGGCGAAGGAAACAGTAAAGTGACAGGTGTTCAATCTTACTATCAGTTAAGATGACAGACTTAAATCAGTTAGGATGACAGACTTAAAGACGGTAAATACCACTCTACAGCCTTGGTCACGCTAGCATGTGTTACACTGTATCACACTTTGACAGGCCACCCCTTGTCCTGAGAAAGGGGTAAACAGTGTAAAGGGCACCAGAAGAACAGACTGGACAGGCAGTGACAGACTCCCAGAGCTGAGTGTGATCGCGCAGGGTTGCAACCTAGGCTCAGGAGGTAGAGGCAGGCTTAAAGCCATCCCGGAGGGAAAGGAAGGAGAGGAAAGATCTCTAACCACAACAGAAACAGATTGGCTTCAACACTTACTAATTCTGTCACCTATCACCATTTTAACTGTGGAGGCAAAAACGTCCAACAAAAAAGCAGTTCTTCCAGGAAAGATTTAGCATCTGCCTATCTTAAACCGTAAAAAGAGATTATACTCATCAGCAAGGAAGCACTAAAGTCCCTCTCCAGAGCATCAGATGCTCAAGACACAACTCTGGACCACCCTTAATTGCTCCGGGGTGCGGTCAATACCATGCGCATACAGCAGGGCGCCTGCTCTACTCCCCATACACTTCAGTGCTGCCCCACTTGGGATGCTAGCCATCATTTCCTCCACCGGACCTGCAGCATCCACTTTGAAAGGCCTTCCAGCACACCATAGTCATCATGTTCTTTTTTTGTTTTGTTTTGTTTGTTTGTTTGTTTGTTTACATTATTTCTGTGTAAGCACACATCACATCTCACAAGCAGAAGCCAGGGGAGGTGGAGTCAGCTCTCTCCCCACCATGTGGACTCTTCAGGCCTATCTGCAGAGCCACCTTGCCAACCCCAATCAACATGTTCTCTAGCAAGCACAAATAAGATCACACCTACTACCCCAGCTCTTCGGGGGCTGAGGAGAGAAAATCATGAATTCAAGACTAGACGGGGCTACACAGTGAGACTGCCTCCGAAAAGAGAAAAACAAAAAAAAAGAAAGCATGGATGGCCTACCATTTAACATTCCCCAGTGGTTTTCCACTCTCCTCAGGTTACAGATGTAACGCAACTCAGAAGGCCGTGAGCTTCTCATGGTGGCCCCTCCATCTACATTTTCCCCTACATTTGGCCAATTTGAATTCCCTGTCCTCTCAAGCAGAAGCCTACACCTTGGTAAGTCACAATCATCCTGCCAAATACTCCTTACAGGAAGAGTGCCCACTCTCCACGCAGCACAGGAGTCTCTCCATCTGCTCCGACATTATCCAGATTTCTACGTCAATTTTACTCATTTAATGCGATTTGAAATTCCATTTCCATAATTCTTATTAGATGAAAAACTGTACAAGAGGAGGATCAGAGCCTTGCTCAACACTGAGGGCGAAACCCCAGCTTCGTGGGCTATAATAATGGGCTGAAGTTTCTTCAAAAAGCAAGAATTACAATTTCTAGCAAGTTTCTTTTCTTTCTCTTTCAAAAACTCCACTTAACGTATTGTTCTCAGAGGACAGACCAGACGCTGAACTGAAGCCGCCACACTCATTTTATTTGGCCACTATATTCAACCTGTTTGAGGCTGTTGCTCAGCCTGCCTGAAAATACATCTTCAGGGTGGTTTCAAACAATTTAACGAGGCTGAGGCCAGGCTATTGCTCAAACAGAACTTTCCCATAACGAGCAAGGTTCTAGATTTGATCCTCAGACTCATCAAAAAATAGTAATAATGATAAAATCAATTTCTATAAAGTAATTTATAGTGAGAATCAGCTCTTAACTGTGATGTGCAGGGCAGGCTGGCAGGCTTACAGAACTGAGAAGATGAGTAGGAGAAACTCGCAGCAGACCTAAGTGAAAGCAGACTTGAGGGCATTCTTCCTGTGGAACTGCAGAAACAGAGGCTTTGTGAGTGCTAGATACTGTGAGGGTTTGTTACATAGTAACAGTGTCCTTCCTTCCCTCCCAGCCTCTTCAAGACTTCACACTTGTGTCACCTACATAAGAACAGACATACCTCCTTAGCCTAAGGTCTTAAACTTTTGACATTCAGGATTGGCTTTTTTAAAATCAGTGCTGGGGAAAGAACCCAGAGCCACATGTGCTGGGCAAGTGTTGTAGACACCAACAAAGCTACAACCACAATCCTACTCTTTTGAAAGTCTCCATCCTGCTCCGACCAGTCTAAAACTTTCCACCTCCACCTCTTGATTAGCTGGAAACATGGGCTAGGATTACAAACCATCACACACCCAGCAGTTTCTCAATGTCTGTCAAATGCAAGATTTTAAATAATGGCATCTCAAAGTTGTCTTAATTTGCATTTGTTTACTTCATACAAGAAGTAAAGCATTTTTAAGTGTACTAGTCAGTCACATTTGTCTTTTTCAACTATCTATTTATTGTATTAGTCCATTGTTTACTGTATCAATCCATCCTCTACTGAGATTTTTTTCCAATTTAAAAAAAAAACACGGAAATGTTCTACTGAGATATAATTCAAATATGACACCCAATAGCTGTAAATATATACCTACCACCACCTAATTTTAGGTCATTCTCATAACCCTAAAAAGACACACACACACCCAGCTCCATCAGTGATCTCTTCCCTTCCCCCTCCTTCTGCCCCAAGACCAAGGTATCCTTAAGCTTGCTGTCTTGGTAGGTTGGCCTTTTCTAGATATTTATTATGAGACCTTTTTTTTTTCTTTTGAGACATTGTCTCATACCGCTTGGCTGTCCTGTAGACCAGGCTGACCTCTAACTCAGAGATCCACCGGTGCCACTACTCCTGGCTTACAAGACTTTTAAAACTACCTTTAAAATAAAGAATTTAAAACCTTTCACATTCTCCTGATTCCCACAGGAAAGGGGGAATACTTTGATATAGCCAAATCTATTTCAAGGCCATGTTTGGTGTTGGGCTTTGCAAAACTGTCCTGATGCTAAGGACACACGCACACTCAGATGGATTTCCAGCAGTACAGTTTCATTTTAACACAAAACTCATTACAGCTCATTCCCCCCAGGCAGTTACGCTCATATTTACTTGTTGACTTGTTTTCACCATTCTCTACATTTATATACATTTTTGGTCTATTCTAAATTTAAAAAAAAAAAAAAAAAAGCCTCTTTCAACTGTCCCATGACCACGTGCTGTCCTTTCACAGCACGCTATGACATCTGGTTAAGGACACTGCTAACTGCTATTGTTTGAAATCTGTTTAGGGCATTGTGTTCACTGCAACTGACGTTTAGGACTTTACACTCACATATTTAGTCTTCATTACACTTATAGAAATTAATCTAGGAAGAACTTAGACTTGCACGGGGGAGTTATGTTCTCCCTGTGATGACACACTGACTTTTAGGGTTGCTGGGGAACATCTCATTTGTCCTATGCTAATTCGCTACTGTTTGTCACCTTCTGTTAAGTGGGATTCCTCCCTACATTTTTCCTCTTACTGACATAGAGCAAAGTTACTACCTTTGTGTCATACACACACACACACACACACACACACACACACACACGTTCAAAGATCTTTTTATTACTTTTTATTATGTCTGCCTTGTATTTAATTAGACCTAATTAACAAACAGTGAGAGGTATACTGGAATAAAGTCAGGATATACACCTGACTGATTGTACCCCACAAGCTGTACCCCAAGAACACAGGAGCCACTTCCACAGCACAGCACACAGACTTCCAGAGCCACCAACGCAGGGGAGGACAGTGTGAAATGGAAACGGATCCATTCCTCACAGGCCACTCTGATAAACAGGCTGCTGACCAAACTCCAAACACTAAATTTGTCTTACAAGTCAACATACCCATTTTCCCAAAAACTGTTATTTCAAAAGAGGTATCATATAGCAAAACTATAACATTGTTTAAGAGGAATCTCACGAACTTTGGGATAAATTATAATATGCAAATGTGTTCAGTGATGAACCATCTGGAAAAATTGTTACAATGTTAACCCGAGGACAAAGGAGATGGCTGGGTTGCTTCTCTTTTTGAAGGCATTTTGATACTCTTTCCAGGACTCAAGATCAAAATACCACTTGAAACTGTTACTGTAGTTGGCTCTCAGATACAGGCTTCCCTGAGACTGAGACAGGAAGGCTGTTTGCCCTTTCCTTTCCTTTCCATTTTAAAACAGTTCTTTAAGTGCTCAGGAGGCCCTGCTTTCTCCATTTAGATGGAAGAGTTACCACAAAGCTTATTTTTAGGATGACTAAATAGTTTGTTTCTTTGTTCGTTTGTTTTTTAAGTGTACTCCTACTCACTGAGTGTGGTGGTACACGCCTTTAATTCCATCACTCTGGAGACAAAAGCTGGTAGATCTCTGTGAGTTTGAAGTCAGCCTGGTCTGTATAATAAATTCCAGGCTAGTCAGGACTACATAGAGAGATACTGTTTCAAAGGGGGGAAAAAAAATGCACACACACTAAAGATTTACCTTATTAACCTGCGGTTCTTATAAGTTTACTGACAGTATATATGTGGTTGTTTCTGATAACTAGTGTTACTGAGTGCCCTTTATTGCAAGAATAGAAATATCTAATATATGACTTAATAAATGTAATCCTCACTCCTGAAATTACCTGCCTGAGTAATAATAAGTCAATGGTATATCCCTCAGTAGAACAGCAAAGCTCGAACACCTAGTACCTAGACCACAGAATGGGACTGATAGAGCCTGAGTTCTGATTCTGCCATGAATCTGTCACATTGGTCCACTCACTTACATCTGACTGACTTATCTGTAACTACAAATGTTACCTAGCCAACTTTTCTCAAGGGCATTTTGAGAATCCTAAAATCTCTGAGCTGTAAGGCGTCCTAAAAATAAGCCTTGTAACTTCCGTCTTTAAATAAATAAATAAAAAATAAATAAATAAATAAATAAATAAATAGGAGAAAGCTGGTCCTTTCAAGTACTTAAGTTTTAAAAAGAGAAAAGAAAAGAAAAAAGAAAGCTCTACAGATAAAGAACAACTGTTACTAAGAAATAAGTTCTATGGAAGTTTAGAAAAACAGAACCATAAAGTGAACCAGGCTGCGCACACTTAAAAAGAGGGGGCAAGAACCAACAGTAATAAAAACCAAAGTAACAGCACACCAGGAAGCCGCTTCCTAGGAACCTAGGAACTGGCTACAGTCCTGCACTGCAGGAAGAAATCAATGACCAATACTATAGTGAGATGAAAGACCAAACTGGGGCTATCACTACTTAAGGGTGCCAAATAAAGTACAAATCTTTAAATCAGAGTCAGGAAGGCGCTATCAACACCAACATTATATGCTACGGGCTACAAAGATGACTCAGGAGTTAAGAGCACTCGTTGCTCTTCTAGAGGACCCAGGCTCAATTCCCAACATCCATATGGTAGCTCACAACTATCTGTAACTCCAGATCCAGAAGTCCAACATACATGCGGCAAAACACTGATGCACATAAAATAAAAAAATTTTTTTTTAAAAATTATACTCTATTGAATGCCTGTCTCAGTCTTACTTAGCTGAGTTTCCAAAGACATCTCTACCAATGCCATAATCCCAAATGAGATGCTAAACTACAAAGATAAGGCCCTCAACTGATATTATGAGAAGAGAAAGCGAAGCTTCTCATTGTCTTAGGGCTCCTATTGCTGTGATGAAACACCAAGACAAAAAGCAACTTAGCTTACAGCCTACAGACCATCACCAAGGGAAGTCGGGCAGGAACCTGGAGGCAGGAGCTGATGCAGAGGCCATGGAGGAGTGCTGCTTACTGGCTTGCCCAGCCTGCTTTCTTATAGCACCCAGGACCACCTGCCCAGGGGTGACACCACCCACAATGAACTGGGCCCTCAACCATCAGTCATCAAGAAAATGCACCACAGGCCAAGCTGGCAAGGGTGTTTTCTCAGCTAAGGTTCCCTCATCTAAAAGGACGCCAGCCTGTATCAAGTTGGCATAAAACTAGCAGCACACCAGGACTTAACAAGCTTCCCATCTGAAACTGTTTTTACCAAGGATAAAAACAGGAAGAGTTTGAAAAGTTCAAAGATGAGATGGAAGCTGGGATGAAGCCATGTCTTTCTTTCTTTTTTTTAAGATTTATTTATTTTATATATGCAAGTATACGGTAACTGGCTTCAGACACACTAAAAGACATCGGATCCCATTACAGATGGTTGTGAGCCACCATGTGGTTGCTGGGAATTGAACTCAGGACCTCTGGAAGAGCAGTCAGTGCTCTTAACTGCTGAGCCATCTCTCCAGCTTGTGAAGCCATTTAACATAGAACTTTCAGAACCATTCTCAAACTGGACAGCAGACAAGGTTCCTTCCCTCACCTCCAGGCTAGTAAGGGGCTTTCATCATGCCAATCTCACAGGCTGACAGCTATCTCCCAGAGATTACTCTGTGGGTTGACTGTTTCCACAAGAGAATCTAGACTCCCACCTGACTGGAGTGGTCCACAGCAGCAGCAAAGATGGCTCCACACACAAGCGCCTGTGTTGTCACAACTGCAGGTCCAGGCAAGTGCTTCCTACAGAAGACATGAGCCTGCCTGGAGCTGTGGCACGCTAGTTTGTAGAAGGCAGATACTTCTGCAGAGATTCTGGAAATGTCTCATCCCAGGATGCTGAGAAATTGGCAGAGATACTATAAACAACCACAAAAGTCAGTGACTCCACATTGAAGGCCATGGTCGAACATTCTTTTAAGTTTTTTAATTTTTCCTTTAATAGCTTTGCTGAGGTATACCTGACATAAACTGAACATATTCAAAGTATACAATAAAGTAATCTTTTAAATATATATACATCCACAATCCACAAAATTCAGTATAATAAACTTACTAGAACTCTCCAGAGTTCCCATGCCTCTCTGAAATCTCTGCCTGGGATACATAAATTTAAGCTGCCAACAAGCTCAGGAAGGGAATTCATATGTACTCTTTGTGGCTGGGGTTCTTTCGCTCTGCACACTTACATTCTGATTCATGTACTTTGTAGACAGTGCAATTCCATTTGGGAAATATGCATTTCTTTATACATTCACAGAAGTGGATTCCTTCCAGTTTTTAGTTATTGTAAATAATCTGCTACATTCCCACAAAAATCTTTGCATGGATTTATGAATTCTGGGGTAGGTGTACTTGTTTGTGGGCATGCACATATACATATAGGTGTGTGGTGTGCACGTGTGTGCGTGTGTGGCAGGTGGGGATGTGTACACGTGCAAGCTTGTGAAGGCCAATGTCAGGTGTCTTCCTTTATCACTCCAATCTTACTTCTTGAGACAGGGTCTCTTCACTAAGCCTGGAGCTCACCAATTCCAATATGCTAGCTGGCCAGTGAGCTGCAGAGTCCTGCCAGTCTCTGCCTCCCTGAGATTACAGGCAAACAGTACTGTACCCAGCTTTCTATGTGGGTACTGGGGATCCTCGTGATTCTACATCAAGCACTTTTCCAAATAAGCCATTTCACCGCCATGAATATATGATTTCTTCTGAGTAAATAGCTCGGAACAGAAGGGCTGCACCATTTAAATGGAGTTCTCTGGGACTGGGGACAGCACTGGGGATCTGATACAGGACCTCTAGCTGACTGGGCAGCCATTCCACCAGAGCTAAATCCTCAGACCTGGCTCTAATTTTCAAGACCCTGTCAACTGTTTTTCCAAAGTCACTCTGCCAGTCTACACACCCTCTACCACCACACCGTCCATGTGTTCTAGGAGTCTGTCCCTCCTGCCTGCCAACACCTGGCATGGGAGGTTGAGTCCACTTTTTTGTCGTTCCTCTTGGGGTAATTTTAATCTGTATACCCCTAGTGACTAATAAAATTGATGGGCAGTTTTCACAATCATATAACGGTGCTACTTGAACAGAAAATTTCCACCCAAAAGGATCCCCCACTGACAGAGCTCTGGGGATGTGACTTCATCATGAATGGACTGTGCCCTGGCAGACCCATAACCTGACGGCATTACTGAGATGTGGCCTAGGAGGGGATCAGACTGAGGAAGCAGGTCAGTGAGCATGTGTCCCTGAAGGACACACTATCGCAGTCACCCTGAGGTGAGCAGCTCTGCTCTGCTCTGCCTCGTGCCGCTGACACGATGTTCTGCCTCATCATGACAACGCAGCCAATGGCCCACAGACTGGAACCTCTGAAACATCAACCAAATTCAATGTTTCCCCTTGGTTTTCTCATGTATTTTTTGTAGTGACAAAAGCTAAGTGACATAAAAGGAGATTTTTACATTTCAATTTCTAATTGTTTGATACCAGTATACATAAATTTAGTTATTGCAAACTCTCGGGAGTTTATTGTCAGTTTAGTAGATTCTATCAAATGTATTACATCTAAGATCGTGTTGTCTGCTAACAACTATTTCCTCCTCCCTTCCTCCCAGCCCCCACTGGCAGGGCTGGAATCTGTAACGCTGAAGTCAGGGCTGGAAGCACACATACTTATCTTGATCCTCGTTTTAGGACTAAAGCATCGAGCTGCTGCCCAGATGTACGCCCTTTAACAGGTTAGAATTTCCTTCCAATTCCTCATTTGCTAGAAACTTCTGCCTGAGCGATGCAACAGTAGGTTTGTCAGAGGCGTTTTCCTGAACATGTGAGATGACCGTCTGGGTCTGGGTCTGCTAATGTAGCCAATTCCATCACCTGCCTTTGAACTCTATACACAACTCTCATTCCTGAAATAAATCGCACTTGACATATTATCTTTTTACATATCATTGGATCTAATTTCCGAGGCTGTGAGGGCAATGTTTTCTGCCTGCTCTGGGCATGGGGATGCTGCAGCCCTCACAGACAGAGCTGGAGAGGTTTGCAGCTTATCTGCTTTCTGAAGGAATTTGTGTGCAACTGTCATTACTGCACCATTAAATGTTTGATTAGAATTAGCCCAAAAAGACACATCTGGACCGGGTATTACTTTCTTGCTTGCTAATTTTTAAACTACAAATGCCATTTTTAAAAGGATATAGAACTATCAATAAATCTATTTCCTATGACTGAGCTCTCTCAAATTACAACTTTCAGGAACATTTTAATTTCATCCAAGGTGCCAAATTTGAAGGCATAAAATCCTTTGTATTATGGATATAAATATAAGAATAAATATATCAAATATATAGATACAAAATAATATCACATTATATTGTTAATACCTGTAGAATATTAATTATTCATGACCCTAAAAGATCAAAGCTTTCCATGTAAATGAACTGAAGCACAAGACAAAGTTCAAAGACACAGAATACTCCTCTATCTAGGACCCAACAAGGAGGGGGAAAAAGTCACAGAAACTGCTCCAGCAGAGCCACCTATCATACCAATACTTAGTGGGGGCTAGGGAGGTTGACAATGGATAATTACAAGTATAGGCCAGCCTGAGCTACACAGTGTGACCCTGGACTTCTGTGTGTGCATATGAGCAGTGGAGAGACATTTGCCAAGCACAGTATCTTCGCAGCACTTTAACTGCTAGAAACAATTTAATTTGCAATTTGAAAACATTTGTTCTGAGTGATAAAATAAGGAAGAGAGTTACAGGCAGCAGGTAGAAAAGTATGCTGTACCTGTAAATATCAGGCTAAACAGAAAGAGATATGTGCCTTAGGGTTGACAGCAGAATGACCCACAAATACTTTTTCAAGGCATTTATGCCCAAGACTCTTGTTCACATCCCACACCCCCCAAATTCTAATTCTAATTAACACTGACCCAAAAGTGTTCTGGAAAAAGCTTCCCATGGGATTCTGACAAACACTTCTGATTCAGAACTGCCTATCTGACCACATGGGTGACTTCTCAAGTGACCCATTAAACGTTAAAATTAAAGACAAGTATGGTGGCACACGCCTGTAAGCCTAGCACACAAGAAGCAGAGATGAGAGGAGCTCATGTCGTGGGTCATCATGAACTACAGAGTGAGAACCTTTCTCAAAAATGACAGACAGACAGACACCAAAACATTCTTGATATGGGGTGGGGTTCCTAGGCAGATACCAAATCATGTGTTAATGTTTCTTAGGATCAAATCTACCTCCACATACGTCACACATGACTTCAATAACCATTTCTGGCCCTATGATCAGAGTACAGCTGCTGGACTCCAATCAAAAGAGAGGCCATTGTTTATATCTGCTAGATCATAGCAAGGCAGCGGCAGCCACGCATCTGTGCTGTAATCATAGAAAAGATTACATACTGCCCACACAAAAGCTGATTGACAAGATGGTCTCCACACCACTGTTTTACAAGTCTGAGTGGAGTTTTGATTTAAACTTCACTCAGTTTTGATTTTCTATTGAAATAACGATTTCTGCCATACTTAAAAGGGCGTGGATTTGGGGTTTTTTGGTTTTGTTTTGTTTTTTAATAACTACTATAAGAACTAACTTTTAAAACTTCCAATGCTGGGCTTCTTTTCAGAAGATTCAGAAACATAAATAGCTTTTGCTAAGAATTCTTTGTATAACAAATATTTAGAAATAAGTTCTTTTAGTATATAAATCTTGACAATCTTACATAAAGAACTCTTTGAAAAGTAAGAAACATTTGGGAAAAGCTTGACAAACAATTCAACATTTGGGGTGTGTGTATGTGTGTGTGTGTGTAGTATGAAATATCAGAGTTATGCCTTTTGTAAACTTAGAAAGTAAGTCAAGGACAGAAAAATAGAGAACAATGCATTCCTTTGTACTCAAGGAATTTTCACAATTATCAGAACTTTATTATACTTGCTTCGTGTGGTTCCATTCTGTTGATATACTTTAAAGCGAATCCCACACACTGTATTGCTTTTCAGCTTTAACAAATAAATTGTAACAATCTCTTCATTATTACCAAATACCTTAGTTTGCTTCTTTGTTGCTATGCTAAACACCATGAGGAAAAGCTACTTAGAAAGGAACAGCTTTATCTTGCTCACAGGTTACATCATTAAAGGAAAGCCACCCTACTGAAGCAAAGACCACAGAGATCTGATACTCAACAGTTTGCTTCCTATGACTTGCTCAGCCCTGCTCTCTTATACAACCCAAGACTACCTACCTGCCCATGGGTGGCACCATCTACAGTAGGCTGGGCCTTCCCACATCAATCATCAACCGAGAAAATGCCCAGACAAGCCCACAGGCCAATCTGATGGTGGCAATTTGTCAATTGAAGGTCCTTCTTCCAGATGAAGCTCGTTTGTCCCAAGCTGATAAAAACTCAGCAGCAAACCATATACATAAAAATAACTTAATGCCTCATACCCATTTCACAATTAACTGTCCTGTATTGTTCCAGAATATATTTGTACAACTCATTTTATCCAAGGTTGAATCTTTTTGTTCCATACTATAATACACTAAAATAATGTGTCTGAAATCTTCAGCATGTGGCTGGGGAAATGGTTTAGTGAGTTAGTAAGTGTTTGGCACACAAGCATTGAGACTCTGAATCCAGAACCCCGGCACCCACAAAAAGGAAGAGACACCTTTCCCCAGTAAGACTTCTGGTTTTTACTCAGTGTACTGATTCCTGTAGAGAACACTGTATGTGGGGCTGGGGTAGAGTGCCTGCCAGCACGTGTGAGCCCTGGGTTCAATCCCACCGAGAAAAGAACGACTAAGGACAGCACACAAAGCACAACACAGCCAGAAATAAAATGTCTTAGCAGTCTTTCCTTTTGGGGATAGTGTTGTGCCAGGATCAAATCCAGGGTACCAGAACCTCCTGTGTGTTGGCCAGTCATCTACCACAAAGCAACAAGCCAGCCTTGCAAAGGTGTTTTCATTGACACACAAAACCAAACATTGCTGTTTCTTGACTGCTGAAGGACAGACGCCATCACCAACAACACAGGGATCACCAGACAAAAAAGTCCATGAACAACCAGCTACATCAGAGGGAACAAATAGTCACCCATGTCCTCCACCGGCCAAAAATACTAAGACAACCTTCTGGGGAAACTGTGTCACCTTCTGGTGTCACCTGTATACTGAGATCAGATCCCGTTTGGTGGTTGCTAGACAATCAGCGTGACTTAGGGCTCCAGGATCATGAAAAGAAAAGTGATTCCAAACGCTTGAAACACGCAGCCTGTGGGAGAGAAAAGGACCTCAAGAAAACAGTGGGGAAAAAAATGAAAGAGCAGAGTGGAAGAGGGTGAAAGCCAACGCCTGCACTGGAGAGAGACAAGGACAGCAAGTCTGCAGTGACCTGGTCTGTCGGGCACGCAATGTTCAAAAGAGAGGCCAATAAACCTTAAAAGTTATGAACCCCATGTACAAAACAGGGTTCCAAGTCTCTTCTGATACAGTTATACAGTTTACTGTTTAAATCAGGTTAAACACATCCAACTCACACATCTGCCATTTCTCTGTCCTGAAAATATTCACATCTTCCCTAACTTTTGAACCATAAAGTACATAAGCACCTAAGTGTCCACGGCCACGCTACGTGCAATATAGCACAATCGCCTTGTCCTCACTGGGGCGCAGTGGCCCCGTCACATGTCCCCATTCCTCCCTCCCTCAGATCTGTGTAACAGGTACGTCTGAACCTGTCATGTCACGCATTCTATTATTTAATCTACTCTTTGGTCATGTCCACTATGTGCACCCTCCACATAAACTGAGCTCCATATCCTCATGCTTCCGTGAAAAGCACAGTAATGTATGGTTTAGAGCAGAGGCCAGGGAGAATACTGCAAAGGACCAAAGAGCAAACAGGGTCATCCCATGAATGCAGATTCCAAATTCTGCAGATGCTCTAGATAGACAGACCGAGATTCATATAAAATGATGCCATACTTGTATATAACACATACACTCTTAGAATATAAATAGTTGTCATATATTATTTGGGAACAATGACAAGAAAAGTGCTTGTACATATTCACTTCAAACACAATTTTTGTCTTTACATATCTTTACTCTGTGTTGGCTGAACTGCAGATATAGAACCCACAGATACAGAGCTAACTTTACTCAACGCTGCAGTTACAGGGTTGAGGGCACAGGGAGAGGAGAAGGCAAGGCAGGGGAGGGGCTACCTATAAACAGTATGTAACTTTACGGACACTGAAACCTAAATAATGTTCCTAGATCATAAGATCTCTTTTTTAACTTTTAAAATGTAAAAGCTGAGCTCACAGGCAGAAATTAAGTGTGACATAATTTAAAAAAAAAAAAAAAATGAGAAGGAAACAAACAGGTGTGACCACTTATTTAATTATTCAGAATTTCAAAATAGGACAGACAAAGGAGTCCCATGGGACTCCTGCACGTCCATCAGATGGAGAGGCCACAGCCAGCCAAGCCCTGACTTAAGATCACTCAGAAGCAGGGGCAAACTGAAATCAAAATTGCTTCCTACCACGTAATACCCGAGTCACATCTGTTCCTTTGTTTCATGTCTCTAAACTGGGCTGACAATCAGACACCTCGCTCACTTGTTGTGAGGAATGAACATGGATTTAGGAAGGGCCTAGTATA
Organism: Uromys caudimaculatus; assembly: GCA_028551405.1. Taxonomy (NCBI): domain Eukaryota; kingdom Metazoa; phylum Chordata; class Mammalia; order Rodentia; family Muridae; genus Uromys; species Uromys caudimaculatus. The sequence continues at coordinate 23,171,625 of CM052713.1, forward strand.
CATGAAAAACTTCATGCGTGTTAGCCATCTTTTTTTTCCCCTTTGCCTTTGCCTTTTGCAGTGCTGGAATCAAATCAGGGGCCTTGCACATACCGGGCAAGCGCCCTACTACCCTACTACCCAGGCCCCTACAATTCTATCTTAATTGCCAAACAGCGTTCTACTGGCCAACGCTCTACATGATTTTGCAGAATTCCCCCTCTGCCCTATAAATGATGCTCTCAGAACTGTCCTTGTTTGCAGTAACTGTGCATGCCACACTCACCCTATTATTGCTCAGAAGGCAGAAACAAATGTAAAAATACCAATCAAAATATCTATTTTTTTAAATTCATTTTAAAAATCTGTACGTTCATGAGGTTGGGGGAATGTATGTGGTGGTCAGACGACAACGTGTGCAATGGTAGCTCGCTCATTCCACCATGTGGTTCCCAGGGATCAAACACAAGTTTGTCAGGCTTGGTGGCATGCACCTTTACCCACTGAGCCATCTTTCCAGGCCCCAAAATAGATGTTTTTTAAATTGTGAGGTATGAGTCAGCAAAATTCAAGACCAGTCTGGGCAAATTAGACCCTATTCAAGATACAAAGTAAAAACAGCTGTAAAGCACTTGCCAGGCATACACGAGACAAGAAGTTCAAGCCCCAACATATACACACACACACACACACACACACACAGTGACTTTTCTCTATCCCCTTGAGCTGAGTATTAAGAATACCCATATTAAGAGAGAATATGAAAGTTAACGTTAACATTGCTAGTCCAGGCATAACTCTCAACTGCTTAACTTTCTTGTCTCTTAGAAGTAAACTACTTTGAACATGTAACTACAATAACAATAACAGGCTGTAAGAAACCCAAGGTACATGGAAAGAAACAAATGAGATGCGGTGTGGGAAGGACAGAGAGATCCAAGAATTCCAGGGCATCGGATGCATGACATGAAGGAGCCACGCTGGAAGGGGTCTTCCAACCTCAGCCATCTTGGCATGGGGAGGATGAGTCAGAGATGAACCAGCCAGCCAGGCTCTTTTCCAAACTCCTGACTCCTGAACCATAAGCAAAATAAAAGGGCTGTTTTAACTCACTTTAAGTTGATTTGTTATACACAGCATCCGATAATCAGGTGCCAATTTAAAGTGTATACTAATCTTTAAGATTATAAATCTCCAACTCAGCTTGTGTCTCACAAGGGTCCTTAACAGCACTACTCCTGTGACGTAGGGACTGCTAAAAGCAGCCCCTCAGGAGCAGTAAGCTAGGGCACAAGGCTAGCCCCTCAGGAACCTGCTATGTAGCTCAGGAGAGACCTTAATCCTGATCTTCTTGCCCCCACCTCTCAAGTGCTATGATTACAAACGTGTGTTCCTGAGACCAGCAAGTCTTTAAAAGTCACTTGTGAGCCCAAATTTCATAGGGTGTTTGTTCATAAGGCTGTTGGGGGTGTTTGGGGCAGGAGTGAGTTAGGTCTTTTGAGACAAAACTTAGAGGAAGGGACTTTCAGCTGTTAAAGCCTCTTGTGGAACAGAACACTAAATTAAAGTCACTCCAAACACCTGTAAGTTAAAAAAAAAAAGGAAGAAATGTCAACAGGAAAAGTTTTATTTATTTACGTACACCTACCTCTGGCTAACACTACAAAAATCAAATGGTTAGTCCTGTCAAGTTTAGCTTCCTATGAGTAAATAAACCAGTATATAATCTGACCATAATTTGTAAAATACATGATTAAATTCCACTATTATTCCTTTTAGTGTTCTAGCAGGTAAAAGCACTTGCTTATCTTGCAGGGGACCCACATGGCAGCTCCCAACCACCTGTCCCAGCTGACTGAGGTCCTCTCCTGGCTCCTCAGGCACCAGGCAAACACATGGTGCACATACATACACGCAGGCAAACACTCATACACATAAAATAAAAATAAACAAATCTTCAGAACCAAGTTACATGAATGTTATCTCCCAAAATACCTACTGCAGCCATGCTGCTTCTCGTGATGTGTGAGGTCATCCACGCCTGCGTGCCAAGGTAGGTAAGATGAACAGCACGGACAGTGTGACACGCATCAGGCTCAGAGTGACCTTCAGGCCGTCCTGGATTGCAAGCCCAATGGTCCTGGCAGTGAGGATGAGGAACAAGTGTCAAGAATTTAGGATCCTCGGCACTTGTTTCTCCTGAGCCCTCCCGGACCAGCCTCGACACGCTTTAGATGGGGTCTTAGTCTAGTGTCTGCAGTGTGACTGCAAATGTGTCAGCAGTTTCTTTATCAGTAGATGCAACCTCTGGTAATGGTAACCATTTTCAGCCCAAATATACACCTAAATCTGCGTGACTGTCCCTTATTTGCAGTCAAATGGCTGAAGTCTTCACGTATGCTCAACGCTGCCTGCCCTGGCACACTGCAACCCACCGGAAAACATTCTCTGATCAAGTTCTACCACAAGGCTTCTCCCATCGTACTCGGTTTTATTACGTTATGTCCGTGGCTGTAATTTTATTACATTTATTTGTTTATGTATAGTACTACTATGGAGGGCACAGGCCAACTCAGTAGAGTCAGTTCTCAGGAATCAAACAGGTTGTCAGGCTTGGTGGCAAGGGCCTTTACCCGCTGAGCCACTTCATCGACCCAATGTCTGTAACTTCTGCTGGACAGCAAAACATCACGAAAAACTTATTTTTCTAACCAAATGTGGTAGCTCACATCTGCAATCCCAGCACAAAAGGCTGAGGCAGGATTGCTATGGTTCTAGGATAGCAGGAACTACAGAGTGAAACTCTGCCAAAAACCAAAACAGTGCCAGCAAGATTTCTCATCGGGTAAATCAGCTGCCCGCCACCAGGCCTCAACCTCAGTGTAAATGGGAGCCCACAGGACAGGAGAAAAATGACTCTTACAGGATGTGTTCTGACCAACACACACACACACACACACAGACACACACACACACACACACACACACAAACACACACAGTTTCTATATTCACAATTTCAGAGTAAAGATATTTTAAATATTTTGAAAAGCATTCTGTAAGCTGGACACAGCTCTGTGCCTATCGTCCAGTTTCAGGCCCGTCTCACTGCCTCTTCTCATACGGGAAGCACTTTACAAGCAAGTAAGGTAGAGTTCGGAGACTCAATCACACCGCTGTTGCTGTGACCTAAGCAGAACCACTTAAAGGAGGAAGAGCTTATTTAAGATCTGCATGCCACACCAGGAAGCTAGCTCCTGGTGGCAGAAGCAAAGCTGAGTGGAAGAAGTGGGGACTCCAGAGCCTTCGGAGTTACACCAGTCACACCTACTCCGCCACAGAGGCTCCACCTCACAAAGTGTCTACCCTCTCCCAAACACTGCCACCAGCAAGGGACCAAGCATTCAACACAAAGCTTACAGAGGTTACTTCATACTCAAAGCCTAACATTTTCCTCCTGGCCTCCATGCTGCAAGATAAACTTAGCCACCTCCGAGAGTCAGACTGGTTCCTACACTGCGCAGGAGAACAAATGCAGAATGCTTTCTCCGACATCCTGGAGTCTACAGTGCAGTTTCACCCTCTGACTGCCACACAATCTACCTTCGTGGGCTCCCACCCTGCCACATTATCTCCCAGCCTTCCCTCTGAAATCCTGCTAGAGGTCTCCATGATCCTGACCAGGTCTGTACCCCCTTGGACCATCACATGGCTGCACTGGCTTCTGAGTTCCTGGGCAGCAGAGTACAGTGAGTTGAATCCTGGGAAATCACTTTTCTAGGCTGCAGTTTACAAGCCATGTGCCTGGGCAATGCTCTCATCGCCAAGTGAAAGTTTCTTAATGAGTTTACTTATCTATGCCCTTGAGCCTGCTATGATTGAAGCCCTAGCCAATTCTGGAGAAGCCCTTAGGGTTAAAAGTAGCCAGTGATGACTATGCCACAGCTGAATGTTAGAGTACCCTAAAAAACTCCCTCTGCCACAACTAGTCCACCACCTTAATCCACCTCCCGTTAAGTCTCAGGCCATAAACAGAATGTGTGATGGATCTTCAGCAGCCGATTCCCCAAGGAATCCTTCAGCCTGAAGCCCTGGGAGCCTGTCTTCAGTGTCTGCATGATTCTCAGCTTTCTGGTCTTCTGAGCTCCCACCACGGCCAACCACTAACCTGTTTTAACACTAGAGCCCCCGTAGCCCAATTCACCAAACTTTTCCACAGCCCTCCCACAAACCAGTTCCCACAGGCTTCTGAACCACATCATAAGGTAGTCATGGCAACAGCTGCACTTTTCTAGTACTAATATTCTGTATCAGTCAGTTTCACATCACTGGGACTAAAATCTCTGAGACAAACAACGGACGAGTGGAGGGATCCACTCGTGCTTGTGGTCCCGAAGGGCTCACCCAGGGCTGCTCAGTCCCACGTCCGAGGCAGAACATCACAGTGATGACAGAAAGACACAGAGGAAGCTACTTGCCTTTCGGTAGGTAGATGGGAAGAGCTAGAGGAGGAACCGGGGCCAGGCTTTCATAAGGGTGACTTGAGGAACCTACTTCTTGCAACCAGCCCCAATCTCCAAAGTTCCACACTCCTCAAAACAGCACTGCTGCCGGGACCAAACATTCGACACACACATGAGCTTCCCAGGTCAGCTCACACTCATCACACTACACATCTTAGCAATCTCAGCATAAGGTCGGGTTTTTTCTCTCCTCGTGGAGAATTTTTGCCTTTTCACATAAACGAAGCACTTTACAGTTTCTTTTCAGCATTTCTAGATTTCCAGCACCATTATTCCTACACTTTCAGACACTTTGGGCCACTAATAAGTAAAATAAAGGCTGCTTGAACCCAAGCACTACAATACTACACAGTCCATCTGATAATTAAGACAGCTAAGTAGCATACGCTGTAAACATACACTGGGAAAGGAGGAATTTACATCCCAGCTGGATAGAGCAGGATAATAGATTTCTTTCACAGTACTACTTGGGAGGGCAAATTTTAAAACATGGATTTTCAGGGCTGGGGACCTGGCTCGGTTAGTAACCCCCAGCTGCAGAGGCATGTGGGCCTGAGCTCAGATCCCTAACACTAAAGTAAAAGGTGGGCGTGCCAACAAGCCGTCTGTAACCAATGCTGGGCATACAGAGAGGCAAACGCCTGCGGCTCATCAGCCCAGTCGCCTTAGCCAAATCCAGGAGCTCCAGGTTCAGTGAGAAATCCACCTCCAAATTTAAGGTAGAACACACCCCAGTCACAAAACAGAAAGCAAGCTCTCACTGTACTGGAAGTTTCCTTCTTGCTGGCCAGCACTCTCCTCCAGACCAGGCCGTCCTGTGCGGGCTGCAGTCCCACTCAGCTGTGAACCAGTCTACAAATCCACCAGCCAGCCAGGCAAGATGCACCCACAGGTGCAGTAACAGCGAGTCTGTTTGAAGCAACCAACCATTTTCTGGTTGGACATGGGAATTCACATCTGGTCTGTGGCTGCAGACGTCATGGGCCCTAAGAGGGAGGCTATTGTTATTGTTCTGCTAAATGGACATGAAGTATCCATCAAATTATCATCTAAATAACTGTTGATGCCTACAGATAGCATTGCTGTCAACTGCTGCAGAAATGAGGCATCTGTATCTTCCCCATGAAGGCTCAGGGAGCAGCAGCAGAGAGAGTGTCAGAGTCAGAGGAAGGAGAGAGCAAGGTGGAATGCTGACTTTCAGGCCTGAGTGGCTGTCACATTCAGACGAAGAGCAGCTGTGATCGCCTGCACAGGTGTGCACACGAGTAGGACTGTCGACACCCTGTCACAGAGAACAGAGGGGCTCCAGGGTTCCAACCACTCCCTGAGGATGTATGCACAGCTAATGGTTGAGAGGGGAGGGAGGAGAGACATTTTCTTCAGTGGTATAAACCCTGTGCTCCTGCAGGCATCCTAAAGGATCTCTCAGACATGAAGGAAGAGCCAGAAGTGACAAAAAAGGAGAGGGATGGAGGGAGATACTGAAGGGTAACGATGGGTGAGTGGGGCCATGTGCTACATAGATGGGTGACAGTAATGAAACCATTAACCCATCGTCACATATAATAAATAGATACTAGAAAAATAATAAGGTAACGAGCAATCCAGGGAGACTCCAACCCCATGGCCTCGAATGCATGCATACCTCTGTGAATGTGCACACACACACACACACACACACACACACACACCACAAAACAGTATCAATGGCCTAGTTTACACGTTCGAGAACTTTCCATCTACTGTTTGCTATCTTATTATTTCTATTGTTGTATTTACACAAGGGCGGTTGTTGTGTGTCCCAGCACAGATGTGGAAGTCAGACACGGCTCTGGAGCTGCCTTCTCTCCCCCACCTTTACTTGGGCTCCAAGAGTCTGTCAAGTGGCCAGACTTGTGCACCTGTCCCTGCTGGACCGTCAAGCTGGCCCCATTTACTGTTACCCAGACCAACATTCATCCAGACAACTGAATCCTTGAGCCAATTTTTTTTGTAATTATTTTTATCAGCACACAGTGTCATCATTTTAAGTCTATAATATTAACAAAGTCAAAATATTCACCTAGTTTTTAATATTTAATGCATTTTAACATTAATGTCTAATGTTAATAATTTTTAAGTTTTGTAGTGAGGATGATTCCTGATTTTGGCCAGGTATGGTAATGCATTCCTGTAACCCCAACACCTGGAAGGCAGGAGCAGGAGAGATTCAGTCTGCGCTACACAGTGAGGCTCTGCCTAAGAAAAAATAATAATAGTAAAATTCTACTTCACAAAATACGTTAGCTATGAAAAAATTCAGAATGAGGTCTGGCACACCAGAAAAATTTGCATATATTTCTGTCAACTTAAATTGAATTGAATGAAAAATTAGAAACTGCAATAAGAAACATCAGGACTCATGACTTTGGTACCTGTTAATTTCATTCTACCACTTCTAAGATAAAAGCACATTTCCTGTCATCCTTCTGCCCACTCTATTTTTACTGTAGAAGGTACCAATTGTCAAAGAGTTTGTTAAAACTAAGGGATATAAAATGGCAAATCAGCCAGGACTGAGACCAGTCCCATGGCAAAATACAGCTAAGGTGTACACAGCTTGTTTTGTTGCAATGTGTTTTACCCAGTAAAACTTCTCATCCAAAAGATGTAATTGCATGCCAGGTGGTGTGACGTATGAAGCAGAGGCAGGTGGATCTCTGAGTTCAAGGCTAGCATTGTCTACTGAGTGAGTTCCAGGACAGCCAAAGCTACACAGAAGAGAAACTGTCTCAAAAAAAAAAAAAAAAAAAATCACCAATCACCCCAGGTAGACTCAGACTTAGAACCTTTCTGCCTCCCGCATCCTGGTACTGTGACTGGCGTGATGACCCAACACTCCCAGCTTAGGAACAATCTGGATGTCAGAGCCTGAAAATTCAAACAAAGGACTACTTAGAGCTCCAGCCCAAACCCAAACTCCAGTAAATACTAATTAAAATGGCTCTGCCTCCCAAACACTCCCTTAGAAAAGAGTACACTCAGATACATTTACATTCTTCCAGACTTTTATAACAAGATTTTGACCTTTAAGCTTTTAAATGGTATTTTTAAAAACTAAAAATAGAAACCAAAGTTCAATGAAATGTGTCGTCCAATCTACTAGCAAAAATCAGAATACCCAGCCCTGCAATGCAAGAGAAAGCACTGAGTTTATTCAAATGATCAAAAGTCAAGTTTCAACTGCAACATCCTTTTCTCCCTAATTCAGCCAAACCCCTCCTATTTCCTCATCAGTTTAACAGCAAAATGAGTGCTTTGACCTTGAACAGTGGTAAATCTTTTCTTCAGCAAAATCTGGGCCTGGTATTAAGTCTATAGCACCTAAGGCAGTTATATGAAAATGCCATATTTAAATGCCTTAAGATTCGCCTTGTGAAGAGATTTTTTTTATTTGATAAGCTTCATTATTTAAAAGCATGTAAATAAATAAAAACATCAGCCGGGCAGTGATGGCGCACGCCTTTAATCCCAGCACTCGGGAGGCAGAGACAGGCGGATTTCTGAGGCCAGCCTGGTCTACAGAGTGAGTTCCAAGACAGCTAGGGCTATACAGAGAAACCCTGTCTTGAAAAAAACAAAACAAAACAAAAAAAATCAATAAATTGGCCCAAAGGCTACACAACTCAATGAACTTCTATACACTTAAAATTCACATTTTTTGGCGGTAGTTAAGTGCATATAATCAATACTGATAGTATAAAATTTCATGTGTGGCTCCACAGCTTCTGTTCTGATTTTTTAAAAAAATTTTTTATTATTTTATGTGTATGGATGTTTTACCTGCATGTATGTCTGTGCACCACATGTATGCCTTGTTCCCAGAAGAGGGCATTGGATCCCTGGAACTGAAGTTACAGACAGTTCTAAGTAGACATGTAGGTGGCAGGAATCCAACCCAGGCCCACTGGAAGAGCAGCCAGTGCTCTTAACAGCTGAGCTGTCTCTCCAGTCCCAAAGTGAGTAAGGCGGTGGGGTTAAGAAATTAAAGTCAGAGACCAGCCCTCAAAATTTCTTCTGTTTTCCTTATTTTCCTTGAGGTTTTTTTTTTTTTGCATGTGTATATGTGAGTGATATGCATGTGTGTATTTATATTTATATGGGGAGTGTGTCCAAGCACACATGTATATGTACATATAGAGGCCAGAGATGGATGCTCATCTTTCTCCAGCACTCTCCGATTCCATGTCTAGCAAGCCATCTTGTTAATCTAGCCAGCCAACTTGCTCCAGAGGATCCACCTCTGCCTCCCATGGGCTGATTCTGCCAGCCCAGCATTAACAAGTGTGCTGGGGTCCATACTCCAATCCCCAGTGACCGCAGTCAATGCTCTACCCACTGAACAATCTCAGCCCACGTGACAGGGCTCTTGTCAGCTGTCCAGACTAGCCTCCAACTCGAAATCCTTCTGCCTCACCCTCTGAAGTAGATGGGCTTATAGACATCTTCCCACAGTTCACAGACTCTCTATTTTGATATGTTTCACTATAGCACTCAAAATTCACCTATTCACTTAAATCAGCTTCATCCAATATATACATGATGTGAACAAGTACTGATAAAGTATCCTATTCAGATACAATACAAATCTATGCAGCAGAGTCACAGAAAATCTCAATTATTGAGAATGTGAGCAATGGGTGTCAATTTCTTGGCACTGTTCTCTATTGTAAATCTAATCTAGGCCCCAAAATAAATACAAGATGCGGGAGTTCTTGGAGCTATCTATGGTGTCTGTTCCCAGTTTGCGGCTGACAAAAATTGAAATCCCAAAGTTTAAAACCCTAGAAATCTCTACCTTCTTAAAATAGAGCCAAAATTACAGTCAAGTTGAACAAAAAAGTTCACCATTTCACATCATACAACCTGATATCTCTAATTCTTAACTCAATGGTTACTTTAAAATGGCATGTGACCAACAGCAAAGGCTAGAAGCCTATTCAAAGCTCTTCCCTTAAATTGCCTTTTTCTTTCTTTTTTCAAATCAAATTTATCCAAAACCAGGGAAGCACAAAGAAAATTACTGTGGTTACTTGGCATGAAGACACACTGCTGACGACCGGGGAGATGGCTCAGTTGTTACTGCTTGCCACACAAACTTAAGGAATTGGGTTTGATTCCCCAAAACATATGTTTCAAAAAACCCGGATGCATCACCATACCAAAATCCCAGGGCTGAGGAGACAACGACGGGAGGATCCCTAAGCACTGCTGACCAGTCAGTCTAGCCAAGCCAGCAAGCCTGGGGTTCAGTGAGAGACGCCTCAAAAGTCAGTCAGGTGGGAAGCACCCAACTGAGGAAGACACCCAATGACTACCTCTGGCCTGCACACACACACACACACACACACACACACACACACACAGTGAAACACACACACAAATATGAACAGCTGAAATCACATAAGCAAAAATTTCACAATAAGAACTTTCTATGGCATTGTTTTAAAATTCCTTCATTTGCTGCCTAGGGTAAAGCAAGCCTTCAAGGCTGCCCTAAACAGTCTATTTGTGTCACTGGGGGCTCTTCAATTCACCCAGGACATAAACCTGTCAAAATGGCAACAACAGTAACGAAATCAAGTACAGAGCTGTGTTCTGTTTACAAGTTCTAACTTCAAATAAAACTTGCACCTAGAAAGGAGCAAAAGGCAAAGACAACGTGTCCTTAAATTTCCTCCAAGTTACTCCCTCTGCACTTCTTCTCCTTCCTCTTCTTGGAGAGGAGAATGGGATGCCAAATTAACAGTCAGAAGGCTGAGAACAGTTAGTTCCCGGAGGGTGCAAGAATTTACAATGTGCGCCTGGCAGGGAGCTCGGTGGGCGCGCGCGCACACACCGCGCACACACCACACACCATAACACACACACCACACACACACACACACACACACACACACACACACACACACACACACACACACACCAATGCTCAGGGGAAGCTTTCAAGAAATGTCACTATGTAACAAGTTTTAAGGACTTATTTAGGCCTCAGGCCAGCCCTATCCAGCACACTGTATAACACAACCTAGAAAAGCTCCATTCTCCAAACCAAGAGTTTGCTATAACACTCAGAGAGGGAAAGAACACAGATTCTGGACCCCCTCAGTACTGCCGCCTCTCACGTGGAAGGCTGGCCAGCCCATGTGAATCCAAATGCCACCACATCAGTTTTGTGACAGATCCACTGGGAACATCCGACTGTGATCCAGGGCTCTCCAGGCCGCGGGAAGAGGAACACAAATGCAATCTTCGGGGCCCTCCTACTTCCGTTCTCAAAACAGAAATGTTGTCTCGCCCACTCAGCCCTGCACCTCTTCCAAAAGCGTCGACGGAAAGCAGAGCAGACCGTGGCGGTCAAGGGGGGCTAGAATAGGTGGTTCAAAGCCCCCCAGTCCGGACTCCATCGGATCTGCCTCCAGCGCTGCCCCCTCCTCCCGAGCCCAGGGCCGCGGAGTAGCGGGAAGAGGAACTAAGTGACCCGCAAGGATGCCCAGAATTGCGCGCAGAGGGGGCTGGGAGGTGGGCGCCGACGCGCAGCGGAAGGAAAGGGAGAGGAAGAGCGCTAGAGCGGGACACGACTTTAGGGATTTGGCGGTGCCCCGGCTCCAGGAGAAGCTGCAGCGAGCCAGGGCTGAGGAGGCGACGTCCCCTCTCGGCCACGCCTCGGACTGCGGGCAAAAGGCTGCGGCCCGCCCCGTCAGAAGGCGCAGACGGCCCGCCCGCAGTACTCCCGGGGCTGGCTGGTGCTCCCGGGGTGGCGGTGCACACAGATCTGCCGGTGTACCCTGAAGCCGACGGTGCACCCGGGGTCAGTGGGTGCTGCCGAGGGCTAGAGGGTATTCCCAGATCAGACGATGCTCCCGCAGCCGGCGGGCGCTACCGGGGCTAGCGACTGCCCCCCAGGTCGACGAGTGATCCTGGGGTAAGCGGCCGCTCCCCAAGACCGGCTCTCACGCCCAGCCGCCGGGATAGGCGGCTTTGGGAGGCACTGGGAAACACAGCGGTTACCTGAAGCGGGGCGAGTCCTTCAGACACTCCTCGAAATCCACCGTCATCTTCATCTTTCCTCCGCCTGGCCTCACAGGCAGCGCCGGAGTAGCCGCGGGAGCTGCGGGACCGGGGTAGAAGCGGCACCGGGAATGCGGACGGCGTCGGTGGGCGCTCGGCTGCCTCTAGGGCTGCGCGGAGCTGCGGAGGGCGCTGCGCTCCCTGGGCATAGCAGCCGCGAAGACTGCAACGGCTCGGCAGGCCCTGGCCCCCTCTTCCTCCGCCCCAGCTGAGCGCCGGTCGGGGAAAACGCCCCGGAGTGACAGCCGCGGCCAGCCAGCCACCGAGCCGCGGCCCCGGGAGGGGCTTCCGGCAGCACCGCCCGCGGGAGGTGCACGGCCACTGCGACAGCCAACCGCGGTGCACCGGCGTCGTTAGGCGGGATGCACGGGTTGCTAGGAGGCCGACCACGCAGGCGCCCTGGGACGGAAGGAAGTCACGTGGTCATGCCTCGCTCCCTCCACCCCTCGCCCCGCCCTCGGGTCTAAAAGGAAGAAGTACTCTTTAAAGTAGCTTTGGCAACAGTCTGTAGAGGTCTGGGAGCAGGAATTATAACAAGGAAGAGAGTAGACTAAGCCTTTCAGTTTAGAGAAATTGAGAGCAGGAGATGCGTGAGGGCACCTTTGATAACCCATTGCTTATTGGTTCCACCTCTTAATAATTTGGAAATTGCTCCTACATACATCTTTTCATATAATCAGAAACCATTTCCTGAAAAAAAGTAAAAATGGCTAAATTATATAAAAATCACCTTTAAAAGTATGGGAGTATCCGTAAAAAATACATAGGTGGAATGTTTTAACCCAGTGGCTGTGAAACCTGGAGGCAAACTTCTAGGGTTATCTTCTAGCTTTCCCACTTAAAAATAACAGCCCTGATCTGATAGAACCGATAATTACACTACTGTCTTCTTTACAGGTTAATCAAAGGTCAGGCCTCGGCCAGCTCACAGTTGCTATCTAAAGTCTATATAACCTTTGACCATTTGCCCTGATCTCTTCTGCACATGTAGAAAGTACCAGGGTAATGCTGAAACTTTTCAAAGAATACGCAAACATTATATGTTTCTACTTTCATTAGAAACTTGACCTCATTATTTTAATTGAATTTTACATGTCTATGATGGACATAGGTTCTCTTGATAGCTACTAAGTATATACTGTTAAATGCTCAGTGTCTTCAAATGTATCAACTAGTCAGGCTTATCTTCTCAAGGATTGTAACTTTACCAAGAGAATTAGCAAGTTATACTACATTGAATTGCATTGATGATTTGTGATAACTAATCAGCATATACAATAATTTATTGTATCAATGTTTCCTCATTCTGTTGCAAGACCCTTAAAAGTGGTACTTGGGGGGGTCAAATAAAAATTCAACTGCAGGAGTGTATCTTAAATATGAGGCCAATGTAAGCTACATAGTGACATCTTATCTCAAAAACCACAGACATAGTAACAAAAGCCCTGTGCTACTGACACAAAACCAGGCAGGGAGAGCATTGGGAGAGCACAGAGAATTGATGAAAAGCACACACCTACACTACCAAAGCTTTGGCAGAGATGTCCAAAACTCAGGAAGACACCCATCATCTACCACTATACCCCAAGCAATTGGACCACAAAGGAGCCCAGACACATGCATATACCACAAACCTACCCCTCCCCCCCAAAAAAAGCTTCTACACAGCAATTTTTCATTTAAAAATATTTTTTAAAAATTTATGTAAAGAGTCAGCCTATAGAATGGGAGAATAGTATCTGTTGGCATTCTGTCTAAACTCCACCCCACAGTTACCTGGCAACAGCCAGGTGGGCTTGGCCCACTATAAAAGGGGCTGCTTGCCCCCTCCTCTCTCTCTTACCTCTTTCTCTTGCCTCTCTCTTACTTCCCTTACCTCTCCCCGTTCCCTTTCCCCCCTCTCTCCACGTGGTCATGGCCGGCCTCCACTCCTCTACTTCTCTACTCTCTCCCTCTCTCTGCCTTTCTCTGCCTCTACTACCCTTTTAATTCCCCTTCCCATGCCCTAAATAAACTCTATTTCTATACTATACCTTTGTGTGTGGCTGGTTACTCAGGGGGAAGGGATGCCTGGGCTCGGGCCTACTGAGGCACACCCTTCCCCCACACCTACCTCCCCATAACCCCATATAACATATATCTCTCTATATATTTTTATAAACACAACAGTATCTATCATCTGTAACAAGAAGGGGGGTGGGGGGAAGCATCCAGAGTCAGTATACTGGCTCGAAGGGAAAAGGCTCTCAAACCTGAGCTTAGTCCTGGATTCCATAGTGGAAAGAAAGCACCAACGATCGAGGTCATGCTCTGACCTTCAGACATGCAGTGGCTCGTTCATGTCCACACTCGCACACTAACTTTCACTTATTTTTAATGTATGTGTGTTTGTCTATGTAAATATATGCACTTGTGTTCTGGTATCCACCATGGCCAGATGAGAGCGTCCAATACCCTGAAATGAAGTTACAAGCAGTTGTGATGCACTTGATGCAGGTGCCAGGAACTGAACTCCAGTCCTCTGAAAGAATAAGTGCTCTTAAGCATTGAGCTATCTCTACAGCCCCAACACACACACACACACACACACACACACACACACACACACACACACACTAAAAAAAGAAATGCAAAATTTAACTAATGGAAAAAAACCTCCAAAAGTTAAATACTAAAAAGAAAAATTATCTAGTAATAAATGGGATAATGGGTTGAATAGACAGTTCTCAATAAATAAATAAATGAATAAAAATTTCAAAGTGTTCAGGGCCCTTAGTCATCAGCAAAATGCAAATTAAAACAACACTGAGATTATATTTCACCAGAGTCAGAATGACTATCAGAAAAACCAACCATGAGAAATGTTACTGAGGGTACGGAGAGGAAGCCTCATGTAGCACTGGTAAGAATGGAAACTTGAAGTCAGCATAGAATCAATATAGAGGCACCTCAGATCCTCAATTAGAACTCTCACATGGTCACCTATGATACGAACCATGCTAAGGCAGCATATCGCAGAGGTACTTGCACACCCATGTTCATTGAGGCACAGTTTAGTATAACCAAGAAGATGAAACTACCCTTGAGGTCTAACAACAGATGAGTAGATACCATGATATTTGCAGGTAAATGGATTGAACTTGAGGTCCTCCGATTAAAAGTGAAGTTAGACCTGTATCCATTGCCTTACACAATAACTAATTCCAAATGGACCACAGACCTCAATGTGAGATCTGAAACTCTTAGAAGAAAACACAAGCAGTGCCCTACATGAGATGGGTGAAGACAGGATGCTCTGGATAGGGCGCCATTTGCCCAGGAATTGGTGCCAACAGTTAACAAGTGGGACTTCAAAAAACCCGAAAGGCTCCTGCACAGCTAAAGAAACAACCGAGAGGAAATCCACAGAAAAGGAGTGAATCGTTGATGCCTGTCAGCTAAATGTCCAGCAGAGGCTTAATATCTTTAACATATGAAGAACTCAGAAAACAAAGAGTTAAGAAAACAAACAACCCAATTTAAAAAGTAGAGTGTGGATCTGAACAGAGAATTCTCAAAGGAAGAAATAAAAATAGCTAAGAAATATCTTCCAAAAAATGCTCATCATCCATAGCAATTAGGAAAATGCAAATAAACAACTTTGAGGTTTTAGAGTGGCTAAGGTCAACAACCCAACAAGTGTAGAGAAGGATGTGGAGAGAGAAGAACTCTGGCTCACCGTTGGGGAGCTTGCAAGCCTATGCAAGGCACTCTGGAAGTCAGTGTGGAGACTTCTCAAAAAGCTAAAAATAAATCGACCATATGCCCAACTATAACATCCTTGGCTTATGCCCAAAGGACTAGACATCCTACTCCACAGATACATGCTCAGGGATATAGAAATGAAATAATCTAGATTCATAAAGACAAATATATTATTTTCTCTCATAGGCAGAATCTACATTCAGATTTCTATGTTCGTGTAGCTGTCCCTGGATATTGTATATGAGGAGCACTGTAAAGATATCACAGGATGGCTTCTCCATAATAAGAGGAAAAGGTTTTTATTGTAGATAAGAGAGGAAAAGAATGTCCAGAGAGATCTGGAAGAGTTCAGAGCAGAAAGAAAAAGAACCAGACTGAATAGGGTTATCTGTAAGAGAAAGTAGAATTGGAGGGGGGGAGGGGAGAGGAAGGCGGGGGGGGGGCGGGGGGTGAAGTTCGGGATATCTGGGAGGAGAGGAGCCTGTGAACTGAAGCTGGCCTGGCTAGTTTAGGGTCAATGCAGAGGTGAGAGGGACCCGGATGCTAATGTGCACTGTTAAATGCATAACAAATATTTGCGACTAGAAACCGTAGGAGCCTGGAGGCTATCGTAGACTTTGATATGCTGATAGCCATCAGGGATAAGTCAATGGAGAGCTATGTGTCCCTTCTTGCCAGAGGTGAGGTGAGGGAGATGACTCCTTTTGGTGGACAGATGGAAGCCCATTTCACAGGTTCCTAGGGAATGTTATCTAACCACCTGAGATCCTGCTATAGTCCATCAGGGGGTGAGTCAAGACTGTCATTTCTGGACATAGGCACTTCTTGAAACCTAACAGGTGTATGGACAGCCTGAAAGGAGAAAGCGGGAGGAAGAGGCCTAAAGAGAGGGGAAGGGGAGTACAAGAGAAGATAATGGGATATACACGCATCCTGGTTGCTTTTCGTCAGCTCGACACAAGATGACGTCATTTGGAAAGGACAGTCAATCAAGGAGATGCCTCCTTCAGACTGGTCTTGACTAATGATTGACGGATGCGGGAGTGCCCAGCCCCCTGTCATTGTGCAACCCATAGGTAAGTGATCCTGGGCCGTATAAGAAAGCAAGCTGATAAGCCAAGGTTCTCTATTCTCTCTGCTCCAGTTCCTGCCTCCAGGTTCCTACCTTGGTTTCCCTTACTAATAGGTTGTAACCTGTAAGCCACATAAATCCGTTCCTCCCTAAGCTGCGGTGTTTTCTCACAGCAACAAAGCAAACTACGCAGAAATTGGTTCCAGAGAATGGGTTCTTCCTGGGGCAGCCGCGGCCATGATGTTTTGCTGAGGACTGTGGGAGTGGATGGAACTTTGGGCTGGAAAAGTCATTAGTGCTCAGAGCTTACGGGGCGGGCCACGCTATGGGACCTTAGAAGATTCGGCATTGAGAGAAATGCAGATGATGGGAGCTGGGTTTGTGAAGCTTCAGAGGGAAACAAAGACTCTAGTTAGGACTGTTTATTTGATATATCTTAAGAATCTGTGGTTTTTGGTCAGCCGAGGCTGAAGAATCAGCTGTGGTTAACAAGAGATCAGTACCATCATAGCTAAACTTCACTTTATTGCAGTGGTTCTCAACCTGTGGGTCATGACCCCTTTGGGGATCAAATGAGCCTTTATAAGTGTTTGCCTAGAAACACCATGATAGTTACACAACGATTCATAACAGTAGCAAAATTACAGTTATGAAGTAGCAACAAAAATAATGTTATGGTTGGGGTCACCACAACATGAGGAACCGCATTAAAGGGGCAAAGCATTGGGAAGATTGGAAACTAGTGCTTTATTGGGATAATGGATGGTGGTTAGGTTGGACCGAAGAATCAGCTGTGGTTAGTAAGGAACCAGCATCACCGAAGCAAAAATCTTCTGGGAAGTATTTCCTCAGGGTCAGCATCCAGAAGTTACGCAGAGGAGGCCAGGTGGAGGTAAGGCCGTATCTCAAACTGGCGGCCAAACTTGGTAATGTGTAAGAGTCTCCTATGTGGTGCTCATTTGGGCTCCTCTCCTCCGAGATACCTGCGGTAGATCTTAGAACAGAAGAAATTCAATAATTTTCAGCTCATAATAATGGAAAGTGAGGGTCCCTATATATAAAAATTACATTCCAGGTGGCTCAGGCCAGGCACAAACTCCATGATGCTGGACTCTTAACTGCACACTGCCCACCAATACCTTGAGAATTTGCTTGTGCAGTATCGAAGGCAAGTGTATAGTTAGCAGTACTATGCTGGCCTGGCATGCATCAGGCCCCAGCTAAGATGTTCATTGCCACCAATAATAAAATCACACGGTTCAAATGTCACCTCTTTGGGAGTCTTTTTTTTTCCTTCTCTTTCTGACACAGTTAGTCACCAGGCCCAATCTGTACTGTACCAACATAGAAATTAATGGAAATTAATGGATAACCCAAGCACATGGGAGCCTGAGGCAGAAGGATCGTGAGTTTGAGGCCAACCTGGGCTGCATAGACAGTTTCAGGAGCCTGGCTACATAGAGAGATCCTGGATAGCCTGGGTTATATTATGGGATTCTATCTCAAAAAATCAATATAATAATAACAACAACAATCATAAAATTATGTGAATGGCCAAACAGTAAACCTTTCCCACACTTATTCTTCTAGAGTTCTCAGTCGTTCTCCCTCCCAGCCCTCTAGAACCCTAAACACTTGTAGCCTTTCTTTCCCAGAATGCCCTGGGTTTCCTCTGGGAGTCCCTTCCCTGGTGTGTTCCTGGTTTGGAATGTGTGGTCAGCAAGAGTCAGACACTTCATAACTTACAGTTTACATGCCATCTTCATACAAGAATCGCTCGTCTGAGGCTGTGGTCATTTAAACATATCACCATCTTGCTTTTCTCATTGCCGTCACCCTCCAATTCCCTTAGACCTCATTGCCTTTGCTTAGCTGATTGCATTGTGATTTATCTAAAGAAAATGGGTTATGGTGGAGGTGTTTTGTGGTCAGATACTGGCACTGGGAAACACAAGACTCCAGGACCTCTGGGAACTGTTCTTCCTCTCCTTGGATCTCTCTCTCTCTCTCTCTCTCTCTCTCTCTCTCTCTCTCTCTCGTGTGTGTGTGTGTGTGTGTGTGTGTGTGTGTGTGTGTGTGTGTGTGTGTTCCTGCATGCATGCATGTGCACCACATGTGTACCTGGAGCCACTGGAAGCCAGAATAGAGCATCCGATCTTCTGGAACTGGAGTAGCAGAGGGTTGGGCTCCCACGAGGGTGGTTGGAACAGAATACTGGTCCTTTACAAGACCATCAAGTGTTCGTTAACTACTGAACCATGTCTCTAGGACCTTCCTTTCTCTTCTTTATGGTCCTAGTACCTGTCCTGAACTTCTATTTTCCATAATACATCATCAATACTGGGGTCTCTGCAGACCAGGACTCAGACAGGCAGCCAGCAGGTAACGTGAATGAATGAAGTTTGCTTCACATAAGCAGTTCAGAGTGGAGGAAGCTTAAGTTTGCAGAAAGCACATTCCCTGTGTAAGGTCAGCTCTGGTCAGTGTTTAATACACCAGACCTTCGGATTTCTAATCTGAATCTTCAAATAGCTAGATTTTAATGTAAAAACTCCCATTTTTAAATGTTGGCAGCACCTTTAAACTATTGCATTGCACAGGCCATAAAAAGAAGTCTCAGAGTCACTTACCAACTTCTATGAGTTTAGGTTCCTGGTAGGGCCTCTCAACCCTTGCTTCCAGAGCTGTTCGGTACTTCAGTTTGCTGCTGGGTCCCTGGCAAACAGAGAGAGGGTGGGATCACTTAAATGTAATGAGTCCTTTGTACAGGGGTGGGGTTTAGGGCTGTGGGACAGCTGAGTAGTTAACAAGGCAATTGCTCTGTTGACAGCTGCGTCTTATAAAACAGCTAGAAAGCACTCCCGCTCAGGACTTGGGCCCCTGACTCACGATGCTCCTACCATGCCAGCTCCTACCCCTGCTATATTTTGTTCTATAACATCCCTGGGCATGTTCTCTGATTCGACTTTATCTTAAGCTCTGGGGATTTTTTAAAGAATTATTTTTATCACTTTAAATTATGTGTAGGTATGTGTGCCTGCACATGGGTAAGTGCCCATGAGTCCAGGTGCCTATGGGAGCCAGGGCGATCAGATCAGCTAGAGCTGGAGTGACAGACGGTTGAGAGCCACCTGGTGTGGGGGCTGAGAACTGAGCACTGATCCTCTGGAAGAGCAGCAAATGCTTCATTGGCTGTTGAGCCATCTCTCCAGCCCCAAGTTCTGGGTTTTCTGAATGAAAGAAACCATTTCTTCTCCAAGAGTTTTCAGGCCTTAGTGAGTTCTGTGCCAAGAGCATACACGAGGCTACTTAGACACTGACACGGAATTCTCTTTTGGAAGGGAACGAGGGTTCTCATGTCTCTGCAGATGTAAGGAATCCTGCAAAAGTAAGAACAGGGAAAGGACAGGGAACTTCTAGTCACCGGAACTACATGACTAAAGCACAGGCGCAGGGGATGCTCATGGTCTTCAGGAACTATAAATAGAGCCCTCGCCTTTGGGAAAGAAGAAAGGCGGCTGGAGAGGAAAACACAAGCCAAGTTAGGAAAGGTCTTGTCTCCTGGATAAGTGTGCCTGAAGGTGGAAAGCCGCTGAGGAGACAAGGAGTGACGTGGTCTGACCCCTAGCTTACAGGGGCGTGGGCCGAAGGGACAGAGATGAAAATGTTGTGAGCAATTTTGGGGTTTTTCAACCAATAACAGTTACAATCGGGAGCCATTTGGGAGAGACAATCAAAGAGGTCTAATGGACATCTGAGTTCAGGAGAGGAGGCCAGAAGAGAGCTCTGGGTTTCCGGTTTGATGGAGTAGGTGGGATATGGTTTGAAGGAAGAGAAGAGCTGTCTGTCCCCATATATGTACTTCAGGCAAGCCTCAAATGTTCCCACCTCAAGCCTTACTAAAGCATTCCACGCAGAGACTTGTCTTCTGTGACTCAAGTTCTTCATTCCAGTCTGTGCCTCTCCCACTCCGCCTCCACCCCTACCCCACAGCGCTCTTTTCCATCCCCCAGGCGTCTGGTGTCCCCTCTAGATTTGTTTTTCTACATTCTGCCTCATTTTCCTGGGTCATTTCCCACACCCAGCTCTGCATCAATCCATTTTCCTTCAGCTTTCTCCATTTCCAGTCAGAGAAAACAAAACTCTCTGTGTGTGTGTGTGTGTGTGTGTGTGTGTGTGTGTGTGTGTGTGTGTGTGTGTTTTCGAGCGTGAGCACACACACACCAGGCAGCTCTCTACCACTGAGCTGTACACCTCAACTATTTACACAGTTGCTTTGACTGTATTTAAGAGTGGATAGACAGGGCAGCTAGGTTGTGGGAGGTGCAGCTTTCACCATGAGGAGCAGGATGCTGGGTGCTCTGGCTATCTCTGATCTGTGGCTAGATCGGGGATATACTGGGGAAGTGGCTGTTCTCAAAACTTGTCATTCTCCTATGGCTCACTCCTCTTGTGGTCTGTAGAGACCTGTGACTTGTCATTGGGAGCATTCTGTGGTC
Organism: Uromys caudimaculatus; assembly: GCA_028551405.1. NCBI lineage: Eukaryota > Metazoa > Chordata > Mammalia > Rodentia > Muridae > Uromys > Uromys caudimaculatus. The sequence continues at coordinate 23,192,550 of CM052713.1, forward strand.
CCCTGGCTCATGTGACTATTTACATTCCTGTCTTAGTCTTCCGTCCTCATAGCCCAGCTGTCTAGGAGGAAAGCGCACGTCTTCCTGCCACTCCCAACTCAGAACGCCACACCCCTCCTCTAAGAATAGCTGTCAGCTCTCCCCTCTTGTCCTTCCTTCATCTCCCAATCTGCACTTCAACTGGCCATTTTTATGTCAAGACAGGAGAAACTAAATCATACATCTATATCAGAAGGGGTTTGTTTCATTCTGAGTTACCCCAAAACAAAGGGTCTATGGTAGGTGGGGTATAATCCAGAACAGGGAAGGCAGGCTTTCAGTGGACCCTGAGCAGGATTGGGAAGCAAGGCTTGTCAAGCCAGCCTGGGTGCTCCCTCCTGTCTGCCTTTCCCACATCGATGCTTGCTTCATCTGCGCACACACAGGCAGGTGCGGTGCATCTGACTTTGCAGGAGCCAGCTCCCACAATTACCCAACCAACCAGAGGAAACAGGTTTATCTCGTGGCCTAAATTCTGAATTTCTCTGGGGGAAGTATTAGCCATCAATTTAGTCAAGGCTAGGTGTGGTGTCACATGCCAGTAATTCCAGTACTGAGAGGTCTGAGGCAAGAAGGTTGAAAATTCAAGGCTAACTGGGCTATATAGGGAATTCAAACCAGCCTTAGTGCCATAATGAGACTGTCTCAAAAGCACTGGGGGCTGGAGATGCACCTTAATGGTAGTAGACTTACCTGGTGTCCTGGTTGTTTTTGTTGTTGCTGCTGTTGTTTGCTTTGTCAACTGAACACAAACTAGAGTCATCTGGAAAAAGGAACTCAATTAAGAAAATAACTCCATCCAAGTGGTGGTGCACGCCTTTAATCCCAGCACGCAGGAGGCAGTCAGGTGGATCTGAGTTTGAAGCCAGCCTGGTCTACAGAGTAAGTTGTAGGATAGCCAGAGCCACAGAGAAACCCTGTTTGGAAAAAAACAAAAGGAAGGAAAAGGAGGGAGGGAGGGAAGGAGGGAGGGAGGGAGGAGAAAATACCTCCATCAGACTGCCTGTGGACAAGTCTGTGAGATATTTTCTTGAGTGATATGGTGACCCAGCCCACTGTGGGAGGTGCCAAGCTTGGGTGGGTGGCCCTGGGGGTACCTAAGATAGCAAACCAAGCAAGCCAAGGGGAGCAAACCAGTAAGCAATATTCCTCCATGGCCTCTGCCTTAGTTTCTGCCTCCAAGTTCCTGCCTGGTCTTCAATCAATGGATCGTGACCTGGGATACACAACCCAAATAAACCCTTTACTTCCCCCAGTAACTAGTAAGATTTGGATATGTATACCCCACATGCTCTCGACTTGTAGATACAGTCTTTACATTCTTTGACTTTGAGCTCTTGAATCTTGCCAGCCCTTGGGTTTCAGCTTGAAGGCTGTTTGTCACAGTTTACACTGAGATCTGTGCCCAAACCCTAGCCCTAGGAACCTTGATTCAGTAGGTCAGGCTCTTGCATCTGAATTAAGACAAAGGAACAGTGGGTCCAGTAAACCATGCAGATGGTTCTGGTATATAGTTATGCACAGCTAGGGGTCCATCTAGAACTTGGTAGATGCCCAAACTATAGTAGGTGCCACTAACTACAGGTAGAGTTAGAGCTGAAAGAAATATCCAGTGTTTAAGATACGGAAGCCAAGAGACTAGGGTAGGAAACAGGCTTAGGGTAATGGATCTCAGACTGAACACTGACCAATTGTGGATCTCTTACTATGGGATCCATAATTAGCAAACCTGACTGTTCCTACTTCCACTCAAAATACCTTCCTGCTAGTTCATTGGAAGGAAATTCCCTCTCTGCTCACCTGCAACTCTACAGCTCCGAGGCACCCAGGCTCCAGGAAGTTGCTCCCCAATTTCCTTCTTTATTTGCTCTTGTGACACTGGAAACAGTTCACTTCCTCAGCTCTTGATCTAGCTGTAGTCAGTTGTACTCTGGGCGCTCTCCTAGAAGTCTTCAGATCCTGGTAACTTTTTCCCATGGACCAACTCTGAGTTTGTACCCGCATTCCAACTTCAGGAGCCTTGAAGTTCACGGCTTCATCATTTCTTATTTGAATTGTTTCATCGCCCTGCCCCAGATAGCATCTTAGTTGGTTTGAGTGCCGGTTTCACACACTCCAACTTAGCCTTTCTGCAAGTTAACCAGGTCACCTCACTTCAAAGCTCACCATGGGATCACCCCACTGTTTCCTGGCAGGGCACACAGCAATTGTCTCTGACCTGTCTCACTTCTATTCACCAGACTTCCATTCTTGTATGGCCAATTCCAACCAAATAGACCTCACACCCTTGTGGCCATGGCTTACAGACTTAGCAAACAACCAAAGCAAAGACTGAGTGATTTAAATAGGAAGGGAACTACCTAGAATACTGGTAGGAATCCATAGAAGCATTACTCACAGTAGACAGAAACTAGCAACAACTTAAGTCCTCATCCACAGACAAGGAGATGTTCAAATTGTGGTACGTCTATACAATGGAATACTATGCAGCCATTAAATGGGATAAATAAAATCGATGAACTATAAACTAAGCTGGGCTGTGGTAGAATACACCGTTATTCCCAGAATCTGGAGGGAGAGGCTGGTGGATCTCTATGAGTTCAAGGCCAGCTTGGTTTCAAAGCTAGCTCCAGGACATCCAAAGCTACACAGAGAAAACTTGTCTCAAAATATGAAAAACAAAACAAGCATTAAGCTGAATTAAATAAGTCATTAGCAACAGTATAGACTTTAGGCATCTATTTCTATGAAGTTCTAAAAAACACCAAACTAATCTATAGCAACTGAAAATATATCAGAGGTTGTCTAGACAGAGTGGAGAAAGATTGATTAGAAGAACGTACAAGACAATTTTTGGATAACGGGATGCTCTATATCTCGGTTGTGGTGGTAAATATACAAGTGTGGATATTTGTCAGGACTCATCAGACTGTGCACTTCAAATAGATACATCTTAACTTTATATGAACGTGTTGTGGATAGCCCTGGGGCTTTTTGTATTCTGCTAATTCTGCCTTCCTGTGAGGGGCTTCAGACAAGGAGTGAGTTACACCTGTGACTTCTTGTGAGCCAATTCCCTAATGAATAAAGGAGCCAATCACTGGGCACGGAGGAGGGACTTCTGGGTTGGAGAAGAGAAGAGAGGAGGAGAAGAGAGAGGGTGCTTTTTGGAATGGGGACAGCATGTAAGTAAGATGTAACTACTAGAGGCTTCTGGTATAGCAGATTTGCCACCAGAGGAAGCAGACTTTGATAAGGTTTGCAAGATTAGGTTTTAGTTATTGCGCCCAGAGATTGAGTTACTATTGTTTCTGAGCTAAGTTTGTCTTGTATTTTCCTTCAGATGGTGGCTCGTCTGGGTTTCAGAGAGAAAGGTACAGCGGCAAAGTGTGGGTTTGCCTGATGTGTACCACAGAGGCCATGGGAGTATTGAAGCTTGGGGTTGGTGTGGTAGCGACCCGCCAGTGGGAACATAGTGAGCTGGGTGGAGAGATCGTGGAGCTCTGAGTCAGAGCTCCATGAGATGAAAGCAGGTTGGCCATTGCCCACCAGTGCATGGCTGGCCAGCCCGACGGGGATGAGAGAACCAGGGAATAGCACGGGAACATGCTATATATTCCATCGTTTTAAATATTTCCCGCAACATGAACCATGTAATTCATGCAAATGTTTAAAGCTTTATGAACGACCATTAGAGTATAGAGATCTGGGTTTGCATGACAAAGAGGCAGTGACAGGCCTGTAACTATAGATCAGAACTATTCCACAGAGGGTGCTGTGCCTCTGCCACTCCAGATGCCCTCACCCACCTAGCACTGTCACAGCTCCAGAAACAATATGCAGCTCCCATGGCTGCCACTCCTGTCCCAGTGCACTATGCAGCTGCTCTTGTCTATGGCTCAAGTACATGTCTAGGGAAAGTGCTTCACCCTGTGTCTGAGGAGGGTGGGAAGGGAAATGACAGCCATTTTCTGGCTTTGGTAGTGTCAAGGCAAATGTGCAGTGTGACCTGAAAAACTCCTTTGATATTCAGGGCATTCAAAGGATGTTTGCTCACTGGCAGTTGAAGATGAGTGACTTCAACAACAGGAATTGTGGCCTCACAATTCTGCAGGACAGAAGTTTAAAATCAAGGTTTTGTAACCTTGGTGTCCTCTGAGCCTCTCCCTTTGGCTTGCAATGGCCTCCTTGCTGCTGGATCCTCAAGCAGTCTTTCCTGTATGCATGCCTCTGTAGCATGGCCCTACCTCCTTGTAAGGACATCAGTCATTTTGAATTAGGACACCACCCTACAATCTCGTTCAACCTACATTCCCTCTTTAAAAGCTGGCCTCTGGCCTGCAGGGTAGACGTCAGTAAGGAGTGACTGCCTGGCATGTTGAAGGCCCTAGGTTTGTCTCTCAGCACTACCAGCATAGGTCTGCAGCAGGACGCCTACTATTCATCTTCAGTTCACTGCTGTGCCTTCTCCAAGAGACTGTCGTTCTGGGTTTGGGCCTCTGACATGCCCTTCTAATGTCCCTGTGTGAGCTTCGACCATGATGCTGACTGCACTGTCTGCCTTGACTGTAAATTCAAGGGCAGAAGCTGACACTCATCTGAGTGCCCTGTGTGTAGACAGGGCCTGGTTGCAAGTAGATGTGCCATACATGGAACATATATTAGGATTTCTTGTCACTCCTTTTATCAAGAAACGATAATTGTCTAGAACAGTGGTTCTCAACCTGTAGGTATCAACCCCTTTAGGGGTCAAATGACCCTTCACAGGGGTCACACATCACCAGATACCCTATATATCAGATGATTATGCTATGATTCATTTTGTTTTGGTTTGGTTTAGTTTTTCTTTTTTCTTTTTTTTCATCTTTCTTATTAGATTTACTTATTTTATGTCTGTGAGTACACTGTCCATCTTTTCAGACATCTCTCCAGAAGAGATCCCATTACAAATGGTTGTGAACCACCATGGAGTTGCTGGGAATTGAACTCAGGACTTCTGGAAGAGAAGTCAATGCTCTTAAGTTAACCACTGAGCCATCTCTCCAGCCCCTTGACTTAGTTTTTTCAAGGCAGGGTTTTCTGTGTAGCTCTGACTGTCTTGGAACTCTGTAGTCTAGGCTGGCCTGGAACTCACAAAGATTCCTCTGCCTCTGCCTCTGCCTCTGCCTCTGCCTCTGCCTCTGCCTCTGCCTCTGCCTCTGCCTCTGCCTCTGCCTCTGCCTCTGCCTCTGCCTCTGCCTCCCATTTGCTGGGATTAAAGGTGTGTGCCACCACTGCCTAATGAACTGTATTAAAGGGTTGCAGCATCAGGAAGGTTGATAACCATTGGTCTAGAAGGTCCCACATGTACTGTGTTGTTTCAGGCTTCTGGCCCCTGCTTGCTATCCCGTGTGTGTGTGTGTGTGTGTGTGTGTGTGTGTTGTATATAGTAATAATGTAGTGTGCATGCCTTGTACCCACCACCTAGCTTGTGCAATAGAACCTTTCCAACTGTTAAGCTTCACCATGACTTTCTCCCTAACCCTTTCTCCTTGCCAAGCCCACAACACTAACTACTGTCTTGAACTGTCTCCTATTCATCATCTTCTTTTTTTCTTCCTTTGACTTTCAAAACTTACATTTTATTTATTGGGGGGGGGGGGGTCATGCCATGGTTTGCACCTGCAGAAGTCAGAAGACAAGTTGTGGAACTCAGTCCTTTCCTTCCACCATGTTGGTCATCAAGCGTGGTGACAAGCACCTTCTTCTGCTGAGCCCTTTGGCTGCAGTGATTCAGATGAGAATGGCCCCATAGGCTCATAGGCTTGAACACCTGGTCTCCAGTTGGTGGAACTGTTTGGGAAGGATTAGGAGGTGTGGCCTTATAGGAAGAATTGTGTCACTAGGGGCTAGCTTTGAGGTTTCAAAAGCCCATGCCAGTCCCAGTGTCTCTGATTCATGCTTGTAGATCAAGATGTGAGCTCCCAGCTTCTAATCCAACACTATGCCTGCCTGCTGCCTGCCTGCCTGCCTGCCTGCTGCCTGCTGCCTGCCTGTAGCCTGTTGCCTGGTTGCCTGTTGCCTGTTACCTACCTGCCTACTTGCCTGCCTGCCTACCATGATGGTTGTAGACTCACCCTCTGACACTGTACGCCCAAATAAACTCTTTTATAAGTTTCTTTGGCCATAGTGTCTCATCACAGTAATAGAAAAGTTAACTAAGACACCTTTTCCTTTTCTCTTTTCTTCTCCCTTACCCTCCTCCTTTTCCACCCTCTCCTCACTTACCCCACCCCCACCCCAGCTCCACTAAGCTACATCTCCAGCCCTTGTTTTTACTTTTATGTGTGCATCAAAGACATCTGTGAATCCTTTGTTTCTGCTCACTTCTTTATTTTGTACGAGGGACACAGGCTTCATGACTCTCCTATAACTTTTTGCTCTGTAGTCAAATCATGTTGATGAGATTCACACACTGATGAGCTCTTCGCATTCCTTTCTGCTGCTAGTTGATCATATTTCAGTTTTAGTTTTCTTTTCAGAAACCACCCTTCTGCCATCATCTGGTCCCTGTCTCCTGTGCACATTTGCAAGAGTCTCTCCAGGTCACAACCTTAGGAGCAGAAATGCTAAGCTGAAGGCAGCTTGTCTGCCGAGTGGTCAACAAGTATGCACTGAGGTCTCCCTTTGTGAGCTCACATCACACACAGGCCCACTAACGTTCGGTGCTGTCAGATGTTTTGATCCTTGCCAATCTGACGTATACAAGGCAGAGTGCTGAGTTTACATCTCAGAACATCATCACAGATACTGATTTTATAATCTACGTTCCTTAAATATCAATGAGATTGAAAATATTTCCACATGCTTTTTGGTCATTTGTGTTGCTTCTTCTGTGAAATAGATGCTTCTGTTTTCAGGTGTGTATGCACCTGTGTGTCTGTATGAGTATGTGTGTGTGTGAGTGTGTATGAGAGAGAGAGAGAGAGAGAGAGAGTGTGTGTGTGACATGTATCACATGGAGGCCAGAGGTCAACCTCAGGTATTCTCAGGAGTCATTTACATTTCTTTAAAAAAAAAAAATTCTGGGCCATCCACTGAGACCTGGGGTTCACAGATAAATTAGGCCAGGCTGCTGGCTTTTGAGTTCCATGGATCCGTCTGTCTCCCCCCTCCCAGCTCTGGGGTTACAGATGGATGCAGCCATGCCCTGCTTTCTATGGGAGTGCTGGGGACCCAACTCAGGTCCTTAGGCTCAACATTTTCCTGACTGAGCTCTCTGCCCTGTCCCTTTTCTTCCTTTTTCTCTTGCTTGATTGCTTGCCGGCTCCCCCCCCCCCCCAGTGGCCTCAAACTTGCTACATATCTGAGGATGACCTTGAAGTCAAGACCCCCCCCACCTCTATTGTTTAAGTGCTGGGATTAAAGGCATGTGCCAACCATACATTCATCCCATTTAGCAACCAGCAGGCACCTCTGCCACACACGTTCTTCCTTTTGCAAAGAGGGGCAGGTAATGCAAACCCCCGGATTTCTTTCCAACATGTACAGCAAACAGGTCATGAAGGTCTTGGCTTGGGAAGAGGAGCCTGGTTTCTATGCAGCCCTGAAAGCCTAAGATGTGAGAAGATAAATTAATTCCAGAAGGAAACAGCAAAACTATAGGCAAAAACATTAACCGCTGGTAAGATTGTGCAGGCAGAGATTCTTGCTCACAGCTGGTTGTAAAAGATCCTAAGAAAAAATTGGCAATATATGTCATAACTTCAAAATATGTATATATGTATTTTGAGTTCATCCTAAGAAAAAGATATATGAACATATATATGCTACCATGTTGTTAACAAAGTAGAAAGTAGGTACATACTAAACTTCTAATCCAGTGGCTAATCCAGCGTCTCAGGGTCAGGACTCGCATAGTGTCCAGACCACAGGCATGAGGGCTTAGATTCAGCCCCAAAGGCAGTCATCACAGCATGGCTACAGAGTAGCCTGTGGTGTAGTACTACTTCTAGGAAAGAAATGAGAAGAAGCAGCGTCTGTCTTGATGTCCATGGCCCTTGCTGCCACCGAGGGCCGAGCAGATGTCCGTGGTCTGTGCTGCCACCCAAAGCTGTGGTGGTGTCCGTAGGCCATGCTGCTGTTGCTGGGAGCATGATGATCTGAGTGGCCTGCCACCTGAGGTCATGTTGATATTCATGGTCCAGGCTGCCTCCAAGGGCCTTGTCTGGGTCTGTGGTCCCTCTGCAGCTGGGAGCCATGTTTCTGGTCTGTGCTGTGGAAAACAAGAAGGCTGCTTTTGCTGTGACATGGATGTGACGTGGATGCACAGTGAGACTGCTTTAGTCAGGGTTTCTATTCCTGCACAAACACCATGACCAAGATGCAAGTTGGGGAGGAAAGGGTTTATTGAGTTTACACTTCCACGTTGCTGTTCATCACAAAAGGAAGTCAGGACTGGAACTCAAGCAGGTCAGGAAGCAGGAGCTGATGCAGAGGCCATGGAGGGATGTTACTTACTGGCTTGCTTCTCCTGGCTTGCTCAGCCTGCTTTCTTATAGAACCCAAGACTACCAGCCCACAGATGGTACCACTCACAAGGGGCCCTCCCCCCTTGATCACTAATTGAGAAAATGCCTTACCACTGGATCTCATGGAGGCATTTTCTCAATTGAAACTCCTTTCTCTGTGATAACTCCAGCTTGTGTCAAGCTGACACACAAAACCAGCCAGTACAGAAAGGGAGGGACATGGAAGGCTTCTGTGAGCCCCTCCCCCTAACCAAACACACACACACACACACACACACACACACACACACACACACACACAAACACCGCCCCACAAAAAAAGTAACAGCCTAGACAGGAAGCCACCAAAGAGAATTCACAAGAAGTGTTCTGGGGATACTGAAGTGTGGCTCTCCACAATGGATAACCTCTGATGCACAAACAGGCTGGGAAGACTCAGCTTTAAGTGGCAGGCAACTGAGCGTTTGACCATGCTCCAGCAAGTACACAGATAATGCAAATGAGCTTCTTCCTTCCTTCTTTTTTTCTTTCTTTTTCTTTTCCTTTTTCTTTTTCTTTTTGCTTTTTTTGAGGAGTCACAAGGATGGGGCCAGGCATGGAAGAACTGGGATTGGGATGTGTGATGTGAAATCCCAGAGAATCAACAAAAATGTTGTGTTAAAAAGAAAAAAAATGAAGAAATGAGAAGGAAATAAATTCAATATTAGGAGTGATTTTAAAAAACTATATTATTTTATGTAATCTTTCGTCTAGGAGGCAGTGTTAAGATTTGTTAAGGGTCTTATTATGTAGCCCAAGTTGGCCTCAAATTCATGATCTGCCTGCCTTTTCTTATAGAATGCCAACATTACAAGCATGAACTACTATGCATGTCTCTGGTGTTTTTTTTTTTTTTTTTTTTTGGTTTTTGTTTTTTTTTTTTTTTTTTTTTTTTTTTTTTTTTTTTTTTTTTTTTTTAGCACATAGATTTCTTTTTATAATAGGAACAAATATTTTCAACTTAAAAAAAATTTAGGACTATTATTCTAATTGTGGATCACAGAGTTTTAAATTAATCTCTTTTCATCATTTATATTCTGCATATGTCATGAATTTTAAAATATCAAATAAGGAAGGTCTGATAGTTGAGGGTACTTTCTGTTCCTTTGGAGGTCCCAGGTTCAGTTCCCAGCACCCCAAGGCAGCTCAAAGCTCTGTGTAACACTAATCCCAGGGCACTTGTCTTGTTCAGTTTTCAATTGCTGTGAAGAGACATCATGACCAAGGCAACTCTTATTAAAGAACACATTTAGTTGAAGGCTTGCTTACAGTTTCAGAGAGTTATTCCATTATCGTTATGGCAGGGAGCATGACTGTATGCAGGAAGGCACTGGAGCAGTAGCTGGGAGCTACATCCTGATCTGGAGGCAGAGAGAGAGAGAGAGAGAGAGAGAGAGAGAGAGAGAGAGAGAACTTGGCATGGGCTTTGAACCCTCAAAGCCCGCTCGCAGTGTCAAACAAGGCCTGTGATGGTTTGAATAAAATTGGCTCCATAGGCTCATAGACAGAGGCATGATTAGGAGATGTGGCCCCACAAACACCAATCCATGATGACACTGTTACTGACACTCTGTTGTGCTTGCAGACAGGAGTCTAGCATTACTGTCCTTTGAGAGGCTTCGCCCAGTAGCTGACTCAGACAGATGCAGATGCTTACAGCCAAACAGTGGATGGAGCTTGGAGACTCTTACAGAAGAACAGGAGGAAGGATTGTGGCCTCCAAGAGGATAGGAACTCCACAGGAAGACCAAGAGTCAACTAACCTGGATCCTTGGGACTCTCGGACACTGAATCACCAAGCAAGAGCAAACACGGGCTAGACCTAGGTCTCCCTACGTGTGGCCCATGCGCAGCTTGATCTTCATGTGGGTCCCAAATAAATGGATCCAGGGCTGTCCCAAAGGCTGTTGCCTGTATGTGGGATATGTTATTCTAGCTGGGCTGCCTTGTCTGGACTCAGTGGGAGAGGATGTGCCTAGCCTCAGAGAGACTTTATGTGCCAGGGTGGGGGGATACCCAGATGACCCCCACCCACACAGAGACAGGGAGGAGGGTAGCAGGAGGTGACTGTGAGGGGGGCAGTGAATAAGTATAATATATATATCATATATATGTATATGTATATATGTATAAATAAACCTATAACACAACCCACTGAATAAACTAAGCATGGTTCATAGGAGTTCACAGAGACTAAAAACACAATCCAGGAGCCAGCATGAAGCTGTACTAGGTCCTCTGCTTATAGGTTCTGGTTGTATAGCTTGATTTTCTTATGGGACTCCTACCAGTGGGAGCAGTGACTGTCTCTGACGCTTTTGCGGCTCTTGGGACACTTGTCCTTCTACTGGGATGCCTTGATATGAGTGTTTGTGCATAGTCTTGTTTATGACTATCTTGTTATATGTTCTTAGGTTGTTATTTCTGGAAGGCCTGCTCATTTTGGAAGGGACAGAGCAGAGGGGAGGAGGGGAAGGAGGGGAAAGTGTGGTCTGGATGCATTGTATGAGAGAAGAATAAATGTGAAAAAAAGGAGGTGAGGAGGTGTCTTAGTCAGGGGTTCTATTCCTGCACAAACATCATGACCAAGATGCAAGTTGGAGAGGAAAGGGTTTATTCGGCTTACACTTCCAATTGCTGTTCATCACCAGAGGAAGTCAGGACTGGAACTCAAGCAGGTCAAGGAGCAGGAGCTGAAGCAGAGGCCATGGAGGGATGCTGCTTACTGGCTTGCTTGCTTCTCCTGGCTTGCTCAGCCTGCTTTCTTATAGACCCTAAGACTACGAGCCCACAGATGGTACCACCCACAAGTGGCCCTCCCTCTTGATCACTAATTGAGAAAATGCCTTACTGCTGGATCTCATGGAGGCATTTTCTCAACTGAAACTCCTTTCTCTGTGATAACTCCAGCTTGTGTCAAGTTGACACACAAAACCAGCCAGTACAGGAGGTGTGGCCTTGTTGAAGGAAGTGTGTCACAGGGGCGGGCTTTGAGGGTTCAGATACTCAAGCCAGGCTCAGTGTCACTCTCTCTTCCTGCTGTCTGCAGATCCAGATCCAGAACTCTTAGCTAGCTCCCTAGCACCATGTCTGCTTGGGTCACCGTGCTTCCTGCCACTATGACAGTGGACTAATGGAGTGAGCCTCTGAAATGTAAGCCAGCCCCTGAGTGAATGTTTTTCTTCACAAGAGTTGCAGTGATCAGAGTGTCTCTTCATAGCAACAGAACACTGACTAAGAGGCCATATCTTCTAATCCTTTTAAATAGCACCATTCCTCAGTGACTAAGCATTTAAATAAATGAGCCTATGGGGGACGTTCTTATTCAAACTACCATAGCATTCAACGCTTTCTTCTGACTCTGAGGGCACCAGAGATGCACACGGTATGCAGACATACATGCACGTAAAACATTCATACACATAAAATTTTTAAAAAGCCTTTAAAAAGTGTAAAAGGGTTAGGTGTGGTAGAGCACTCCTTTAATCCCAGCATTCAGGAGGCAAAAGCAGATGGATCTCTATGAGTTCAAGGTCAGCCTGGTCTACATTGTGAGTTCTAAGACAGCCAGGGCTACATAGAAAGACCCTGTCTCAAACACAAAACAAACAAATAAAATAAATTTAAAAATTTTAAAAATCAAAGATTAAAAAGTTTAAGACACTGCTATACAGAAATCATTAATAATACACCAAGACATGAGGTTTGTCTCCATCTTTGTTTGGAACAAGGAGAAGACAAAAAGTGCTGTGATTCACCTCAATTGAGGAAAAACCTCGCAGCAGCATGTCAGATGGAAGAGAACACATTTTTGAATTCCAGTTCTTCTTCAAATAGCCTGCAATTCTACAGAAGCCCAGCTCTCATACTAAATCTGTGGCCTTGAGCATGTTTGTGTAAGATCATGAAGCACCGGCTTTTCACTGACCTCCGTCCTCGCTCGCAGTCTCTCTGCCACCATGCCTATGTTCATCGTGAACACCAATGTTCCGCACCTCGGTGCCAGAGGGGTTTCTCTCCGAGCTCACCCAGCAGCCAGCGCAGGCCACCGGCAAGCCCGCACGGGTACATCGCAGTGCACGTGGTCCCGGACCCTCTCATGACTTTTAGAGCAACAAACGACCCCTGCGCTCTCTGCAGCCTGTACAGCATCAGCAAGATCGGTGGCGCCCAGAACTGCAATTACAGCAAGCTGCTGTGTGGCCTGCTATCCGATCGCCTGCACATCAGCCCGGACCTGGTCTACATCAACTTTTAGAACATGAACGCAGCCAACGTGGGCTGGAACGGTTCCACCTTCGCTTGAGTCCTGGTCTTACTCACCTGCTCTGCTGTTCTTCTAGTCTTGCCGCATGCAATGTTGTGTTATCTACCCGTAGCAATGCTCGCCAAAAGACCATGAAGCATCACCATAGGACTTTTGGGTGTTTGTTCTGAGTGGACACCAAATAGATGTTCTTCCTTCCTTCTGTGGTACTGGGGATGGTATGCAAGGGTTCGTGTCTTCTGAGGAGATGCTATAGCACCAAGCTGTATCTCCAGTCCCATACCTTATGTTTTTTGTATCTACTGCGTTGTGTTCAGTGTGTATCAGCGGTGAGGGTGACACTGAAGCCAACCCCACGTGTGAAGCACATACTCTGCTACTGAGCTAGCTAAACTGTCAGTCCCTTGCTTTTACGGTTTTAAAATGAAATTTGGTATTTCCAAATGTCCAGATAATAGCATGGGAGAGGGCTGGTTTTGCTGCATTGCTTATGTTCCTGACACTTGATTGTACACATAGAACAGGATGTAATGAAGGGTAAGCCCCTCCCATCCCCAACAAACTGCTAAAGATCCCAGCAGGGCTCAAGCCTTAGACTCCCCCTTCTTTCCTCAGCTGCCAGAGGCCACCCACCACAGTCAGTGTGGATGCTTCCAATGTCATCCTTCCATTGCCTTCGAATCCTTGTGTGTATGAGCAAACGGAAGTAACCTATCTTTTCTTCTTGTGAAGAACTAGCTTCTATTAGATAAAGCTAAGCTGTTAACCTTCTGAGCTAAACTTTAAAATACATTATTTATTTTCTTTATCAACAATAAAAATAAAATCAAAGTGCTACTTACTAGAGAAGATTGGACTTGGTCTACCTAACCCCCCTGCCAACAATAACTAGAAAATGCCTCGTTCCTTAATCTGTCAAGACAAGGTGCCTACTTACTGCTATCTTCTCTTTAAATGTGTTCAGAATCCCCTAAGAAAGGGCCTTTAAAAAAAGTTTCATCTCACCAGAGAAAAGTACTCATTTAAAAACATTCTAATATTGACATTTCTAATGTTGACATTACCAAAATGCATACTTGCCAAAATACTTTGAGTCCGAAGCCACGCATCTGGAGGAACAGATGTGTGTGCTCTGGGATGCAATGGGAAGGGAGATGTTTCCAGTTAGTAAAAACAGAGCACATAGAGTAAACTGTTAGAGAAAACATGGTCACAAGTGCAGGAGTCGCCCTAGCAACCTCCATGCCTCTGAGTGTCCTGCAGCTCATCCCAGTACCTTCCTCAAAGCTGGCTGCACTGTAGCTGCAATGGCTTCAACCTGGAATGTCCTCATGCTTTGAATACTTGGTTCCTATCTGGTGGCTGTGTTTTGGGAGGCTGTGGAACCTATAAAAGGTAAGGGCTGGTGCGCGTGCGCGCGTTCATGTGTGTGCGTTCGTGTGTGTGCGTTCGTGTGTGTGTGTGTGTGTGTGTGTGTGTGTGTGTGTCGGGCACTTTGAAGGTTACAACCCAGCTCTGCTCCCAGCATGCTCTTGGATTCCCCCTCTACAACTGGTTCCCACCTCTGTGAACTCTGCCATGCATATCCCACATGCATTTCCCGCCATGAGGGACAGCATAGCCATGAGCCAAAATAACCCCTTCTGTCTTAAAGTGTTTATGGCAGGTATTTGACCAGAACAACAAGGAAAGTACTAGATTCAAGCAATAGAAATTCACCATGGGCTTCTCTGGTCCCTAGTAATCCTGACTCCTGGCTCTCTCACTTTTCTCTGGGAACTGGAAGGTGTATGTGAGTGAAATTAACAAGGATGCAGGGCCAGTGGTATGGCTGCCCCAAATAAACAGGTGTGTGACTGCGCTGGCACTAAACTGCAAATGACCAGCCAGCGGCACCCCTCCTCCATGCTGGGTAAAGGAAGAGAAGTTCAGCAGAGGTGACTGCAAAATGTAGGAGCCTCCCATTCTGATGGACGTTGCAACTTATTTTCCTTTCCAGATGATTCCATGATTGGCAGCTGAAGACACGACGAGCTCGTAAGACAAGAAGCAGAACAGGTTCCCTGCAGCAGTGTTTCTCCCACTTGTGAAACCAGGACTTGTGGTCAGAAATGCACATCCTGGTGACCCATGAGAGAGGAAGCAGTAGACACATATTGGCAAGGTAGTCAGGGGTATTGCCAATGAGCGGTGGGCAGCTTGACAACAACGGCGTGACTCTCAGAGGCAGTGCGGTAGGCGGTACTATGGAGATAACCAGTTCACACCTCCTCATCCTTCCTCCTACTCCCAGCCTTGGAAACACAAAGTACTTTGGGATCTGGAGTTGCCTCTCGCAGCTGCTGAGCCGTGTGGCTGTGCTGTGGCAATTATTCCTCATGGCTAACCCTTGAGGAATGGTTTTGGTCTTTGTCTCTTCACTCACTGTGGCCCCGGAAAGACATCTGGCCACAACGCCCAAATGGGGACGATTTCCTTTAACTCCATCATAACTTCACAGAAAGGCAAGAAAATCAGAGATCCTGGAAAGGACTCGCCCCGTGACACAATCAGCTTGCAGGACGAGAAGCAGCGCAGGTTCCCTCAAGCAGTGTTTCTCATACTTGCGAAACCAGAACTTCTGGCCAGATAGGTACATCCTGGTGACCCATGAGAGAGGATATGCGCATGCGCAAGGATAAATACAAGCGTGAAAATGAACAGAAATGTCAGCGGCATGACTTTCCCTTTCCAAACCACGTGCTCTGTTTTCTATTATTGCTTTTGCAAAGCTGCCTTTGACCCATCAAGTTGGTCTGTGGCCCATTCGTGAGTCACAACCTGTGGTTTTAAATCGCCATTCACGGCAGCAAAAGCTCACTGTGCTCTGACCCGGAACCATCAGACCTCTAGTTGTGTAGTTGTGTAGTCTGAAAATAGGACTAATCATTCTTTATTCAGAGACGAACTCATAGTCTTTGCAAAACTCTTTTCAGGCACCAATCATTTTTCCCTCCTTATCATTCTCTGGGCTGAAGCTATATTAAGCCTTTAAAACTGAAATCTCAGCACTCTGGGTCTGGGGGCAGGATTGTGAGTTTAAAGTCAGCCTTGGCTTCAGAGCAGAACCCTGTCTCAAAAAAAACCAACAAAACACACACACACATATACACACACACATGCACACACTCCTCACACATGTACACACACCTCAACATGCACACACACCTCACACATGCACACACACCTCACACATGCACATATACACCTCACACATACACATCACATGCACACACACAACACACACTCGTACACGCCACATGCACACACACTTCACACATGCACAGACACACCCCATACAGGCACACACACACATACACACACACACACAGGAAACAAGATAGGGCCTATCATATCTTCCCCATTAACCTCTTCAACATCTCTGTTGCCAGTACCCAGCATGGTAAACCCACACTACAGCACTGCTCGTCCGGCCATGCATCTAAGACCTGTGTAAGTCACGCATTCAGGGTCACTACCGTCTCCACCTTACCGAGATGGTAAGGTAAGTGCTGAGGGCCCATGGCATGGCAGGCGGGGGCAAGGGTGAGTCCAAGCAGCTGTCAGGATACAGAGGCTGCCCTGGTGGCTGTGAAGTCACTCTTCCACCCATACTCCAGCTTTTTGTAATAGTGTTGTGGCCTCATCATATTGCCCCTGTGTACTACAGCCTGCTGGACACTTAAAGCCTTTGTCTGCAATGTCACCGCCTTCATTTTACTCAGCAAAGTCCCACTTGGGCCTTTTTGGTCTTCCTCCTGGGTCACTTACCCTCCCTCAAGCTGTCCTGTGTTCCCACAGAGCTCTTTCTTCTCTTCCTGTCTCTCTTTCTCAACCGCCCTAATAAATTATTTACTGATCACGTACAGTGCAAGGATAGCGTATGGGGGTCGGGGGATCTCTGCTTCCAAAAGCCTGGAGATTGTAAAGGGGAGGTGGAGGTGACCAAATCATGGTCAGACCACAAAGGGTGAAGCAGCAGCAGGGTGTGTCACAGAACAAGGCACAAGCACAGGGGATAGGCTCATAGAAGTGACACCCCAGCAGGGAGCCAGGGGAGTGCTGGGACAGCCCTGTGGATTCCTAGGGATGAATCAATCCAGGAAGAGGAAGCTGGTGCAGAGAGCATGAACGGAAACTGCAAAGTGTGCCAAGAACAGCCAGGGGCCAGTGTGGCCAGAGTAGAAGGAACATGGATGTATCGAAAATGAAGTCAGGGACTTGGGGCACTGCGGGTCACCATTTTAAAACCTGATATGATCTGGCAAGCCACTGCGGGGTTCTGAGAGGGGACTGGTATATTAGCTTCCTGTTCCTGCTGTTACCACAGATTTCATTAATTAAAGCAGCACGAACTTAGTCTCTGATTCCAGAGGTCAGAAGTTAACTGAGATAAAAATCAGCATGTTGACAGGGCTGCGTTTCTTCAGGATTCACAAGGTGAAGATTTGCCTCCTCGCCTTCTAGAGATCTCTTCCCTCCATCTTCAGAGGCAGCCACAGAGCAGCTGGCTCACAGTTCCTCCTAACCACAGCCAGGAAGGCTCATCACTTTGAAGGAGCACTTGAAAGAACCAGAATAGTCTCTCTGTGCCAAGACATTCATTCACATCTGTAAGGCGCTTGCTTCACTTACGGATAATACTCAGGGCAGGGATGGTGCCCAGTGGTCAGGTGATGCCCAGCATACGCTAACGATACATTTGTAGCCTCCGGAGATGAGGGCATGGGCATTTTTGGGAGCGGAGTTCTATTTGCCTGTAACTAGGAGGAATGATTTTTGTTTCTGAGCTAAAAGCTGACTATGTAGCCCAGGTTAACCTCAGACTTGAGATACTCCTACCTCAGCATCTTGGCTTAACAGTGCCTGACCCCACAACCATCTGGCATCGATTTTAAGAGGTTCACTATTGCTCCTTTGTGAGGAATCAACAGTAGGAGACAGGGTGGTCATGAGGAGACCAGTTTGGAGATATGAGTAACCCAGGTGGCAGTTGGTTCAGGTTAGACCAGGTACCAACAGAAATGTAGGTATACGCAGTTCAGAGCTAGTGTCAGGTGCTTCCCACAATCTCTTCTGAAGTAGCGACTACTATTATCCTCACAAAATAAGCCAAGTCCCAGAAAAATGAAATAGTTCATAAGAGAAGACCAGATCTTCAACCCATATTGAAAAATGAATTCATTCTGAGGAAGTAAACATTTGGGTTTAGTTGAATATTCTAACCACATGGGGAATGAGAAAAGGACGAGTTTATAAATACTTCAAGGTTTAAGCCATGGATAAAAACATGTTGGTCTCTGAAACAACAAGTTAGAGCCACTACTAATTAAAAAAAATCCAAACTATAAGGCCCGTCGTGGCTGTGGGTTGCTTGCTATGATGACTGCAGCAGCGAGCAATTTCAGAAAGATTCTCCAACCACCACAAAGGCAGAGAAGAAATAAACAGATGACGTCAGGCAAATCGGTCCGGGCTGGGTTATGAGGGGGAGGGGCTTGGGTTTCCCTTTAGTCCCAACCATCAGTGAGCCAGTACAGTTCAAGCACTGATTTCAGAGACTAGCTCAACTATAAAAAGTATACTACATTGTTTTGTCTAACTCTAGAGTCCTTAAAAAAGAAAAACGCTAATTTGATTCATTTGATTGACACCTGTGAGAGACCTAGCTCTAATCTAGTCACATGAGGAAGACACACACACACACACACACACACACCCCTGCCTGGTTTGCCTTCCAGCAGAGGTGAGAAAAACAGAAAATCATTTCAAGAACAGGATACAGCTTTGGTTGGTAGAGTGCTGGTTTTGATCCCGAGCACCGCAGAAACTGGGCAGCGTTAGCAGTACATGTCCCACTCTTCTGGCACTTGGAGGTGGAGGAAGGAGAGTCATAAGTTCAAGCTCAGCTTTGGCTACATAGAAAAACAGAATGAGAGGCAGAAGGATGAGTGTGACAATGGAGTTAACACGGAGCAACTGAGACAGTGACTGGAGCCCAGGCAGGGCATTTCCACTGCTGAGGAGAGAATGAGCTTAGGATGTGGGAGGAAGAGAAGGGGGGAGGAGGGAGGGGGAGGGGAAGGGTGGGAGGGGGAGGAGGGAGAGGGGAGGAGGGAGCATAGTGGGTGACAGTGGCATATGGCAGATGCTGTTGACAGACACGTCAAGTGGAGAGCTTGGAGTATGTTCTCAGTAAGAACATGGTGGGCACAAATGGCCATGTAGCAGGGGCAGCTGTAACGGTGACTTGGTAAACCTGTGCCAAGACTACATGCCCTAGACACTATCTGGGTTGGATTATTAGATATGGTACTGACTATGCATGGCCTTGACATTCTCAGAGTCCCTGTTTGTAAAATAGTGGTAATAACAGAACCTACCTTTTTTGGTTGTTTTGGAGAGTAAGTGTGTGTGTATGCACGCAATCTCCTCTAGGACACATTCTGGAACAAAAGTGCTCAGTGTTAGCCATTTGCTATTAGTAATTAAGATGTTCAGTGAACTCAGTTCATTACCGTGGGCTTATTTCAGGGGATGCAATTCATTTTTAGATACAAATCTTACTTATGAACATAAAGAAAAGAGCAATGTTTTTATGTATCTGTATGTGGTGCTGGTTGAATGCCCTTGGAGGTCAGAAGGAATGCCATTGGAAGCCCTGGAGCCAGCGTTACAGATGCTTGTGAGTGGCTATGTAGGTGCTGGGAAGCAAAGCTGGGTCCCTGTAGTGTAACCAGTGCTCCTTCTAAGCCATCTCTCCAGACTCTACTTATTTATATTTTATTTATGTATATGAACGCTTTGCTAGATTGTATGTCTGTGCACTGTGTGTGTGCCTGGTACGTGTGGAGACTAGAAAAGGGCATTGGATCTCCTGGAACTGGACTTATGGAAACTTGTGAGCTGCCACGTGGGTGATGGGAATTGAGCCCAGGCCCTCCCCTCTGTGGGAATAAGTGCTGTTTTGAAACACTCAACCATCTCTCCCTTATTTTTTACTGTGTGGCTCTGGCTAGCCTAGAACTCACTATGTAGCCCATGCTGGCCTCAAACTTAAGATAGTCATTTGCCTCTGCCTCTGGAGTCCTGGGATTAAAGATGTGTGCCACCCTGCCTGGCCAAAAACAATGCTTTGTAAACTGAAAGGCTAGCATATGGTTTTGTGTCATGTCGTGGAATTTGGATACTTGGTAGACAAAGCTACCCCAGAGTTTCAAACAGCAAGGTGCTTACTCGAAAAGGAGCTACTGGAGCCCACTGCCTTCTTCTCTTCCCTAGGGACGGAGTCCTCCTGGTTCTTTCTTAATTCATGGGCTCTGGGTAAAAAGTGAAAATGGGATCCCAGTTCCTTTGGCTCCCTAGAAATGGCCTGTGCCTGGCATGCTTCTATTGTGTCAGTTTTTGGGGATGACGACCAGTCTGTTGCGTATGTTAACATGGCAGACACGTTCTGCCATCACTGTCTTCACAAGCGAGTCCATATCCACAGTCCACCGCAGTCCCTGTTTGCGGACCTTTTTTCTTCACTGTTTAACAGAGCGTCACTGTTGCTATTTGAATGTAAGATGGAAGTTAATATGCAAGAGCAACAATTAGAGTCAAGCAAGCCTCTGCGGAGGGCCGGCCACTCGGTCACCTTTCTTAATGTGTTCTCTTGGAGTTGTTCTTTGTTGGTTTGTTTGTTTGCTTGGTTTTTGTTTGGTTTGGTTTTGTTTATTTTTGAGACAGGGTTTCTCTGTGTAGCTCTGGCTGCCCTGAAGCTCACTCTGTAGACCAGGCTGGCCTGGAACTCAGAGAGATCCTCCCGCCTCTGCCTCCCTACTGCTAGGACTAAAGGTGTGCACCACTGCCCAGCCTGTTCTCTTAAAACTTAATACCAGCCAAAACCAAATTCTCTCCAGAACCAGATCAAGACGCATGTGGATAACAAACAGCTGTTCATTAAGCCTTCCAATATCAATCAATAACTTGAGAAAAGAAGGTGAAAAATCCTCAGGAATTTATGAAAACTTGGCAAAACACTGATGGTTTGAGTTATACAAGAAACTATCCTGACCAGTGGGCAAAGCAGAATCTCTCTGTCTCTCTCTCTCTCTCTCTCTCTCTCTCTCTCTCCCCTCTCCCCCATGGTTTTTCAAGACAGGATTTCTCTGTGTAACAGCCCTGGCTGTCCTGAAACTAGCTTCGTAGACAAGGCTGGCCTCAAACTCACAGAGATTCGCCTGCTTCCACCTCCCGAGTGGAGTGCTGGGATCAAAGGTAAGTGGCACCACACCTGGGACAGTCTCTCTCTTTTTGACAGGGTCTTACTCTGTATCCCTAGCAGGCCTGGAACTTGTGGGCGATCCTCTTGCCTCTCCCCAGTCCTGAGATGATAGCCATGAGCTGCTGTGCTCAGCCCCTAAGCGTAGCCTATTCTAACCAATGTTTGAAAAAGATGTAGAAATGTTTTGTTTTTATTTTTAACCTTTCTAAATTCGGGCACCCAGTGCCTCCAGAAAGCTATTTTGGGTGAAGATACAGTGTTCTGACACCTCTCTTTCTGAAAATTCCACTGAATTGAACATTTTAATCTCCACTGGCTCACAGGCCACTGAGTAACAGAAAACACCATTGTATTTCTGCTGACTGGCATTTGGAAGCAGCCAGCCCTTCAAGTTAAACCTCCTCTGGTCCTCCTGGAGGAAAGAGCCATGGACCCCTCACTAGCCCCTGCCTTCCTCTGACTACTGTAAGGTCTTGCCCAGGGAGGAAAATCTCAGATGGAATCACAGTTACTGTATCTATTGGATCCAGGGTAGTTCTGCATCGATTGGCAATCCAGCAGTTTGTGTCTGGTGCCCAGATCTAGAGAAGAGAAAGAATAACTTTTTTCCAAATATTTTTATGTGTATGGATGTATTTTGCCTGAATGCATGTACGTGGACCGTGTGTATATGTCTGGTGCGCACAGAGGCTAGAAGAGGGACATCTGGTCTCCTGGAACTCGAGCTATAGATGGTTGTGAGCTGACATTTGGGACTCAGCACTCCGTCCTCTGTAAGTACCCCTAACCACTGAGCCATCTTTCCAGCCTTGATTTTGTTTGTTTTGTTTTTTAATAATAGGTCCAAAGCACAAGAATCTTTGCAAAATGTTTTCTTGGTGCCTCCACCAACATCCAGTTGTAAACTGATAACGAGGCTCCGCCACTGAAGATCAGAACCACGTTAATGTGGTTTAATCATACATATACCTCAACCTGAAAAACCTGAGTTCTTTTCCATGTGTTAGAGAAGATGAGAAAGACATGATCGTTCAGGAAAGAGGCGGCAGGAACACACACAGCACAGAACAACATGAAATAGGGGGGCTAAGCATGGTGTAGCAGGAGCTCAATGGAACCAAACAGCACATACGGAAAGGCAGACCGTGGGAGGTGGAATGTGACTTCCGAGAGCAGAACGTTAGAAGGCTGGTGTTCAGACACAGAAGGCTTGGGCTAGGCTAGAGACAAGAACAGCTGAGCTTTACCCAACTCAGGGGACACAGAGAGAATGGAAAGGATGGACTAGAAAGATGGACCAGAGCCAGAAGGAGGGCTTCAATTATACCCTGCTGGCTAAGGGAGCCAGGAGCTTTTAGCCTGGGAATATTTTAATGTATGGTTGTACCTACTCTTAATGGGTCATTACCATCCGGGAATAGACAGGCATAGACTAGCAGAAGAGGGATGGAGGAGACATAGTATTGGAAGGGTAGAAAGCTCAGAGTAGCTACGGAGAAGCTAGACAAGAGTAAGGAGACCCCCCTTAAAAAACCCCTGTGTCTGTATGGGTACATGCCAGTGTGTGCACATGAAGATGACAGGACCACTAACAGGCCTGACAGCAGGCATCTTTACTTGGCCGGCCATCTTGATGGGCTCTTAGGTGAGACCTTAAAGGGAACTGACAGTTTACCTGGGTTTGTAGGCAGAGCATCAAGGAGTTGCTAGGCAGCATGAGGGCGGGGAGTCACTTTCCCCCCAGGACAGCACTGTTTCCTGGGGAACATCAGGAGTTTTATACACACTGTTAAACAGAAGAATGTGGACTCAAGACCTGCTTTTTCTCAGACCCCCTTTGGACAGCTTGCTTTGACTGCTGAGTTCCAAAATTAGGCCTGAGCTGTCTAGTTCTGTGCTCAGTTGTTCTGTGAGGCAGCAATGGAATCACTGCTTGCTGTGAGCCTTGCCATCCTCCCGTCCAAAACTTAGCAAAAAGGGGGGTGGTAATTTTGAATGTTTTTCTAAATAGTCTTTTTTTTTTTTTTGACAACAGTAGACATTTTCATTTCTATTGTAACTAAAATTAGAATGCAGGGACCTGGTAATAAGATGTGTCAACAAAGAACTCCAAAGTTTGAGGCTCTAACCCAACACACAGCAAAGCCTGTGACGGAGAAAGATTCCTTGGCCATCATACCATCTGCCTGGAGACTAATTAAAGGTTTAAAAATAGATGATCTTTGCAAGGCAAACATTGGGAAATGAAAACATTGGGAAGTATTAATATAAATCTCCCAAGCCCATGCTATAGAGAACAATGTTGTGTTTTAGGCACTCTTAAGATGAAAGAGCACGAAGACGCCTCAAGGAGAGACTCAGTAGGTAGCGACCACAAAGGATGGGAGGGCCAGGTTACTGAGTGACTTCCATAGGTCTCCTTCCAAATGTTACTGCTGGTGATTAATATTTAAACACTATCTTATAACCACACACAAGAAATGAGCCTCTTCCCAAGGCTATTCTAAAGTATAATTATAAGTATACAAATCCCCAGTCTATGCCAGTCCCATCTTTGCTTTAGAACTGAATTTCTTGAAAAGCTGCCTACACTTGCAATCTCCATGTCCGCATTCTATATGCTTCCTCTGTCCTGCAGTTTGGCTATTTTACTCTTTTAATGCCAACAAAGTCCTTCTCAGCCAGGTCCCAGATGGCCTGTGTCACCTTAAGTGTGCGCGGACTTTTGGGAGCCCTCTTGTTATGGCGATTATACTGCTCCACCTAATATTTAGGCGCGCTTCTGCACGTCTGAGCTCTGTGCTCAATTTTCATCTCTCATTGGCCTAAGTACATCTTCTGGCTGGAAGTCCAACAACGGATCTTTTTTTTTTTTTTTAATCATTTACAGTAATTGCAAAGTCAACATGTTTTGACTCCTTCACTTTTACATAACAAATCCAGAAGGCAATCAAAAAGAATGCGGTAAAATGTCCTTTATTTTTAAGTTAACAAAATCATGTATGTTTGTGATGTGCATGATTTTGGTCTATGTAGACATTGTAGAGGTGAAATCAAGCTGCTCTGTGTGTGTGTGTGTGTGTGTGTGTGTGTGTGTGTGTGTGTGTGTGAGAGAGAGAGAGAGAGAGAGAGAGAGAGAGAGAGAGAGAGAGAGAGCACGCGTGTGAGTGCATGCATTGAGGACACTGCTAAAACCTCTTGGTAATTTCAAGCACACAAAATATTATTAAGGTTAGTCTTGTTGTATACTAGATTCCCTGGACTTATTCTTCCATCTAATTAAAATCTGTGTGCAAGCCAGGTGTAATGGCATGCACCTGCAGCGCCAGCTTCTCAGGAGGCTAAAGTTGTTCCAGAAAGCCCTGAAGACATAGTCAGAGCCTGTTTTTATAAGGGGGTGAGGTGGGAGGTGACAAGGTGCTTTAGCAGGTAAAGGTGACCAAACTTGACGCCCTAAGTTCAATCCCCAAGTACCCATACAATGTACAGAGTCAATGGCCAGTAGTTGTCTCTGATCTCCACACATGTGCTGGGGTGACAACATGTACCCAATGTAACGAATGAACAGAACTTTAGAGAGGGAAAGGAAGAGGGGAGGGGAAGGTCACCTTGTGTCCTCTAATATACGTTTCCCAAGTTTCACCCCCAGTTCCTTGCAAGTACTGTTCTAACTGCTCTCTGCTGCCCGTGACATTTTTATAAATGTGTGATTGTGGACTATTTGCCTGTGCTTGGCTAATTTCATTTTGCACACTTCAGGTTTCTTCAGGATCTTGCCCCCACCAACCCCAGCAGTGGAGACAGAACTCATGACTGTTCTTTACTTTACCACTGAGCCACACTCCCAGTTCCAGATTTCCGTTTTTAAAGGCTGGACCGCTCCATTGTATATACACACCAGCTTTTCTTTACCCATTCTTCTGTCCACAGACACACAGGTTGATTCTGTATCTTGACTACTGTGAAAGATGTCATAACGAACACCAGAGGGCAGGTTCTCCTTTTAACTTTTACATTTTCTCATTTTTGTCTATGTATAGGCACTTGTGGAGGTCAGAGGACACCATGGGGGAATTATTCACCTCCTATACACCATGTGGGTCTTGGGGCTCAAACTTAGGGTGTCAGGCCTGTCAGCAAGCTCCTTTACCTGCCGAGCTACCTCACTGGCAGAGGCATGGCTTTCTTCACCGTACGGGTTCCATCCCCTTTGGATTGTAGTCAGAAGAGGAACCACTGAGTTACGCGGTAGTTCTGCCTTGCCATTTTGGAGGATGCTATTGCTTCCCATAATGGCTATGTTAATTTGCATTCCCATCAGCAGTCTATGACAGTCCCACATCACCACCACTTGTGACATCTTGTCTTTAATGCTTCTGCGGGATCATTAATACAAGTAATATTATGTTCAGGTATTTGGGCAAAAGAGAAAGCTAGTGTTTGAAATAATAGTTCTCAAATTCAAGAAGACAAACTGGACCAGGGGAATATATCTGGAAAAAACCTATCTGGAAAAACACCGTTACTTAAATATATAAAGAATTCTTGAAACCCAACAATAAGATCTGATTTTAAAGCTTGGACAAAGACTTGAAGACACACAGCTCACTAATAATTCCTATGTGGATGATGGCAAGCATAAAGATGCTTCAAAACAAAACAAAATTGAACAAGATGGTCGATACGCTGTCATCAGGAAAATACCAACTAGGAAATATGACTACACAACCACAGAATAGTCAAAATCCGGAGCACTGTCAGCACCGGTGCTGCCAGGGGCTTGGATCTTCTAACGCCCACGCAAGGTTGGGGGGGGGGTTCAGTAACTGCGCCCCTTGTCACTGACCCAAAGGAATCCAAAACTTAACACTCCACACAACACTGCACAGAGATGTTTATAAGCAGCTTGGCTCCTAAGCACCCAAACCTGGAAGCAGCTAAGATGCTATTAGTAGATAAATTAATAAACAGTGGTCCAGCCAGCCAATGAAATATTCAGCACCAAAAAGAAATGAGCTACTATACCACGAAAGACAGAGGCACCGCTGTGCACACTGCTAACAAACGAGCATCCTTAGCATTGGACCAGCCCCTAGCATTGTTTAGAAAAGAGATGTTTCTAGCTCTGTGGCCAAAATGTATCAATGAAAAAAATGTATGATTTAAATAGACTTTAGGACCACAGCAAGCTTGAATAGGAAAAGCAGAGAATTCCCATGTTCTTCGTACCCCCCGTCTTAGGGTCTTACTGCTGTGAACAGACACCATGACCAAGGCAACTCTCCTAAAGACAACATTTAATTGGGGCTGGCTTACAGGTTCAGAGGTTCAGTTCATTATCATTAAGGTGGGAGCATGGCAGCACCCAGGCAGGCATGGTGCAGGAGGAGCTGAGAGTTCTACATCTTCATCTGAAGGCTGCTAGCAGAAGACTGACTTCCAGGCAGCTAGAATGAGGGTCTTAAAGCCCACACCCACAGTGACACACCTACTCTAACCAGATCACACCTACTCCAGCAAGGTCACACCTCCAAATATTTCCACTCCCTGGGCCAAGCATATACAAACCATCACACCCTCAAAATAATAACTACCTCTGCCCGCTACCAACACCCTCCACCAAAGTCTATAGTTTACATTTGGGCTCACTCTTGGTGTTTGGATCTACCCTGTGGAATCAGACAGCATGGTCTCAGGGCCCTAGAAATCCTCTGAACATCTTTGACTCATCTTCCCTGAATCTCTGTGACCACTCACCTTCAACTGCTTTCATAATTTTGCTTTTCCTAGAATGCCCTATTTGGGACCATAGAGTTTAGAATTTTCTTTGAGTACTGATGTAAAACCTGAGCAGCTATAATTCCAGTACTGTGGTGGGGGTGGGGAGACAAGTAGAACCCTGGAGCTCACTGGCCAGGGAGCCAGTGGAGCTAAATGGATAAGGCTCAATGAGAAACCTGGTCTCAAGGAACAAAACAACATCAAAACAACAACCGCCACAAAAAATGAGAGCAACTGGGAGAGACATCTGACACACATTTCTGGTCTCCACATGTATGTGTCTATGTGTGCAGGTGCAGCTACAAACACATGTGACACACACAAAGTCATACACATACCACACACACACACACACACACACACACACACACACACACACACACACAATTTAAAAATGTTAAATGCAAAAGGCCTTCAAAAGACAGGTAGATTGAATAACAGTGCAGGAGTGTTAGATGAGAATAACAATCCTTCACCTACATGTGAAGTCTGGCGATTTCTAACAGCCAGAAATGACGTCAGGAAACTAAAAAAAAAGCCTCTTGGCACCAGGAAAACTATCCTCAAAGCCCACAGACAGAACCCAGTGCTTGTCCTCAGCGCTTGCATCTGAAAAATACCTTCAGTGAGCTCGAGAGCAAGGCTGCATCTCATATAGGAAATAACGCTCCTTAGGACAAACCAGGGTCAACAAGAAATGCCATCGTCTTTGGTTCTTGGCTTGCAAATACCAAGAAACACTATTCTCTACCAAGTCTTACAAACACTTTACAATCAAGTTCTGGTACTGGGTCTCAGTTGTTCGGAGGAACTTTACCCAGGTAGAATTAACTGGAATGAGTCAATTCTCACTAAATAGGCCTGTCTGGTGTAGTCCAGCCTGGCCTTGAACCTGTGATCCTCCTGTCTGCTTCTGGAGTTTCAGATATACACAACTACCCCCCAGTTAATAATTCTCTACCCTAAATACATAGAGGCACAGTGGTTCGATCACTGAGAGAGTAAGAGAACCAGGATTCTAGTCTTTCTTTTGCCAACAACCAACAGGATAATTTTGATTTTTACCTGAGCTGCCTTCTGTAAAGATTACAAAATCCTTCCAAGTTTTAAAATTCAAACAGCAAAGGTGTAGTTGGAGGGGAAAGGTGAGCCGCGTCATGAACAAAGATCTTTTCCTCACTCCGCACTTACCAGTCCCACCTTTCCTGGGCTGATCCATGAAAGCCTGGGGTAAATGAATCCAACCTCGTCTTTGGGGGACTTTCCACCAGGCGAGGATGTGGTAGGAAAGGTCTTTTAGGGGGAAGGTAGGTAAGAGGGTATGTTCCCCTCTTGGGAGGTTATAGTAAAACCTCAGGAAGGAAAGCATTAGGAGCCAGATAACGTCTCAGGCAAGGGAACTTTGAAGTTCCTAAAACAGGGAAGACTTGGGAGGAGCTGGGGAAAATAAAAGACAAAAGCAGAAATCATTACTAAATAGAACACAAGACTTGATGGGGTAGAAGGACGGTAGTCTTAAGTCCTGCCCGTTCTAAAGGCCTTAAGTAGGTTGGCAACACATGCTGTGTAGACTAAAGGACTAGGAAGTGGGGTAATCAGAAAGCTGTCTCGGGAATGGAGACAAGGAGGGCGGCTTAACTGAGACCTCCGTGGCATCCCACGGGGCGGACGAGAGACCTAGGGATCTGAGGGTAGTGACTTACACATTTCATTTGCATATCTGAGGGGAAGATGAATCAAGGGCTCAGAATTGATGGCGTGCCAAGTTACTAACTCTGGGACAATGGTGCAGGACAAAGGGAATTAATAATTGGAAAGAAAAAGCTCATTTGAGACAGGGTGCCAGGGTTGGGAGCAGGCATCTTATGGAAGACCTGACATCCTAGCCCTCCGTTTCTGTTGCTAGCCTGTTTGCCTTTGCTCACAATAATTATGCTATGTATGCGCGTGTGTATGTTTTTCCCTCTAAGACCCAACCTTTTCACCACTGTATACACAACGCCTAGCAAAATTCCTGGGCACACACTTTGTATGCCAATAAACATTTACAAATGTTCTCGAAAATAAACTTCCTAGTTGGGCATGGTGACTCACGTTTATTACCTCAGGATGCTAAGGAAGGGGGACAGTGACTCTGAGGCTAGCCTGGGCTAAATACACAGCGAGACTCCGTCTCTAAAACCAACAGAAAGGGGAATTGGTACAAAGACTCAGCAGGTGAAGCACTTGCCACCAAATCTGCTCACCGGAGTTTGACCCCAGGACCCGCGCGTAGGAAGGATATCTTCACACACGCACTGGGTGTCTCCTCCCCAGATACATGTAGCTAAAAGAAAAACCAAACTAAAATTCTTCCTCCTCAGAGCTTTATGCCCATGCCCCTATTCAAAACATAAAATTCTACTAACTCTAGTCTAGCTCCGAATCTGAAGTGTAGAATCAAAATGAGACTGGAGAGATGGCTCAGTGGTTAGGAGTTTGTGTTGCTCTTCTTACAGAGGACTCTGGTTCAGTTCCCAGCACCTTTCGGGCTGCTCCTACCTGCCTGTCAGCTCCACCTCCAGGAGACTTGGAACACTCTCCCATCTCCAAGTGCACCTGCACTCACTGGCACATACATGGACACACATGCACATAATCTTTAAATATCTTTAAGTACTACTTTAGATTTTCTCTGAAATTCAGTCAGTCACCTGTCATCCCCACCATCCCTGGCTACTTTTAGATTGAAAGCACAGTGACAGTTGACTTATGACACTGGGTTACTGACTTTGCAATTTGCCTCAAAAAATGCAGACAAGAGAGGCACTTACTTGCCTTTCAAATCATCTTAGAAAAATTAGCTTTAAGTTAGAGTGGGGTTTCCATGCTGTATTCCTGACCAAGACTTTCCTAGCTTCCTAGACCTCAATAATCCAACCTAAAGATTAGAGAGACTGAGAAAATTTACTGTCAACAACCCCCCTCCCGTCCCAAATGTGCTTTAACTGATGAAATCTAACATTTTGTGGCAGTACTAACAAATGTCTTGCTATTTTCTGATTTTTATGGTAGTTGACTAAAGATATCTTGATTCAGTTTTAAGGAAATCTGCTAAGTAGCATTCTTGCTAATTATAAACTACCCATTTTGGTGAGGTGTGTTGCAGGCCTTTGATCCCAGCACTCAGAAGGCAGAGGCAGAGGATCTGGATGAGTGAGGCCAGCTTCCTCTATATAGCAAGCTCTAGGGCAGCCAAGATTACATGAGACTCTATCTCAAAAGACAAACACCAAACCAACAAAAAGAAAGTCTCTTCCTCCCGTTGTCCCCACCGGGAAGGAAGCAGCAGATGGCTGGGAAGAGTGAGCAAACGCTCACACTGTCCTTGTTAGGGAAGCACAGAGAAGCTTGTACATCTTTATAGATGATTAAGAACCTTAAACCTGTGCTTCTCCATTTAGCTTGGCGTGGTGCACCACAACAGCTTAAGTGCTTAGCTTTCAACTGTCTCCTTTATATAGGGAGATGAGAAGAAAATACACTCTGTGTAATTGCTTATGCATGGAATACTTGAGAGAGCAACAAAAGCAACTACAGTTCCTCTCATATGTGTGTTAGCTCGTTACTAGCAACATTTTCTGACTGAATCATTTTATTTGAATACTGCAAAGTTTTTGGAAATCTTTTTTGCTTAAAGTCCGGTCAAGCAATATAAAAATACCAAAAAATACAAACAAAAAAACCAAAAACAACAAAACCAAAAAAAACCTAAAACCCCAAAACCAGCCCGCGCAATCTATTTCTAGTCAACGCTGTCATCAATTCAGAAAGAACTAAATATGGGACTAATAGTTTAGAGAAGTTTGCTTCCAATTTCAGTAACTCCCATTATTAACATCTGAAATGCTTGGCAGACTCAGACAATAATTTCAGTTGGGCAGCTGTGATAAAATCATGACTAGACAGTTGCCAAACCCACCTTCACTTACCTAGCTTCATCACTGCCTCCCCCAACAGTGCCTCAAATAAGAACCTAGATGAGTCAAATATAAACGTCAAATATAGGAGCTAAAAGTCAAAGTGGCCAGGCTTAGGAGCACCAGCTGCAGACCCTGGCCGTGAGTAGCATGTGTACCGTCAACCGGTTATGCAAGAGTTGACCACTGTGGACAGGTAGGGCATTTCGGAAACGCTTGGAGCAGTAGTCACCCAGCACTGAACTACAACGGCTTATAAACTCCCAGTGACCACCCCTTTCTGCCTAGAAACCCATTTTGCCGTTTCTTGCCTAAACTATAGAAAATTAATCTTAACACTTGGCAAGTTACATATAAGTGGACTCTTCCTCTCAGGTTCACCTTCTATAAAGCCTAGTCCAGTCCAGCCCCTTGTTTGGGATGTTATCTGATAGACAAGGTTGGGTGGTTTTTGTAAAATGAATTTGAAAAGTGCTATGTTAATTACATTTTAAACAAATTCCTTTAAGCAAAATTTGCAATTGCTGGGTATATATGCCTTTAATCCTAGTACTCAGAAATACTAGTAGAGGCAGGTAGATCTCAGAGGTTGAGGCCATCTTGGTCTACAGAGTTCCAGTACAGAGAAATCACGTCTCAAACAAAACAAAACAAGTTTGTTTGAGGCAGGATACTGGTATGGAACCCAGGCTGGCTTTGAATTCTGCCTTGGCTTCCCAAGCATCACAGCTAGGTAACACCCATGAATGCATGGTCTTATGGACCCTCTTTGCTTGCTTTCTTTTTTGGTTCTAGGTATTGAACTCAGGGTTTTAAACAGGAGTCCTACCATTATGCTCTGTTCACAGCCCTTATACTAAGGCACTATGGTAATATATAATTTCCCAAGCAGGTAAAGTACTTAGTATGTGCAAAGCCTGTCTGCTCAAGGAGATCCTTTTCATGGGGCATTTTGTGGGATGAAAAGTTGAACACAATGGGAATTGATGGTTTTGGTACATGTTGCTTGAATGTTTATATGTATGGATATTTTGTCTGCAAACCATGTGTGCCATCTAGGAGTGTTAAAAGCTCCTCAAACGGGAACTATAGATGGTTCTGAGCCATCATGTGGGTGCTGGAAAACAGTAAGTGCTTGCCCTTAAGTTCTGAGCCACCTCTCCATCCCATTTGTTTTTGTAACCCAACTTGGTACCTGACTTTACAACACTCATCTCTGAAGAAAAAACAAAACAAAACAAAATCATGGTTCTGGTGACTTTAAAGAGAATACAGTTTGAAAATTAACCAACTAATAAGCACACATGCTTCTGATTTTTCTAAATATTCTTCTACGTACACCTATTAAAGCAACTTCCCATTTGTCAGATTAAAAAAAAAAAAAAACATCAAGGAGATAGCTCAGTAGGTGAAATACTTGCTATGTAATCATAAGCACCTGAATTCGAGCTATAAAACCCACATTTAAAAAAAAAAAAAACAACAAAAACCTTGGCTCACTGGCCAGGAAAACCTTCTGTGAGGTACAGGTCAGTGATGCGGTGGCTCCTGCATGACACAGTTGATCTCTGGTCTCTACCTGTACACATGCCCAAGTGAAGGAGCATCCAGGCCCCTCAAGAACACACATTCACCCACCCAAACAAAAACAAACCCAAAATTACTTGAGCAATATCCCTCCAAAAGGGGACTGTATGCATCCATGACCTATGGTAACTTGTAAGATCCAAGTGCTAAAACTGTACTGTATCTAAAACTGCATGGATCAAAGATTATAAATTTTTGGTTAGCTCTGTAGCTGAAACCTGCCACTTTGCAGGCACAAAGAGTCTGAAACTGAAGAGCTTTAATGAGAACATTAGAAATAAGGGGCCTAATACAATGCTAGGCAAGAGTAAACAGGATCTCAATAAACGGTAGTTATCATTTCACCTTTTTTTCCTTCATGAGATCTTTATCACTGGGTTGTCCAGGTTAGTCTTGAACTTGTAATCCTCTAGCCCAACCTTCTAAGTAGTTAAAATTACAGACAAATACCACAACACTCAGCTTCTGGTAGCAGTTACAGAAGATCTACCCTGGTGTCTACAACACTTGGTTTACAGAATATGTTAATAGCTAATTAAAAAGAAAAAAAAATTAGCCAGGCAGTGGTGGCACGTCTTTAATCTCAGTACTCGAGATCTCTGAGTTGGAGGCCAGCCTGTGTTCCAGGCCAGCCAGGGTTACAGGGAAACATTGTTTTGAAAAACCAGAGAGAGAAAGAGAGATGGGGGGCAGGGGAGGAAAAATTTTATACAGGCCAATTCCAGATTATATATATGATACTATGCTTAATGCATGCCAACAACAGGGAAATAATTAAAAAGGCAAGTTGAGAGGGAAATAGCATTTTGCTATACTCCCCGACTTCAAAGTCCCTCTTACACTGACAGGCCATCTACACCACGGCGGCTCGTGCCTTACACTGTCACCCCTACTGATTTTGGGGTGGGTTAATGATTAAACTGAGGTGATCCGACAGTGTTAAGCAGGGGACGTAACTGGAAAGTCGATAGGAAAAGTCCACCACTGTGGCTAGAACCAGCAGTGATAGAGAACTTCTTCAAAGGGGTAAATAATGAAGTTTTTAAAAAATTTACAAAAGTGCGCACCCATTAAGCACTCATATGTCTCACACACACACACACACACACACACACACACACACACACACACACACACACACACACACACACACACACACCAGCAGACAGAGTCCATGCCACAATGTATGTGTAGAGTTGGCCCCCTCCTCCTACCATGTTTCTGGGGAATCAAATTTAGCTTATTTGGCAAACTTTTAGATCTACTAGAGCCATTTTACAGGCTTAGCACCCACCTCCGTGCTTATGGGAAACCAAACCTAGGACTTTAAAACTTCATCTTGTTTTCAATAGTCTGGCACAAGTCAATCAGAAGTAATACTTTTATGAAAGTATTTTATGCTATGTCTTCATGCTCTTGGAGTCTGCAGATGGAGGTTATGTGTCCTTTTGCATTACTCTCGAAGCTACTTGCTGAGACAGGGTCTCTGGAGCTCACGGATTCAGCAAGGGTGGCTGGCCGGCAAGTTCCAGGAGCCCGGCGTCTCTGCTCTCTAATCACAGACATGTGTGACCATATGCAGCTTCTTGTTCTGGGAATCCAAGCTCAGGTCCTCATGCTTGCCCAGCAAGCACTTAACTGGGCAAGCCATCTCCCCAATGCCCAGGAGGAAGTATTTTTTATTTAGCTGCCTTTCACTACCTGAAACCCTACAGGCATGCTATTAGGCCTATACCATTCCTCTGAAGTAATTATCTACTTTGTGAAACCAAAAATCTTACTTGGGACTTTAAGTTTTAGGAAAGAACTTACAGAAAACACAAAGAATCAGATGTTTAAGTCTTATTATTTTTTCACGCCTACAAACATAAAGAATAGGTGGAATTTTCCAAGTATACAATCAGAGGCTGAGAGAAGGCTCAGCAAATAAGAGTTCTGGCTGCTCTTCCAGAGGACCCGGGTTCAGTTCCTATTACCCATAGGGGAGATCACAACTGTCTGTAACTCTAGCTCTAGGGGATCTGACAGTCAGTTACTCTCCTTTGGTTTCCACAGGTACTGCATGCAAGCAGTGCGCATGCACACACATGCACACACACTCATGCGCGTCCGCACGCGTGCACACACACACACACACACACACACACACACACACACACACACACACTGTAAGCAACCCCCCCCACACACACAATAATAAAAACAATTTGAAAAGAACACAAAAAGAGAAAACTAAGAGCAGAGATCTGGGTACATGAACATATTCACATACATATATACAGTCAATTTCCACATCCCACAAACAGGCTTAATTTACAAAGATGAGGTATACATTGCTTAGTGTGTACATCAGAGGTTCACTGGCTAAAATGTTTGGTTAGAATACTGCACTAACATTTCAGAGCTACTCTGGTAAAATCCCATAAAAAAAGAAAGACATTCAAAATAAGCACATTCTTCTAACAGTAAAGACTCTTCCCACTTTTTTTTTTTTATTTTGACATCATGATAGTTCCATAAATGTAAAGTGGAAGATATCTGTTCAATAAAAGCCATTTAATATATATAATATACAGAAGTTATTTTAAAAGTCTGCCATATAACAGATCCATGTGGTGCTACCAAAAACGATACAAATACATGGCTACAAAGGAAAGCATCACTAAGCTAAGACACACAGGACTACACTTCATTTCAGGGGAAAAACCCAAATAATCTCTAGCACGTTAGAGGATCACGTTCATTTGTCATAGTGTGCATTATCATAGCCCTTAAAGCAGACGCCTCAGAATCTTTAAATTTAAAAATGTTCAGGCATAGTTCTGTCTGTACATTCAAGAACAATCATTCTGATTACATACAATGCTTTCATCGTGCAAAAAAGCCTTAGTTAACTGTTTTCTAATGTCAAATAATATCAGCCATTTACTGAGCAAGCTGTCAATCAGAGAAGCACAGAGATTAAGCTGCTGAGCTGCCCTTCCTGCCACAGTATGGCTACCACTAGATCTGTTTCCTTCATGGAGCAGAACTAGCAGGTGCCAAAGTGAGAACCACTAGTGCAGCAGATGACAGAATATGCAAGAAGAGTTCCTCAGGGCCAACAGCCTCTGCCACCCTCTACTACAATCTTTCCAACTGTATGTGCATAGGCTGGGGGAGCAGGAAATCAGAGCAGGTTAAGACAGGTACATAAATAAAGGAAACTAACATAGCACATGGCATTGAAAACCTCGTCTGAGGTCTGCACAGCATACTAAAACAAGCAGAGCAGAGTCAGTGCAACTTTAACCTGGACATTGATTTGAGTGTGGCTGGGGATGGGGGAAACCGGTTTGGATGAAAAGATTTTATTCCTTTTCCAGCACAAAGAAGATCAACAGGAATTTTAAAGGTCATTGATCAGAAAATGAACAATATCTCAGAAGCCTTCTCAATTAGCCAAAACAAGCTAAAGATAAAGGTTAAAAAAATCTCTTTCAGCCTAAATATTTATCCATCTATATATCCCACTTTATGAATAGGTTTTTGATTAAAAGAAGAAAAACCATCAAACTACCCCCAAACATTTTATAAGAGGTACCACCATCTAGAAGTGACAAAAATAAATTAGTTTCCCCCATGATATTATTTAATCTCTAAAGCATAAAAAGCTATATAATATCTTATACAAACTAACCAGTGTTCTTACAAAAGTAAAGCAGTTTTGGACTACTAACATTACACTGTACTTGTGGTGAAGTATGAGGCACAAGAATATATGCATTAACTAGGCATTTCCGTCTCCCCGGTCTCTATGGCCTTTAACTCTTGGCAATAGGTAACGGGTGTGTGCTCCGGTACACAGGTCACGAATGGTAGAGAACAAGAAGCGGTGTGGTACAGTAACAAGGTTTATATTTGACAACAACTGCATGGCGGAACACGTTTCTTTTAGGAACTTTGTGATTTGTGTTGCAGATGGTCACTGGCAGTAGATCCTGCGAAGAGAAAAGGGAGGGAAGACATCAGTACACTCTGCTGTTAAGGTCTGAATATGAAAAGCTCACAGGCGCATGTGCCAAGGGCTTGATTCTACCTGAGAGGCACTGGAAACTTTTAGGTGGTGGAGCTGTCCTGTGCCCTGGCCCTCCGTGGTCACCATGATGCGCTTTGCCTCACTACAGACCACAGTGACCGAGCTGAGCAGACATGGACTGAAACCTCAGACACTGTGAGGCCCCCGTCCCAATCCTCTTCCTAGGTTGTTTCTTCAAGTAGTTATCAAAGCAAAAACAATAAAAATACCCAAAAAATATGATCAACTCTGAAATGAACTGTCTAATTTTAAAAACTCTCTCCCCAGCCGGGCCGTGGTGGCGCACGCCTTTAATCCCAGCACTTGGGAGGCAGAGGCAGGCGGATTTCTGAGTTCGAGGCCAGCCTGGTCTACAGAGTGAGTTCCAGGACAGTCAGGGCTACACAGAGAAACCCTGTCTCGAAAAACAAACAAACAAACAAACAAAAAAACCTCTTCCCCGGCATGCAAATATAAAATATTAAACCAGTAAGGTATGTTTGATGTAGGCTAAATTAGACTAATTTCAAAGAATCTAGGAATACTATTAAATGTACTAAAAGTAGGAATATCTTGTGCAGACAGGGCAGATGGGACATTGTGAGTAATGACAGGAGGACAGTTAAGTGTTCTAGCTCCAGCTATCTGACACTAAACACATTCACTTTACCTGATGACGGTAAAGTACTAACTTCAGAATCTAAACTCTTCTCCATTTATGGAAGCAGAAATAAACAGAGGGATGGAACAAAAAGAAGGGAGCAGAGGGAAACAAGGAAGGGAGGGGAGATTAAGGAAGGTAGTAAGTTTTACAGATCCTGGGAGCTTTGAAGGTTGGTCAGGAAGGTAAGATCTGACGACAAGAAGCTAAGAAGCCTGTCTGAGCCTTACTGTACAGTTCCCATCCTTCCGTCCATTCCTGATGCCATGAAAATTACACTCCTACGTGAGGGTATTTTAATTTCTACTTCAGACGACTCGAAAACTGAGCTAATACAAATTATTATACTCTACTTACCTGGAAAAACACATCTATATATACAGTCTATGGAGTTCAATGTCTTACAGGCAGAGAAGAACAAAAAGAATCAGTTATTTTTTCAGGAGCTATTAGACACAGATTAGTGCAGCCCTCGGACCTCACCAGAGAAGGTTTTTTATACAGCAGAGACTGCTTAATATGTAGACTCACAACTGGTCAATGTGCAGAGTAAGTGCCCGGGGATGCTCAGCCTTGGATGGAATACCTGTCTCATCCTCTCAAGGCTCAGGGAACATGGAAGAAGACTGGCAAGAACCAGAAGCTGGGGAAGACTGTTGTGACACAGTGTCTTCTGGACACAACAAGACCATATACTCAGGAAATCAAGAGCAGCTGTGGCTGTCTGCATGAGATCAAGCCAGTCAAAATTCCAGTATGGAGAGACGAGGGGAATCACAAGATCCCCCAGCCCCTGCAGAGCAGCTGCTGGCAGCTCACGGCTACTGGGGGAGAGTCAGTTTTCCTCAGAGACGTGGGCCCCGATATGCTGCCCATGCTCCAGTGCACGGCCCTACACCTGCGCACACGCAGGCAGCAGTAACTGGATTCGGTGGGTTAAGAGAACACTATGTTGGAAGGAGATGTGGTTGGCGGTGGTCTGCGAGGAGTTAAAGGGAAGACTTGGGGAGTGGGTATGACCAAAATACATGCAAATTCTCAAGTAACAAATTAAAAATGTTTTTCTGAAAATAAGCTATTAAGAGAAGGGGGAAATGATTTTTCCTTTACTCTTATCATTGTGTTGAGTTGGGTAAAAAAATTTCTGCAGCATGAGTGTTCCTAATTTGTCACCACACACTAAGAGCTGACAGCAAAGTGAAAGTCTGAATGCAGCAGATGAGAAGTTACTTGAGTATTTGTCAGGTGGGGGTGGGAAACAAACACTTCAGGGCAAGTAGGAGACAGATGCTTGTGAGTGGTCTACGCTGAGTATACCCCAGTCCATATTTTTGCAGTTAAAAATAGGTAATAGGAAGAGAAAAACTTAACAATTACTAGGATGAAGTTTGTTCAAGTTAAATATTGTAATCTGACACTATAATGAGACAACTTACTATCTCATATCATCAAATTATAATTTCACATTATGCATGCAAATATAACAACTATTTATTTGAATCAGTTTAGGCTCCACAGATAAATTATACTGCCACAAAAACCATCAGCTTACATGTATAAAATATAAGTAGTGACTATACACTCTACCTCCCATAGTGGGGTAGAACAGCCACTGCATTTTTAAGATAGGCCTTGCTCTGTAGGCTAGGCTGGCCTGAACTCACAGCAATCCTTGAGCCAAGACTAGTGCTGGATTACAGATGTATACTACCATACCTGGCTCACCTCTGTTAAACACAGAATAATAGCTGAACAAAAATAGGGGATGGGTATGGACATCAGTGATAGATATATACAAGGCCCTGGGTTTGATCCTGTACCTCAAAATCAAATGAAAGAAAATATATTTCCTAAGAGTACTAACTATTAGGTTTTAGAAAGTAATTGTCTAGATATATACAAGGCCCTGGGTTTGATTCTGTACCTCAAAATCAAATGAAAGAAAATATATTTCCTAAGAGTACTAACTTTTAGGTTTTAGAAAGTAATTGTCTAAGACTTTAAAAAAAAAATAATAAGGGAGGTAGAACATATTCTCATAGGCTACACAGCTTGGCTTTATCTCAATTTAAATTAAAAAAAGAAAAAGAAAAGGAAAAGAAAGAAAAAGGAAATCAAAATTCAAAATAACTGTCAACGCAGTAAAGAAATGTCATGGTGGTTAGTGTTTTTCATGCCAGTTCTGGGGAGGCTGAGACAGGAGGACTACTGTGATTTCAAGGCCAGCCTGGTTATGGTATAAGACCATCTCACCAAAACCAAAAACCCACATAAAAGAAAACAAAACAAACTGTTTTCTTTAGGTTTAATAGTATGTGTGAGGCCCTGGTTTAATCTTCAACTGCAAAAACAAACAACAAAAAAACAGGTAAAAAGTTTTAAGCCTTAATTTAGATTTTCTTGTTAAATAAAATATGACTTCATACAATCAAACCAAATAATCTTACTTAAAGCCAAGTAAAGGATGAGAAAGAATAATAACAATCCACTATATAGCGTATGGTTTCATTAATGTTATGCATAAAATTTATTTCAAAATTGGTCACAAGGATTGAAACTGCAGAAACGTTGACATGATAAAGTAAATCAGAAAATGTGCTGAGGAATTTTCCAGAAGTTTAAGCAAAATGAAGCACACTATCTTAGGCACAGAGAAGCACAGTCCCAGTGACACAGTTAAGGCATCTGACCTTGATTTGATTCTTCAATATTCATGCTGTCTCCATCTGCAGTCTCTGACATTTCTTCATCTTCGTCATCATCATGTAGGTCTTTTGAAATTAACTGTCTGGCTAACTTAATATTCAGTCCTTCGTTGTAATGAAGCTTCCTTTTCATTTCAAACTGCCGCTTCTTTTCTATAAAAGATTTTAAAGCTTAGGAGGTCTGTTCTGTGAGTGAAATCTGCTGTATTATAGTTACACTCATTTAAATGTTTCTATCAGCTGGTGACTGTTTTTGTGTGCAATGGCAGAGTCAGGTAGTTTGTAATAAGAGCATACAGCCTACAAAAGTCTAAAATATTTACCTTATAAAAATCTTGCTAGTTCTGCTTTATTTAAATACTTCAAGTATACACCTCAATTGATGAATAGGACCAGACAAAACCATTAGAAATTTTGGGAGGAAAATTTAAAGACAATAGAAAACTCTCCAGCAAGCTGGGCAGTGGTGGCGCACGCCTTTAATCCCAGCACTTGGGAGGCAGAGACAGGCGGATTTCTGAGTTCGAGGCCAGCCTGGTCTACAAAGCGCGTTCCAGGACAGCCAGGGCTACACAGGGAAACCCTGTCTCGAAAAACCAAAAAAAGAAAAAAGAAAAAAGAAAACTCTCCAGCAATAGTTGAATGGGAGGCTAAAGGTAAATTATAATTGTATGAATGAAGAATGCACAAAGCCTGCAGACATATACACACAATACAAACCAGATCCTACAAGCTATGAGTAGTGTACTGTCACTTCCATGCACCATCCCCTATACCCCAGGGGTCTTTCTCTATGCAGCCCAGGATGGCCTACATCTCCTAATGCTTCGGCCTCCCAAATGCTAATTAATACTACAGGAATGCACCTGGGCTGCACCTGGTGGGAGGGGCCATCCTCTGCCCTCCACTTGAGCATGCACACACATTTGGGCACAGAATGAATGATGTGCAAACAAACTAAGGAAACAGGCACACATCACACTTCACAAAGAACAAATCCTCATGATTAAAAAACTGCCATGACTTAGAAACATAATTAGTGGCTATTCAACACAACTGCTACATTTTACTAAAAGAACTTCATTGGGTGAAATGGCTCAGTGGTTAAGGGCACTGGCTGCTCTTCCAGAGGTCCTGAGTTCTATTCCCAGCAATCACATGGTGGCTCATGACCATCTACAAGGGGATCTGATGCCCTCTTCTGACATGCAGATGTACATGCAGACAGAGCACTCATACATAAAAAATAAATAAATAAATTTATAAAAACAAAACAAAACAAGGAAACAAAAACCAAGAAAGAACTTCATTGAACTGTTCATGAAGAAATACAAAAATGATTCTAAGATTTGAACCCAAGCACTCATGTAAAAAGCTAAACACCTGGTTATCCAGGCACATGCACTTACTTTGAAACAAAAAATAATGGGGCTGGAGAGATGGTTCAATAGTTAAGAGCACTTGGCTGCCTCCTGCAGAGGATCTAGGGTTCCCAGCACCCATGTCTGAGTTCACAGAGAAGCATGAGTTTGATCCCCAGTTCCTAAACCAGGCATGGT
Source organism: Uromys caudimaculatus (assembly GCA_028551405.1). Classification (NCBI taxonomy): domain Eukaryota; kingdom Metazoa; phylum Chordata; class Mammalia; order Rodentia; family Muridae; genus Uromys; species Uromys caudimaculatus. The sequence continues at coordinate 23,234,022 of CM052713.1, forward strand.
GTGCACATCTGTAATCCCCGCCTGGGAAGCTGAGATAGGCAGAGCGGTCGTACAGTTCAGCCTGATTAGCTTGTCCCAGTCCCAGTCAGAAATCCTCTCAAAAAATAAGGTGGACAGCTCCTGAGGAGTGACAATCTCCCCAGACACACAAAAATGTGCATACACAACCTATGAAATCTCATTTCACAGACAGCTGACATAAGTTGTCTCAATCTCTCTCTCTTTAAAAACAGGTTTCACACATCCTAGGCTAGCCTCAAAGATGACCTTGAGCTTCTGACCCTTTCTTCTTTCCCTCTCTGCCTCATGCTGGGCTTACCGCATGGGCCACCACACCCACACTATGCAGTGCACTGAATCCAGGGCTTCTCGTGTGCTAGGCAAGTAGTATTATAACAACTGAGTCACATTCCCAATCCCATAACCCTCTTTTGATTAATATTCACTTTGCAATTAAACAACATAATACAACATTATGAAAAATTAGGTTTTTTATGAAACTCAACAAGGCTAGTTTTCTTTTATATCTACTTTTAAGAAGAGTATCTTAAGTTATTAAAAGTTAGTATTTACTGACCAATTAGAATACAACATGAGTACTGAGTGCTTTATAAATACTTCATTAATAGTCATCAACAGCTTAAAGTCTGAGATAGGGGTCTCACTGAACTTCGCAGGTTGGTCCTAACTTGAGGGCTCAATAGATTATCATGCTCCAGCCTCGAGTCATTAGTACCACAAGAGTGCACTGCCAAACCCAGAACCAAAAAACTTTTATTCCCAATTGAGAAAATAAAAATTAGGCTCTGGGAAATTAGGCAATTTAAACAAGTATCCGACTTGGAGCATAAACTTGTATTTCTCAGACTCCATAGCTAGTAATTTCAATTACTGTGTTATACATTAAGATTTCCTAAGAATAGCTGGTAGTTGCACAAATCTTTGGTCCTAGCACTCAGGAGGCAGAGGTAGGTAGATCTTTGTGAACTTAAGGCTAGCCTAGTGTACATAGTGAGTTCCAAGACAGCCAGAGCTACCTAGTAAGACCATGGCTCCAAAAAACAAACAAAACAACAATAATAAAAAAAGACTATCTGGGCTGGCTAAATAGCTCAGCAGGTGAAGGAGCTTGCTGACAAGCTTAAAGGCCCAAATTCAATCCCCAGATCCCACATGGTGGAGAACTGATTCTTATTAGCTATCCTCTGACCTCATGTGCTCACACATACTTAAAATATAACAAATGTTTAAATTCATTGTCATCTATAAGCCCAGTTCTGGAGAGACTCAGGCAGGGAATTACTGTAAATTCGAGGCCAGCCTAGGCTGCGTGTGAGACCTTGTCTCAAAAAACAAAAAGATTCTCTGTAAATTCAAAATGTTTTCCAGACATGTCATTATTAACAGGAATAGCATCTATATAATTTAGTAATTCTACCAGTAGGAAATCAATAGGTCAAAAGGTACTTCTGCAGGTTGACTCGTGGAACTACAAATTGATGGATAATTATCCTTAATGAAAACTAATAAGCAGGTCAATAAAATCCCCACCCTTAATAGATAAAAGTTTGGGGAGAATCATGTGGAAAATACTAGAAACAACTTTTATTGAACACTCTCTTCAAGGGTCCTGTGCTGTGAGGTTCTCGCTAATGCTGATAATGGGCTTGGGCTGAGAATCTGCCAAACAAGCTTCAGTAGTGCTACCCAAGTGTTCTATCACTGAGCTATAAGCTTTTGATTATTTTCTTTTAAAACAGAACAGGACAACTATGGATAAATCCCTTAGTACCCAAGGGATTGGCTCCTGGACACCTATGGATGTTCAAACCCTTCATGTACAATGGTATAGTATGTGCAAATAACCTACACACAGAATTTATATGTTCAGTCATTTCTAGGTTAAATGCTATGTAAATAGTTGCTATGCTATATTGTTAGAGAATAATGACAAGAAAAACATGTCTATCATTGACACATGGACTCATTTTTCTTCCCTCAATATTTCTATATCATTGTTGCTTGAACCTACAGGTTCAATACCTGCAGATACTAGTGATCAACTGGGTATTTTATATACTTTTAAAGATTTATTTTTTAGTCAGGAAGTGGTGGCACACGCCTTTAATCCTAGCACTCAGGATACAGAAACAGGTGGATGTCCGAGTTCTGGTCACAGAGTGAGTTCATGTGTGTGCTCACACAAGTGTGCCTGAGGCTGGAAGTGTCTACAGCTGTGACCCACATGACATGGATTGTGGGATCTGACCTAATCTTGTCTTGAAAAAATACATTCCCATGGCTCAGATAAACCATAATCCTATATGACTTGTGTTCCATGTAAACAAAACTCTGCAGAAGCAGTAAGTAATGTCTTAACTCTACACATCTGTCTGGAGCACAGGAGCCTCTTCCATCCTGTACTGACAATTTCTCTAGCTTTTCTTCTAGGACTTTGTGTTCCACGAGACCTATACAGATTTCATTCTATATTTTATCATCTTGTTTCACTGGATACACTTCATTGTTTTTGTTTGTTTTGTTTTCTTTGACATAGGGTCTCAAGTAGCTCGGGATGACCTTGTACTCCATAATCAAGAATGAGGGTGAGCTGCTGACCTTCCTGCTTCCACCTCTCTAGGTTAGATTATAGACTACCCAGTTCATCTGATGCTGCTGCTCAAATCCAGGGCTCTGTGCCTGCTAGGTAAGCCCTTTCCCAACTGAACCACATCTCCAGCCCTGCATCACTACCTTCAAACAGAAAAGGCACAAGCAACAAGGCAATCTAGCCACCTGAAGATCATTCAAACATAAATGACACTAAAAGCCTTCATTTTGTAAGTATTTGCCAAATATCTACTTTTTATCAGTCACTAAAAAAAATACAAAGAAAGGGATACTTGCAAATACTTGGAAGAAGGTAATATTTGTCCAACTGAATGGTAATATTTCTTCCAACTGAAGTTCTTCAAAGCAGGGGAGAAATACTATTATATAAGAAACTCACATATGTAGAATCTATTTTCTATTGCTTTCTACTTTCCTGCCCACTACTTCCCCAATATGAAAGTAATTTTTCAATCTTCGAAATAAAAATGACTAGCATCACACTAAAAGCAGCTGAATGAATAACCTACCTCGCTCTTCAGGGGAGAGGTCATTATCTTCCTCTCCACTGCTCTCTTGTTCCCGAGTCCGATACTTTGGCTCTGAGCCTTCAGCAGCAGCTAATCTACACAGTATTTAGGAAGACATCAGTAACTGAGATACTTGTACTATTTAAATTACTCATTCAACTTGAGTCATGATAATATCCCCAATGATCAATAAATAGACTGGCTCTAACTGATGAAGACAACAAAAGTAGGAAGGGATGCAGAGACAGTAAACAGCAAGGATAGCAGAGTGGGTACGAGAAATCAACGAACAGCAGTAACTTATATTTGCTGTTCTCACACCTTTACCATGTAGGTAATAGGATATTTACAAATAGCACCATCACACAGAGAAAAATAGATTCAAGGTTTCAGGTATTCTTAACCTTCCCACCTCCTGTGAGGATTGATAGTAACTGCAGACTGTAATAATATGAAAATGTCTGGTTAAGGTCTGGGGATCTGATTCAGTGATCAAGCAAGTATTTAACATGTAGCCCTGGGTTCAACTGTCAGTAAACTCCCAAACTGAGATAAGCTTAGCCTTGGATTTATAAATGTACAAGCAGCACACTATCAAATACCTTGACTTTGTACAACTAAAAGTCCCTATGGGAATGAGTACTTACTTCTTAGCTAAGACATCTGGAGTCATGACTTCATTGCTTTCCGAATCACTATAGGCATCTTCATCGTCAGCTATCATACTAGGACAACAAGCAGGTTTCTATTAACAAGCACATTATTAAAACGGATAAATGAAATACAACTGAATAGCTACAAAATCAAGATGGAAAATACAATTGTATTATTTGATTAAAATTACAATTTATTTAGAGGTTTGTTGTCATCTTTGAAATTTAACTTTAAAACAGTTTCTACTCAATACACATAGTTAGAGACATAGCACTGGGCTGGGACTGTAACTCAGTGGTAGAGTCCTTGCCAGACAAGCATAGGTCCTAGAGTTCAATCCTCAGCAATAAAAAGAAAGTTAAGTTTAACAAGAGGGGAAAAAAGAAAGAAGTAAAGAAAAGCAATCACAAAGTACTGAAAACTCAAATTATCTAGAGAAAATAAACTAAAAATGTAGATTTTTGTATCCAATGAGACAGATGGACAAATAATGCAAAACAACCCATTTGTTGGTTTTAGTATTATTTTTTGATGGAACTGTCTTGCTATATAGCCCAGCTAGCCTCAACTTTGTGATTACTGGAATTACAACTAGGCACTGAGAATGCTGAGCTGGTTTTAGAATTTGTGTTTATATATCACCATTAAGAAAGAAATGGTCAGCCAGGCAGTGGTGGCACACGCCTCTAGTCCCAGCACTTGGGAGGCAGAGGCAGGTGGATTTCTGAGTTCGAGGCCAGCCTGGTCTACAGAGTGAGTTCCAGGACAGCCAGGGCTACACAGAGAAACCCTGTCTCGGAAAAAAAAAAAAGAAAGAAAAGCAAGATAGATTTAAAGCATCTGTTACTTAGAAAATTTTATCAATATGCAAATAGAAACAAGCCACAAAAGAAAGACCCTCTGTGTCACGTCTGTGTCACATTACTTGTGGTATGGAGTGTTCGGCTCGTCTATTTTCATCAAACCGTAGTCTTTGTCAGCTGGATGATATGTTGCCAGGATGTTCATTTCATCCCACTTCTGAGACTTTTTACTGAAATTAAAAAGAAAAAAAAAAAAAGCATTTAGTAAATGCAGTAGATATGAAATCATTAGCCATGTAAAACTACAGGATATGAATTACAAATGTTTATTGTGTAACTAAGACCATTTACAAAGACATAGACTCTATTTTCCTCCATCTTTCTCCTGGATAAGACTGTAGTCTTTTTGGTTTTGTCCAGTTTAAGGATCATGAGATGTGATGTGTTCTTAAACATTTTACTTATTTGCTTGATTGACAGTAATTGCATACATTACAACTGTACAACACATGAACTTAAATATGTATGTAAATTTATCAAAATAAGACAAATTAATAAATCAATTGCTTCACATTTTTAAAAAAAGCATTTAGTATCCATATTAAAAACAAAGTTTTATAATTTACATCAGACACTCCAAACACTATTATGCTATAACATACTTAGACTTTAACTGGCCTACAAAAGTAAAAAGTAACAATTGAAATAAAAGTCTATCTTACTGACCTAACTTAATAGTTATGTGCTTATTTACACACACACACACACACACACACACACACAGAGTCTCATTATATAGGAGTGGCTGACCCAGAACTTGCTATATAGAGCAGTCTGGCCTTCAACTCAGAGAGCTGTCTGCCTCTGCTGGAATAACAGGTGTATGACACCATACCTTGCTATAAATTTTTCTTTAATAAATAAAGAAAACCTTATTAAGTTCAGATACTGCTAAGATCACAAAAATTATAGCTGGGTTGGTTTTGTTTGTTTTTGTTTTTGTTTTTTTAATTTTTTTTCAGACAGTGTTTCTCTGTGTAGCCCTGGCTGTCCTGGAACTGAGATCTGCCTGCTTCTGCCTCCTGAGCACTTGAATTAAAGGTGTGCCATCACACCTGGCTTATAGCTTGTTTTTTTAATCTAGAAAATAAGTTTGCTAAGAAATAGCATATTCAGATGTCTTAGTTAGGGTTTCTATTCCTGTACAAACATCATGACCAAGAAGCAAGTTGGGGAGGAAATGGTTTATTTAGCTTCCACATTGCTATTCATCACCAAAGTCAGACAAGACTGAAACTCAAGCAGGTCAAGAAGCAGGAGCTGATAGAGGGATGTTACTTACTGGCTTGCTTCCCCTGGCTTGCTCAGCCTGCTTTCTTATAGAACCCAAGACTACCAGCCCAGGGATGGTACCACCCACAAGGGGCCCTGTCCCCTTATCACTAATTGAGAAAATGCCTTACAGCTGGATCTCATGAAGGCATTTCCTCAACTGAAGCTCCTTTCTCTGTGATAACTCCAGCTTGTGTCAAGTTGACACACAACACCAGCCAGTACATCAGGTTTACTTAAATGATAAGAAATATGACTTGAGAATATCTGTTACTATCTACTCAACAAAGTCATGCAACTCAAGTGCTCCATTTTCAGAATCTTTTCAGCATTTCCATGTATTAACTCAACACTTAACAGTAAGACCCATGTCTCCCTTCACCCCAGGCTCCGGCAACTATCGTCCTATGAATTTGACTATTCTAGGTACTTCATATTTAAGTGGAATCATACAGCGTTTATCCTGGCTTACTTCACTTAAGACAGTGTCTTAAAGTTGTCCATGTTGTAGCATGTGTCAAAATCTCTTTTTCTAAGGCCAGTTAACAGTTCAGCTAGCTAAACATTTTCAGTGCAACTTTTCAGTCTCACCCTTAATTTCTTCAAAGGTAAAAACTGGCACAGATACCCACAAGGAAGCTTGAAACTACAGCTCAAAATCTCTTCACCCAGGAAATAGTCAAAATCTAACAAGTTTGTAATAAACCAAAATCTGTGACACATGAGCCATTATCTTTAGGCATAGAAAAACATTTTATTGTTATTAAGAATCCAGCTCATTCTACAGAGTGAGTTCCAGGATAGCCAGGGCTATACAGAGAAACCCTGTCTCGAAAACACACACACACACACACACACACACACACACACACACACACACACACACACACACAAAGGAATCCAGCTCATACGGAGGTTCATCTCAATTTTCAGCCAACCAAATTAAAATGCCACTAATATTCATTTAATTGGGTTAGAATTGAGTTACACTGGGTACGAAGAACTTGATCGAACAGGACTCATTTCCTCAGATGTATGGCCTTCTATCACATGATTTTATTTTTTGGTTTTTCTGTGTTACAGCCTGTGTCCTGGAACTTAAGTCTGTAGACTAGGCTAGCCTCAACTCACAGAGCTCCACCTGCCTCTACCTCCTGAGTGCTGGGATTACAGGCATGTGCCACACCACATTAACAGTAACCTTGGGACAGAAAAACAAGAGATTTCAGTTTGTTATCCTAGTCCTACAATAAGACTATCCAACAAACAGTCTCAGGAACAGTCCTTACGGAGTTGCCGAGTCAACTAAATGATAGCCATGAAACAAATTACAAAACAGCATGCAAATATAAACAATGTTTATGATGGGGTACAGGGCTCAAGAGATGGCTCTGTAATTGTGAAGAGATGGTACTTGTTCTTAGGAAGGACGACCCAAATTCAGATCCCATCATCCACATGGTGGCTCACCACCATCTGTAACTCCAGCTCAGAGGATTTAATGCAGTCCTCTGGCCTCCAAGAACACTGTATACAGTATGTATGTATGTACTTATGTACATACACACACACACACACACACACACACACACACACACACACACACAGAGAGAAAATAAAAATGTTTAAGATTTGAAATTCTAAAATCTTGGGTTAAAAGTTCTAAGACAAGACTTCACTTAGCATAGTAGAGAATTGAATATAGAAAATAAGTTTCAGTTGCTTTCGTGCTGAAGTCAAACATTAATCCCAATACTCTGCAGGCAGAGGCTGGTGGGTCTTTTATTATTATTACTTCATTATTACTGTGTCTATGTAATGGGGGGGGCTTATGTGGAAGGTCAGAGGGTAGCTGAAGAAGTCAGTTCTCTCGTTCCATCTTTATGTGGGATCAGGGGATGGAACTGCTTTCACTCTGAGCCATCTCCAGTTTAAGAACAAATATTTTTAAAACATAATTAAATTGATTTTCTATTTCTAGCTAAATCTACATTTTCAGAAATTTCGTTTGGCTAAATAGCTAGATACTTTCTGTTTAGAAGTCATTAGATATTATTTGCTTAGAAAGCAAATAATTCAGTCTGCTTATAGACAAATTCCAAGGAAGTTCACAGTAAAGAATAAGAAAGAGATGGCTCAGTGGTTAAGAGTACTGGCCACTCTTCCTGAGGACCCAGGTTCTATTCCTAGCACTCACATGGCAGCTCACACCTGAAACTCCAGGTTCAGGTGATCCAAGCCCTTCTTCTGGCCTCCAGACACCAGGCACACATGTGGTACACAGATATACATGCAGGGAAAACATTCATACACTTGAAAAACAAAAATAAAAAAATCTAAAATGATTTTGAATAAAAAAAAAAATCAAAGCAGAAAAACAATCAAGTACTACTAATAAAAAGTAATTCATTTATGCTTTTAGAGCAAGCTCCAGGGATCCTTCTGTCTCCATCTCAACACTATCAATATAAGCACACACCACTATGCCCTTTTACATGGGTTCTGGGATCAAAGGAGATGGCTCCGTGTCTAAAGCACTAGCTCTGTTAAGTCTAGCTACCTGAATTCAATGCCTAGAACCCATTTAAAAAGAAACTGTCACAGGTATCTATAACCCAAGTCATCTCGTTGACAGATGAGATAGGAGAATCTTCTGGAAGCTAGTAGAAACAAGAGTGACTGACCCTACACTTCAAAAGGTGAAAAGAAAGGTAAGAATGAACTCCTGAAAACTGTGAGATCAGCAGGTGCATGCTCCAGTGTGGGCTTCCCCCCACCCCCAAAATTTAGGTGGATATTTGGAGTTTAAAGGGTATATCTAGTATGTGGGAAGAAAAATCAATTCTGTAGAATTGTTTTATAAGATAATGACAGAAAAAAAATGCAGACCAAAACCAGAAATTGCATTTTCTTTTTTTTTACTTAAAAATTTTTAAGTGATTTATTTATTTTATTTTTCCATGCATTGGATTTTTGCCTGCATATATGCCATGTATGTATGAGTGAGGGTGCAGGATCCCCTGGAACTGGAGTTACAGTCATGAACTGCTATGTGCATGCTAGGAATTGAATCCAGGCCCTCTGGAATAGCAGCCATCTCTCTAGCCCCAAATTACATTTTCTTAAGTTTAAGAATAAAATTTAGTAAGTATAATCCTAGTACCGTAAATCACAAATAATTTGGATCTTTTGCATTTTCTTTCCACTCTGTATCTTAAATGATATAATATATAAATATAAAATAGTATAATATATATTTAAAAGCCCATTTATACTGATATATATATGCTGTATAAGATACTTTTTGTCTTTTTGCCTTCTTAATAAATGAATATGATAGAAATTAGCTAATGTTAGGTATTTAGACGTAATCTAACACATTTAGGACAGGCAGAAACACACATTTTCATATATGCTACTTGCTACTGAGTTTAGGATAACTTGCTATAAAGCCTTCTTCTTTTCAGAAGGGTTCTTACTGTGCTTCCCACATTGATCTAAGCTTACAGATTCAAGCGATCCTCCTGTGTTAGCCTCCCAAACAGCTCAATTCTAGGTGTGGGCTATTATATTTGGCATCCAAAAGTATTTTGTGTGAAAAAGGCCACATATAACACCACCAGTAATTACCCAAACATGGCTGTGGCTGGGTATCTGTGCTTTTCTAACTTGCTGAGTATACAGCAGTGCAGAAAAGCTGTTCTGTACTCATCCCTCACTGTCTAATAATATGACAACTACTTACTTTACATGTCTCAATTGTTTGCATCCTTTGCACAGCAAATGCAAAGCACATTACACATAAAAGTTTAATTTACCTGATCTATGAATACAATATATCTGAATCCCAACTTTTTCCTGTTTTGCATTTATGTTCTACTTTAAATGAAATTTAAAGTCTTACATATTCAAAGATATACTAACCTTCATTTCCTCAGTACAAAATCAGGAGGAAAAGAAATCTTACAAATGTTCACATTCAAATCCAAGAAAAATTATCTTGAAAATGGGAGAGCGGGGCACTAGAATTAAGAATACAGGCCCCAAAATTGCCCCCAAATTGCTAATTCTCAGATAGGAAGCAAATGAAGAGAAGAAACTGTCACCAGAGACAATGTACATGGAAATTCGCATCCCTAACATTTTAAAGTAATTAATGTCAGTGGCAGAGTAACAAAACCCAGGAAGCCAACCTGAATTCAATTAAAATATGAACTACATGACATTTTCTGGGTCACAAATTCCACCGACAAAAATAAGGGTACCTAGAAATGACAGACCTGCTGTGATAGCCAACGCACTTGCTGATTTCAGTTTTCGCCCTCCCTCTAGGGTGACTGGTTTGCAGACCTTTTAAATCTTGTCCTGTACAGTCACTTCTTACTTTCACTTTGTTGCTTCCAATATTGCCATCTCAAGGATCTCCCAGTACTTCTTGTTGCTTCTCCTGGCATATTTGATACTTTTGGCTGTGCTCAGAGTGGCCAACTGAGTTTTACTTCAAAGTATTAAACTTTAATTTCATATTTCAATAAACAGTTGTCTTTTTAAATAAAGATTCAAGACTTTGAAGCCTGAAACCACAATTAAAATTAAACCAAGACTTAACAATAAAGCAAACAAATGGTGACTTTTAGGAAATAACCTTTTTATTTTAACTAGCTTTGATTTTTAATACTCCACATTTTTGAGTAGACAGAAAGACAACGGTAGAGTAGAGCGTTAATTAGATCTTAAATTATATCAGCGGAATTCAAGCACCTTGGTGTGTGTGTGTGAGAGAGAGAAAGAGAGAGAGAGAGAGAGAGAGAGAGAGAGAGAGAGAGAGAGAGAGAGAAAGAGATAGCCTAGACTAGCCTTGAACTGGCTATGTAGCTAAGGATGACCCTGAACTCTCATATCTTTCTACCTCCCAAGTGCTGAGATTATATGTGGGGGCCACTGTCCCCCTCTCAAGCACAATTTTTAATTTTTTGGTTTCTCAGGACACAGTTTCTCTGTGTAACACCCCTGGCTGTCCTAGAACTCACTCTGCAGACCAGGCTGACCTCTAACTCACAGAGATCCGCCTGCCTCTGCCTCCGGAGTGCTGCAACTAAAGGTGTGCACCACTATGCCCAGCTTCATGCACGATTTTTAAAAGTTGAATTTACCTGATCTACGACAACAATAGAATCTGGCTAGCAAACTCTGAAGTAGACTATATAAACACATCTGAGAGGCATGAAAAATTAGTTTTCTAAATTTTTATAACAAGACAGTTAAGAATAAGGTACTGGGCTCAGTATTTTGACTCATTTAAGACTTATACTTAGGTACAGATAAACAAATAAATCATTGGCAGCCAGAACTAACAAAATCAGTGAGTAGTGCAGATAGGATTCAAATTAAGCACTAAACTACAACTTTTCCTACGACAGGATTTAGTAACAAAAACATACTTATGATAACTGCAAACAAACATTTTCACTCCAAATCTAAAAAACATCTTAAAATGGATAGCATCTTATAATAGGCTAGCAATTTTTTCTTTTTCTGGTGATAGTATCTTAGAATCTCAGAATCAAAGGGCAATGTTTTTAATGAACGGTACATACATTCACTCTAGATGCTAGGTTAGGACGTTGTAAGACGTGTATTTCACTGGTGGTGCCCTAAAACAACTATGGGACATCCACTATCATAGGAGAGAACAATGGTTTTCAAAACAGCTGAGCATTGCAGGCACCATGCTGCAATGTGTAACTTCCCCAAATGTGGATTTATGAAATCTATGGGTTTTTTTTTTGTCCAAGACTGGTAGCTCTGGCTGTCCTGGAATTCCCTCTGCAAACCAGGCTGGCCTCGAACTCACAGAGATCTACCTGTCTCTTGAGAACTGGGCTTAAAGGCGTGCACCACTATAGCTAGCTTGTGTCTATCCATTTTTAATTAACCCCCTAAAACTAATACCTGGCAAATGTCATCTGAGGAAAACTACTCAGTGGAACTAATAGTATTAATTAAATCAGAAGAAAAAATAAGAGCATATGTCAAAAAGGTTAAGGCAGGGGAATTGCAATTTCAAGGGTAGCTTGGGTTATACAGTAAGATTATTTTTAATGCAATAAATCACTAAAAACAAATCTCCAAATAATGATTTGATCAGTCTTGAAAAGAACTGAATAAAAATAACCAAAATGCTAAAGACTATTAAAAATAACAACCTAAAATTTACAGACTTCACTTTACTCACACATTGTCCTTAAAAACAAACCAACCAACCTTTGTCCCTTTCCTATGTGTATGCGGGTAGGGGGAACGACAACCCTGGGTGTAGGTCCTTGCCTTCCTTGTTTGAGACTGCATCCCTATCTTTTTCCAGAGTATGCCAAGCTAGCTGAAGTTCAAGCTTCTGGGGTTCAAGGATTCTCCTGTCTCTGCCTCCCATCTCCCTGTATAACCACTGGGATTACAGGTGTGCATGCTATCCTCTGGTTTTACATGGGCTCTGTATTCAAACCTAGGTTCTCACACATGCCCAGCAAGTGCTTTGCCCACTGAGCCATCCTCCTCAGCCTCTATGTTCAGTTTTAAGTACTACAACCAATAGTATACATGAAAGTATGAATTATGAAGACATATTTGACGTGTTTGAATTTTTCTTAAGAAAACGATCTGTAATTAATTGCTATAGATAATATCCTCCAGTAAGCAGGTGAGAGGGATAAGGCTGAAGCAATTGCATTTTACACGATAAAGGCATGTAAAAGGTACATTTCACCTTATATGCAGGTTCTCTATCTGGGAATTTCCTAACTGGAATCATTCTATAATCTAAACAGCAATACTGAAGGTAGTTTAGTGGATGCCCAAAGACATCAGCAGAGGAGAGTTTTTAACTGTCCGCAGGGACATGTTGCCAGCTGGGGCCAAATGTGGCAAGGTCTGCTTGCTGTTTAGCTCTTACTCTATTAAAGTGTTCTTTGATTTTTCTATTATAACTACTAACATACATTCCTGAACTCCTTGAGCAAAAGGAAGAGTTTCATTGACCTTTTGATAAATGTATATCACATACTTTATACAAGTGTGTGTCTTCTTTCCCTTCCCTTTCCCTGTTGAGGATCAAACCCAGGGACTTGTATATGTAACTACATGTATACATGTTTTATTGCTATAATTTCTTTGCTTTACAACTTTTCAACAGTTGATAAAAAGGCGTATCTTTTACAAGTTGGAACCATACATACATCAATAACTTTAATGAAGTAGTTTGGTAATGCCTGCTGAACTAGGGCTACTACAGTCAAGGCAGTTGATCAACTAACTTATAAAATCCTTTTTAAGTGAATCTGCCCTGCCAGGAACTCTTTCAGAAGAAGCAATTTACCTAATGGAGTCAGTCTCATTTAGTGGCATCCGGGAGTTGGGGAGGACCTCCATGTAAATCTTGGGCAAGCGTGGGAGTCAGGTGAGGCTAACCCATAGAACGGGGCTCTAGATTACAGTTCATCAAATCTGAGAATGTGCGCAAGTTAAGGGCGCAGAAAAATTACACATTTGGTAGTTGGAAAAAAGCTTGCCTGGATAATGTAAGTCAGTGAGAACCTCATTCCTGCTGCTTAATATTTCAGCTGTGCTAAGTGCCTTCTGAACTTCTTAGTTTTTAAGCATCTTGACCTTGCTATTGTGCTGTGGCATTCTGTTTTTCCCATGCCCCACAACCTGTCAAATGCCTTTAAAACAGCTTACTCTAAGTACAGGTTGGAAAACTGAAGGAAGGCAAGAGTCAAACTCAAAGCATGGGGCTGGGGTGTTGCTAGACAATGCTAATCCTTCCTAGCCTCTGCGGGACACAATTCTAAGTTGAACCCACAAAAGGGATTTTCTTCAAATTTCCCATAAACTTCTTTCCAGCTAGTTACTCTTACAATTCCAAATTAGACCCTTAATATAGAGTATCCTAGTTCTAACAGTCTAAGATTTCATCAGCATCCTCAGTTTAGAGCTACTACTACTACAAATTTCAGTAACCTTTCTTAAGCCTTATTTCTGAATGTAAGAGTTCCTATTTTTAGTAACTCATACTATTCATGGCCCCCTTATTGTCTGACCCAGTGGTATAGTTAGTTATACCCTAGACACTGTACTATCACGTTATTTTCAGTGAGCACTGAACCCTGGGTAGTTTTCTCTGTAGCCAGAACACCTCTCTGTTTTTTGGACTGGTATACTGCGCCATTATACAAATGTACCATAATTAATATTTCACCAGTTCTCACTAATGGATCTTGGGCGGTTTCCAGGTATTTACTAATACATACAATGCTTTACGTCAATATCTCAAGTTGCGTCTCTCAGAAGTGTTGGATTTAGATATGCAAAACAGGACCCCGAACTAGAAAGCACCCAAAACTCTAGCTGCAGGTACAAAAATACTTAGCAATAGTAACTTTCCATTAAATATAGATGAGTAATTTTAAAATTCTAGTTTCATTTAGTGCAGAGATAGTGACAGACCAGGAACTGAGAGACAAGGCGGTAAAGTGCTTAATGGAGAAATGTGTTTGTGTTCTTGGTTGGTTGTTTTTGTTTTGTTTTGTTTTTTAATTTTGATCTCATTAGCCTGAACCTGGACTGAAATTTAAGGGCAAAAAAGAAACTCCTTTGCCGAAGAATTTTAGCTACCTTGGCTTAGGCTGGAGGCATAAGAAAAAAAAGCCTAACAGTTAAAGCTTTGAAACTTCAATCTGATTCCTGAGCGTTCCCAAGGACACGAAGTTCAAAAGCCAGGATTAAAATGTGCACATGTACTTTAAAAATAAAACGCGACAAACGCCACCGCCTCTGGCGGCTCCGGCCCCGCTCCACCCCGCGGCCGGAGGGGCAGGGCTGAGGCCGGCTCCCCGCGGCCGCCGGTCCGCCGGGAAGGCGAGGCTTCCAGGCCGTCCTGCCCGCTCTCACCTCAGCTCTTCTTCGACGGTCCGGCGGGGCTGTTCGGCCGAGGCCACCATCTGGGAAGCCGCAGAGGTCTTGTTCTTCAGGATTCCCTTGATGGGCCGGTGCGAGGCCGTCGAGGCCGCCATTGCCGGTCGCTCCGGCTGCCGGCTCAGGGTCGCTGCTGGCGTGGGGTCCCGGAGGAGAAGCGGTGGGCGCTGCAGAGACCCTTCAGGCAGCCGTGGAGCCCAGGCCGGGCTACAGCAGCCGCACCCGCTGTCGCGGAAACCACTACCGGCGTCTCCGTCACGACACAATGACCGCAACGCCACAGCCGACGCCGCGCGGCGGGCGGCCCTTCGCCGCCGGCAAAGTAGCCCGCGGCCCGCGGAGGAGGCCCGCCTAGTGACCCAGCGCGGGAGCGACGCGGACGCCGAAGCCAAGCCCGGCCCGCCCTCTCGCGATAACTAGAGCAGGGCGGGGCGAGAACAAAGCCGGCCTTCTTGCCACGCCCCTTCCCGCCCGCCCCGCCCCTCCTCTGCGTTAGGCCAGCTCAGTCCTGGCCAAGCTAGTGTGTAAATCTTCAGAGAGAGAGACCCACTGTCTGCTGTACAGATTTATACTACCAAGCACCGCACCATCGCCGTATGAGGCCTTGTTGGTATTTCTGTCTTATGACAGAAAACTGAGGCTCACGTGACTCACTCCACAAAGATAAGAGATGTTAGCTGACTGAACGATGTAGCTCCCGTTTCTATTTAATCTTTATAATCATTTCTTCTCTTTTTTTCTTTTCTTATTTGAGACAAGGTCTTTTCTATGCAGACCAAGCTAGTCTTGAACTCACAGAGATCTACCTGCCTCTGCCTCCTGAGTGCTAGGATTAAGGGTCTGTGCCACCACTCCTAGTCCTTCGTAATTTATTTAACTCCTTACTATAAAATCATAGAATATCAGTATTGGAATGGCCCTCAACGATCTATTATGAAACCACAGAATAGTCATTTTTATGATATCATAAAAAGCCTGCATTGGAATAATATAACCTCTTTATACCGTTGGAGAAGCCGATGGGCAG
Organism: Uromys caudimaculatus; assembly: GCA_028551405.1. Lineage (NCBI taxonomy): Eukaryota > Metazoa > Chordata > Mammalia > Rodentia > Muridae > Uromys > Uromys caudimaculatus. The sequence goes on from CM052713.1 coordinate 23,249,948, forward strand.
AACTAACCACCACTTTACACGCAGTCGGTCCATAGTATATGACAACCACAAGGCCTGTGTGCCTAGAAGACAATACTGTTTGGTGTCTTTAGGACTCTGCTCCTGGGAACAGCATCAGGTTTCCTGAAACTCGTTCAGATTTTCCAGGCTGGCCCCTGGCTGAGTTCCTGCCAGAGGAAGGCCTCTGTAAGGGAAGGGACTGCGGTGGAAATAATGGAGGGGAAGTGCACAGGAAGGTGAGAAGGGAAGCAGCTCTGTGCTCATATTGCTGAATGTGCTCTCCTGGGGTTTCTGAGGCAAAGCGATGAGAGCCGTCCTTGGCTTGGGGCCCACTCTGTTCCCAGGCAAATGTCTCCTCCTCCCTCCTTGGCTGGGACCTTCCAGTAGATCTTGTTAGAACCTGGCAGCCAGATCTAAACCAGAGGCATTTTGAGCCCGGGGAAGCAACATGCTGCCTCTTCTCGCTCTGCTTCCTGTGAGAGCCTACTCAGCACTGATAATCTTGTTTTGAAGAGAAGACACAAGACTTCCTTCGTGTTCATAATTATTGGGTCATTCGCTTTGTTCCTGCTTGACCAAACTGAACTGTGACTGGGCTCACACTTGACATCGCCCTGCCTCGCTCGAGAAAGGGAGCCCTCTAATGAACAGGGTGGCCACAGCTTAACGTGATGTGTTTTATTACAGTAAGCTAAAAGACGCTGGGGAAGAAGGTGGGTTCTCTGAGGAGCCTTGGAAAATGTTTCCCTTACCAAAGTTAGACTTTTGCTTCGTTCTCTTCTATGCTTGAGTCCATAAAAAGTGAATACAGAGGAACGTTCCTTAGAAACCAGCATGGGAGTTTGGCTGCATGCTTTTAGGTACCAGAGCAGGTTTTCCTCATATTTTACAACAGTCAACTCACTTTCTACCTCAATGCAACCAGATCTTTAAATGCCTCTGAACAAAAGCTCTCTCCCCCTCCTTCCGTGACGCTAGCCTCCAGAGGCGGTCACCTGGAGCAAACAGTGCAAACACCACCTTTGATGGTGTCTGGGCTACACTTCCCGCTTGACTGCTGTGAGAGGGAATCTTCCAGTTTGGATTCTGTTTCTGGAAGAAGCTTTGAAGCTCAAGGCAGATCACAAGCATCATTTTAAAAGAAACTGGGGCAGGTGAGATGGTTCAGCAGGCAAAGTGTCTGCTGTCAAAACTGACCTGAGGTGGATCCCTACGACCCACGTGGCAAAAGGAGAGAACCAACTCCTACGAGTTGGCCTCTGACCTCTACACATACGTGTGTACACACACGAGCACGTACACACACTAAAATGTAATTTAAAAAATAAACATTGAACAAAATTGTCTGCCAGCCATTCTTTTCAAGATTTATTTTTTATTTATTTAATTTAATGTATATTTAATGCAGGCATTGGACCTCACTATAGATGGTTGTGAGCCTCCATGTGCTTGCTGGGAACTTAACTCAGGACCTCTGGAAGAACAGGCAGTGCACTTAACCCCTGAGCCATCTCTCCAGCCCCCATTTTTGTTCTTGTTTGAACATTTTGCGGTGGTTGCCTGACCCAATGCAGCCTATGGGAGGGGAAGAGAGATGTTTGTAATGCACCCTCAGCACGTGGCTTAGTCAGTTGGCTTTCTGTCCCTTGGAGGGACTGCTAAGGCCAACAGCGCTAGAGTTCCCATCCAGAGCAGGCTTCTAAATTCCAAAGCTGGAATTGGCTTCAGCAGCCGCTTCCATCCTGCCAGGCTGAGCTATCCCCCTCAGGTCCATGAGCATGCCCCACCCCAACCTCTGGAAAAATACCCAGAGGTTATGACTTAAGGACTGCTGAGTCAGCAGTGGCTGTTGGCCAGTAATGGCAGGGGGTCCTTTTTCTGTTCAGGTAATTCCTCCCTGGGCAGAAAGATCACAGATTTTGCAGGGGCAACATTATCTGATCAAAATACACAAAGTCTTAGAAAGGGAGACAGAGCCCCAAAGGGTGCCAAGAACAAAGATGAGTTATTCTCTGCTTGAAAAATAGCTTTGATATGCGTCCCCGGAACTCTCTTCTGTTGCTCTTCAAAGATGGTGCGGCAGAAGCTTGGGAGTGACCGGGACAGCTTCTCTGAGACAGAGTACAGGCCCTTCTCAAGACACAGAGCTTTCACTAGTCTCTAGATGCTTTAAAGATGAGTTACACCCAAAGAATCTGGACAAGTAGTTCCTTTCAAAGCCCGTGAGACCCAAACTGGGAAGAGCCAGGATAAACTGCTCAGATCTGGGGAGTGGTTAGTAAGAGATGTGAATTTGTGCTTTGGCTAAATTCTGAGTTGATCTTGTGCCAGCTAGAAATCACTCCAGTGTGTTTGTTTGTTTGTTTGTTTGTTTGTTTTGTGATTGAACGTTTTCCACAGTTGTTTACTGGTTTGGTTTGTAAATTATTGAAGAAAACAAAGAAACAAACAAACACTGTAATTTTATTGTGTCAGTTTGGCCAGATTAAATTGCAATTTCTTATTCTATAAACTCATAATGGGATAAGGCGCAGACTTTGATTTCAAATACAGAGGCTGGGTTGCTGCTCGAGGGAGGGCATGTTTTGATCACGGACCAGGCCCTGGGTTTCATCCCCAGCACCATCCCCACCTACTCACACACAAGTTACGGGGCTGGTGAGGTGGCTCAGTGAGTTAAGGCACTTGCTACCAAGCCTGGCGACCTGAGTTGACTCCGGAGACCCACATGGGGAAAGGAGAGAATTGACTCCCACTGGTTGTTCTCTGACCTCCACATACATGTATGACATAAGTGTATGTGTACACTAGAGCACATGTGCACACACACACACACACACACACACACACACAATATGATATAAATAAAATTAAATAGCAGCAAGTCTCAGACTAGACGTGATGGATGTGGGTGTAAATCCTTCATGGAGGACATTAAATGTTTTGAAGCCTGTATAGTCGTTATTTATAACAGGAAGTCTTTTCTACCTCTTGCATTTGTCCTACTTGGAGATGTCTCAAATATGGAATTGTATTCTTTTATTTGATCATTTGTGATGTCTGGACACTCTGCTTCTCTGTCCACTTGTCTTTATGCTACTCTCATACTTTCCAAGAAATTGGGTTGCAAAATGATTTCGATGGCTTAACGGCTTGGCCATGTACTGTGTTAAGATCAGGACACACAGTTCCTTGCTCCCCTGTTTGGTTAAGGACCTAAGTGTTTAGTGACTGTTTATCATGTAGGCTAAAGTCAAAACTCCATAAGCCTTCACAAATTGGCGTCATCTGTTTCTTTAGATTCATTTCTTCTTCTCTTAAATAATAGTTTTATTAATTTTGAGAATAATACATAATGTATCTTGATCATATTTAGCCCTCCATCCCCAAACTCCTTCCAGATCCACCCCCCCAACTCCCTACCCACCCAACTTCCTTTTTCTTTTTCTCTCCTTTGTTTTGAACCATCAAAGACTCCTTTCTTTTCATGTACACTGCTTTTCCCCATCTTCTTTGCATTAGTTACACTGTCTTTTAAAAGACGCCACTGTACCCCTAAACATAGAAGATCTTGCATCGAATTAGAGCACATAATAATTTAAATAACACTGGTACAGCCAGATATGATAGATGCTTAGAGGTCTACCTATGAGGGAAGCTGAGATGTTAGGATCACTTAATCCAGGGAGTTCGAGGCCAGCCTGAGTTATGAAGTAAGACCCTACTTCTCAAAACAAACAAGAGGAAACAAAAATCCCCTGGTTAACGTAAGTAGGAAAATACACTTGTAAAAATAGCAACGTGGCTTTCATCAAGTACAGAAACAAAAGATGGGAGAAACACACAAAAGTAAGTGTGTTATGTGTGTTGTCTGTTAAATAAGCCCTTTACAGAAAGGGTTCCAAACCTAAAATAAAAAGAATGGAAAATCCTGTGCCATCACCTTTTCATGAAGGGGCACACCTATGAGTTTGTATGAAATGTTATCCCCAGATCCTACTCTCAGGTCACCCCCATTCAAATGTTTCTCTTTTTCCGACTCCTCGGAAGCAAAGCTGGTTCTGTCTCTGTGAGATCCCCAGGACTGTTCACTCTGTCACATGTACCAGCATTCTCATGGAGTCCGTTGCTCTCACAATGGCCTTTATATCTTCTGTTCTCCAATGGGCAAGCTTCCTGACCATGGTGTCTGCCGTAGAAATTCTCAACAAGCATTGGGTAACCCTTCTCCATAATGGCTTCCAATACTTCAATTTCATATCTCTGATCTAGAACATTCCAGGCCACAAAAGAACTGACCTTTTACTGTTTCTCATATTTGGGAGTGTTCTGGTGTCTTAAATAAAAAGTGAGGCCAAAAGATGCTGAGGGTGCGTCTTGGTAGTAGAATGCATGCTTAGCATTAACAATGCCCTGGGTTTAATATCTAGCACCTCTCCTGAAAAAGAAGCCCATGTGAAAACTAACCTTTCCTCCATATATTTTAACATGGCACCTGTACTATTGTCTCACAGGCAATCAATTAGATTATTACTTCTAGCCATCTGTCATTAATTGTGTCCCTACTTGGAAGCCTAACTCTGTCCAAGATAGACATATAGTCAATATTAATTTTGCCCTAATTTTATAAAAGTCTACCACACCCCTAATACTCTGACAAATGTTCGTGTATGTATGGTATATGTATGTGTTCAGGTCAGTATGTATGAACACATAAGTGCACACATGTATGATGCTTGTGCAGGCAGAAGTTGACACTGGTTGTATTTCTCTATCACTTCCCACCTTCCCTTTTAAGACATGGTCTGTCCCGGCTAGTTTTATGTCAACTTGATACAAGCTAAAGTCACCTGACATTGAGAAAATGTCTCCATAGGATCAGACTTGAAGGGAAGCTTACAGGGCATTTTCTTAATTAGTGATTGATGGGAGAAAGCCCAGCCCATTGTGGGTGGTGCCATCCCTGGGCTGGTAGTTCTGGGGTCTATAAGAAAGCACGTTGATCAAGCCATGAAGAACAAGCCAGTAAGCAGCACTCCTCTATACCTCTGCATCAGCTGCTCCCAGGTTCCTGTCTGGTTTGAGTTCCTGTCTTGGCATCCCTCAGTAGACTGTGACTCTAGATATGTAAGCAAAATAAACCTTTCCCTCCCCAAGTTGCTTTTGATGTTTCATCACAGCGATGGTAATACTAATAAGTGGTCTCTCACCGATCCTGAAGCTCATTGGTTATGCTAAGCTGGCTGGCCAATGAGCTCCAGGAATCTGCCTGTCTCAACTCACCACCCCAGTGCTGGGTTACAGACAACAGTTGCTGTCACTAGTGGATGCTAAGCATCCACACTCAGGTCCTCATACTGGTGTATGGTCAGACTGGTGTATGGTCAGACTGGTGTATGGTCAGACTGGTGTATGGTCAGACTGGTGTATGGTCACACTGGTGTATGGTCACACTGGTGTATGGTCACACTGGTGTATGGTCACACTGGTGTATGGTCACACTGGTGATGACATACCGCTAACATCTCCTTAGCACTGTTCAGCTGTGCTGGTTAATGGCAACTCTATCTGCCACATTTCAGAAGAACCGAGCGTCTTTAGCGTCCTCACATGTGAAATTACATTCCGTGAAGAATTAGAATATGATGCTATGAAATCAGTGCTCTCATAGCTTGAAGCAGAGTTTAACCACAAATGTTTTGGCTCCCTCACTGCCCTCACGGAACTTCTTTCAATCTTTCCAGGCTCTGGGACCCAGCCAAGGCCTTCCTTCCTGGGACGGCTGGAGGCAATTAGGCCAGCCTGGCCAGCTCTTAGGAGTCAGGCGGTGTGACAGACACGTCCTTTCAGTCCTCAGGGAGGCTCAGTCACTAGACTTGCCATCCCGTCAACCTCCACGCACTTTGGGCTATAGCCTCTGTCCCTACCACCATCCTGAGATATCTCCATGTTCTTCTGCCCTTTCTGCTGTACATTCCAGCTCCATTCCTCAACACCAAACTGCTTCTACTGGATACCGTGCAGAGTTCTTGGTAACAAAAGTAGTATGGGCTGGCATCAACTAATCAGATAGAGAGTGGCCATCGTGTAAATATGAGGTCACGTGAGTCACGTAGCCTTTTACTTGGGGGATGTAATGGGAGGTCCAGGAGTGGTCAGTGATGGGGAACATTTAGAAGGCAACACAAGACTGAATTCTAGGGCTGGAGAGATGGCTCAGTAGCTAAGAGCACTTACTGCTCTTCCGGAGGACCAGAAATCAGTTCCTAGCCCCCATATCAGGTGGCTCACAATACCATGTAACTCCCGCTCCAGAGCATCTGATGCCATCTTCTGGCCTCCTTTGGCAGCTGCATGCATATGCCCATATACACAGACATATAGAGACACACAAAGACATACACACAGGCACACACACACAGAGATACACAAATACACAGACACACAGACACACAGCATACATTTTAAGGTACATGCCTTTAATCGCAGCACTAAGGAGGCAGAGGCAGAGGCAGAGAGGCAGAGAGGCAGAGAGGCAGAGAGGCAGAAGCAGATGGGTTTCTGTGAGTTTGAAGCTAGCCTCTTCTACACAGAGAGTTCCAGGACAGCCAGGGCTACATAGAGGGGCCCTGTCTCAAATAAAAACAGAGGAGCAAATGTCTACCAAGTGGTACTATTTTCTAGCGTACACCCACTAATGATCAGCCCTGGTGTTCCAAATGTCTTCCAAAGATTGCCTACCTTTCTCATCTCAGCACTACCCTAGGTTTAATTTTCTGTGCTGTCCTTGCAAAGTAACTGGCAGTTTATCTATGAGCCATGGTGCAGAGCTGGTAGGAAACTGAGCTGTCTCCTGGCCTCCCAAGATTGCTTCCTTCATTGTCTCTGTCCCCATCCTGGTGTACCTCAAGACAAATCCCTCCTCCTTCATTGGCACCTACATATTCTCTTACAGTTGTTGCCATCTGGTAAGTTCCTGTCAGTCTCTAAATTTCATCAAGAACTTTGGTTCGATCCTTCTGCTTGTTTGTTTTGTTTTGCCATTTAAGAAACATTTATTGACTATTTGCTATATCAAATAATTCCCTACAAGGTGTGTAAAGGATTGTTCTTGTCCAGGGGTCTTGATCCACTTTGTTTTGCCCACCAATTACAGACTTAAAAGACAGGAAAAAGCTCAGGACCAGCAGGCGGCAACAGGCGATAAACTTATTACAGGTCAAGAAACAAAAGTTTTGATCGGTTGTCTCTAAAAACATCAGAAGCTGTGCCCATGAAGTCTCACCAACATGGATGCCTCAACACGAGCTGAACAAGGACAACAACAATAGAAAATCGTAAAGATGGGGGATGCCCGAGAGGCTGCAGCCCTATACAAAGAACTGCAGGCAACTAAGGAATACTGAGAGTAGGAGAATAGTCTTCTCCAGGGAAGAGCACTTCAGCTGTTATTCAGTAGGAAATACTCAGCCCTGAAAACACACACACACACACACACACACGCACACGCACACGCACACGCACACGCACACGCACACGCACACGCACGCACACACGCATGCACGCATGCACAGGCACACGCACCTGCACAGAGGGAAAGGAGAAATGATATAATGATGATAACAACATCATCAAATATTATTATATATTATCAAATTTATATATTTATATAAACAATATAAATATTGTATATATTGCACACACATTAATAAACATAGTATATATTGCATACAATATTGTATAAATATTGTATATGTTCATATGTACAATATATAAATTATTTGTATATATCAACTATATATTTATGTACTTATTAAGTACATATAAATTATCAAATATTATTTTTAATCTACACATACTTTCTCTCATAGTTCTAAAGGCTTTTCTGAAGTCAAGTTTCAGGTAGGTCACACTCTTGGATGGAGTTTTTGTTTTGTTTTGCTTTTGTTTTCTGGTTTTTGAGAAGAGGTCTTACTAACCCAAGCTGTTCTGGAACTCACTGTGTAGATCAGGTTGGCCTTAAATCTTTGGAAATCTTTTTGTCCCAGTCACCCAAATGCTGATAAGTGTCACTCTGACTAATTTCTTGTTTCCCCCCAGCTTCTGGTGGTGACGTCACACAGCTGTCTTTCCTTAACTCACAGGTGCCTTGTCCCAATATCTGCCTTTGTCCTGTAAAATTCTCTGTGTGTGTTTCTGGCTTTATATGGTGTTTTCTCCTCTTCCAAGGACATCAGTCAGACAGAATTGGGGCCTATTCTAACGTCCTCATTGCAACCCGATTCAGTATTCCAAGACCCCAGTGAGGTCGCATTCACAGGAACTGAGGATTAAGGCTACAGTGTATCTTTTAGGAAGACACTGTTCATCCCCTAACAGTTGGACAGGAAGTAAAGACTGGGTACGAGCAACAGGAAAACTGAAACCTTCAGGTAGCATTGAAGAGTCATGTCATCTAGACTCACACGTACAAAATTTGAATTAGTGATGTCTGACAGGGTTGCTCCTTTGGGAACCGCAAGTGGCTGAGTCTCAGCTTGATGGCTCTAAAGGATCTTTATTCAACAGCGGTGTCCTGCAATGTGTCCGAAGCCAGTCTTACGCTAGCTACCTCCGCACATAAATAGCTGCATTCTTTGGAATCTCTTTCGTGATTGGTGGCAAGTTGTCATTTCAGACTCTTGATTCCTGTCACTTCCCACACATCACTAAATCCACGTGACTCTGTCTCTTGAAAATCTCCTGAGTCTGCCTTTGCTTCTTCAGGTCCCCATTGTAACGTGTCAGTGTCTGGCCAAGTGGTGAGTGTCTCCTCAATGTGTGACAAATGAGGTGGCTTGTCTGCTGAGCACCACCAGCCTTTTCTCTTCAGACTCTGGTATCCATCTCTGGACCACCCTGAGGGCAAGTGTTTGCTTCCCAGAGGACACTAGCCTCTGACCTGCTGAGTAGGAATGGGGTTTTTTTTTTCTATTTTTCAATGTAAATTCATAAATTAGTATGTCTGGTTTTTCTTTTTTTGTTGTTTTGTTTTGTTTTGTTTTGTTTTGTTTTGTTTTGTTTTTCTTTTTCTTTTTTTTTCCGAAACAGGGTTTCTCTGTATAGCCCTGGCTGTCCTGGACCTCACTCTATAGACCAGGATGGCCTCGAACTCAGAAATCCGCCTGCCTCTGCCTCCCAAGTGCTGGGATTAAAGGCGTGCGCCACCACTGCCCGGCTGTATGTCTGGTTTTTCAATCCTAGTTAATTTTTATTTTTTGAGGTTTAAATCCTTCAACTACTCTCTACCTTCAGATTGAAACCTGAACTCCTTATTGTAATATGTGGTGGTTCTATTTTTCTATCTATCTGTCTGTCTGTCTATTTATCTATCTGTCTGTCTGTCTGTCTATCTATCTATCTAATCATCTATCTATCCATCTATCATCCATCTATTTGTCTATTGATCTATCATCGATTGATCAATCTATTTTCTATCTTCTATCACCTATTTATCATCTATCATCTATTTGTCTAAGTATCTATCTATCTATCTATCTATCTATCTATCTATCTATCTATCCACCCATCCACCTATCTGTTCACGATCTGACCGTTGGCCACCTAGCCCTTCCTCTGGCTCCCACTGCTGTTCCACAGGCCCCCACACTTGAGTCCCTCTCCTGAGGTAGTCTTTCTCCTGCTTTTCTCATAAATACAGCTTTGGATTTGTTTTTAGAGGAATCCTTGCCCAACTTATCCCACAATGCCCTGTTCTGCCCTGATTACAGCCTTCTAACCACATGTGATCTTCGAGTCCTATGTTGTAATGTTTGGTTTCTTGTTTGCCTTTTCCTTTAGATAGTGAGCAAATCCAGCTGGGTCTAGCTCAATTCTCCTAAAAGCAGAATGTCAGAACGCTGTCCTTTTAGCATCAATGGGGTATTGAAGCTTGCTTTTTCATGCCCTTCCTTCCTTCCTTCCTTCCTTCCTTCCTTCCTTCCTTCCTTCCTTCCTTCCTTCCTCTGTCCCTTCCTCGGTCCCTCCCCCTCTCTCTTCCCCTCCCTTCCTCTTTTCTTCCTTCTTCCTGTCCTTCCTTCTTATTTTCTTCCTTCTTTTCTCTTTCTTTCTTTTTTCATTTCTTTATTCACTTTGATCATTTGTATTTTGCGTTCTTGACAAAATTGCTGGATTTCCAGAGATATTAGACATGAACTTTTTGCGCCCTGCCCCTTCCAGGAATGGGTTACTGCCATAGGAGTTGGCCAGGGAGGCTGCAGGGGTCTTCAAAACAGTAGGGCTCTCTTCAATTCTCATGCTTACCTATAGAACTAGAGGGTAAGCTCCTGATGCTGAAGACACCCCACACCTCCATTTAAAGGTAGAGAGAAAGCAAGCTGACAGAACTAGAAACTTCTTCCTTGCTCATTAGCTTTCAAAGTGCTGAAAGGAGCTGTGCAGGCTGCTGGGGGAGAGAGAACAACAATGGTTTTACCCAGCGCTGAAACCTACAAACTACAAAACCAACTTACAGGGTAAGGTATGCCTACCTGTGCAATAGTGGCATGGCTGTTGTGGAATAACCAATTACTCATTGGTTGGAACTGCTCCATGGGTACTGTAGTGGGTACTATAAGCCTGTTTAACAACCGTGCCTGGGGATGTTGTAAGCCCAAGGTGGGGAACTTACTGCTATTGAGCAACACAGTGTCTGATTGCCATCTAGATGTTTATGTAAGAAAGAGACCTGTGTGTGGGGGTGTAGGCAGTCCTGGGAAATGGCAGAGAGCAGTGGGTGATAGTGGACAGAATGTATTATGTGCATGTGTAAAATTGTCAAAGAACAATTAATAAAAATTAGAAATAAGAAAGAATACATATTTTTAAAAGAAATGACACACTGAAATGAATTTTCTTGTATTTCACCTCCCCAGTCCCCAAACTATAATAAATTAGCACAATATCTGAATACATCTCCAAAATCCACGACACTCAGGAAACTCTACCCTTACTAAAGAAAGCATAAAAGTTAAATTTGTATCAAAACATGTTATTATACAAACAAGAATCAAGGAGATAAACCATTCAAGGTAAAAGAACCCAGGTCTTACACATGGTAGGCAAGCAAGTGCATTAATTTATATCCCCAGCCCAAAGTGTTATACCCTACTCCCCAACCCCAGTGCTGGAGATCCGACCTAGGGCCTTCTGTGTGCTACACAAGCACTCTACCACTGAACTACATCCCTAGCTAATTTAGGTAAATAACTTGGAGTTGACATACATACATAGGCTTATTTTGGGAGGTGGTAATTCTAAAAACAAGAGCCAGCTGCCTTCCTGCCAACCTAACATGTGTGTTAGGATTTGTAGGCATAATTCAGATGATGAGTCAAAACAATCCTCACAGCAGAAAGCTGAAACCATTGTCCCTGAGGCAGAAAACCCCCGTACTTGGTTGTATTGAATTGAGTAATTTAATGCAGTCCTTTCTGGAATGTTCTATAGATTCTATTTTTAAAGCTGAGCTCGTTTCCTTTGCATTTTTTGTTATTTGAAGGTGATTGTTATTCTTCATTTTAATTGCTTTCTTCTCTCTGTGATTTCTTCTATCTAACATTTAGGAAATACCATCCTTCTATGTTGAAGCACACCTCTTAGGGTGCCTATTAGTTGAGTCTAAGTTTTTTGTTGGTGGTGTTTGCTTTGTTTTGTTTTTCTGAAATAGGATCTTCCTGATCAGCCCAGAATCCCCAGTTCCCTTGCCTCAGCCTTCTGACTGCTGGAATTATACTGTGTGAGCAGCAGCACTCAGTCTGGGGATTACTATCTTTTTTTTTCAGGGACTGTGGTGTTCAAAACAGGGTTTCTCTGTGTAACTGCCCTGGCTGTCCTGGAACTCACTATGTATACCTGACTGGCCTCCAACTCACAGAGATTCTCTTGCCTCTGCCTCCGATGTGCTGGGACTAAAGGCACAGGCCAACAAACCTAGCAGGGGATTACTATCTTCAACACACTGTAATAATGGCTTTGGTGGGGCTGGAGAGATGGCTCAGCAGTTAAGAGCACTGACTGCTCTTCCAGAGATTCTGAGTTCAATTCCTAGCAACCACATGGTGGCTCACAACCATCTGTAATGGGATCCAATGCCCTCTTCTGGTGTGTCTGAAAAGAGTGACAGTGGACTCACATATATAAAATAAACAATAAAATAATAATCTTTTTTTTAAAAAAAATAGTGGCTTTGGCAATGCTAGACACAGTAAATTAATAATATTGGTTAATGAAAAGACTTGCTACTGCCAGGTACTCTTTTAGTCCCAGCACTTGAGAGGCAGAGACAGGCAAATCTCTGAGTTTGAGGCCAGCCTGGTCTACAGAGTGAGTTCTCGAATAGCCTGGACTACACAAAGAAACCTTGTCTTGGAAAAAAAAAAAAAGACTTGTTAGATGCCTGAGACAAGACTCTACAATGGTCTTGCTAGTGATGAATACTTTTCTCATAGAAGAGTATAATGATCCATCCCTACCTTCTCCCTTGGTTTGCAATGAAATTAATTATGACAAAAAGATGATAGCTTGTGGTTTTTATTTGTTAGAATTTTTTTTAAGTTTTCTTCTTTCACTGATGAACTATATTTTTCTCTTATATTTCAAAAGAGGTTTCTGAAGTTGCTTTTGGTCCAGGTGTTTTTATTACAGCAATAGAGACCCTAAGACAGCTTCTCAGCAATTACTCCCTGAGACTGCTGTGTAGGGAGCATTGATTTGTCAGACACAAAACTGACTTACTTATTGAGTTAGGTTTTTGTCTCATGAATACAAATAGTTTCATAATTATATTTCATTCTTATATTTTGTTTTTGGTTGTGGAGGGAAAGGAAAAAACAAAACTATTCTTTTTTATAAAAGAAAATCCGTATCATCCTATGAACAAAATACTTCTTTAGTAGAAGCCAGGGTCCAAGTTCAAGTTGTAAACTGTGACGAGCGACGTAGTTCTGTTGAAGTCACTTCATTTGGCTGAGCGCCAGGTTCTGCATTTAGAAAGCGAGTGTGCGTGTGAAGGAGCCGGTACTTTTCCAGTGGTCAGTTGTGGGAACATACCAGAAATAGACATCGGGAAGCTCTCTCGGCTGAACATGTCTAGGCAAGTGGATACAGACGTTTCCTATCTAGGCTCTGATCTCCACTTCCGTCACTGATTTTGTTCAGGGTCATGGGGCATCTCTTCACCTCTGCCTCTTCTCCTCCATTTGTCCACTCACTCGTTCATCCGGTAAACATTCACTACGTGTCTTGGTCCTAGGCACTGGGATTACAAGAGAACAGGAAAGTGGGATGGGTGCTTCCAGAAGCCGTGATCCAGTAGAAGACATGAACAATAAATGTATAAACGAATAATAGCATGATAGCCAAGGCTTATGAGAAGTGGTAAGAAACAAATCAAAAGGAGGAAGTGCTGGAAACCTCCTAGGGCAACTGCTTTTAGGGAGATGCTTCCTGAGGTGTCTGTCATCCAAGCCGAGACTTAACAAAACTCAGACAACCTCAGCTTGCAGCCTTCCAAAGCAATTATTAGGAATTTGCAAAAGTGACTCATCTAGGCTGCTTCCAACACATATGACAAAATGCCTCTAAGAAAAATGCATTACATCAGCCCCAGTTCGTAGGTTCCCATAGCATCTTCCAATGGGTTGGTCCTGAGCATTACCAACCACTCCCTCAATTTGGAGAGAGAATGTGGGAAGTCCTTTGACTCTGTGATTTGTACACTGGCCTTTGTTTCAGACCAGGCTGCAGGCAAGGGAGAAACACCCACTTAGTCACAGCTCTAATGCCCTGGCAAAGAATAGCCACCTGCTTCTTCCAGTTCTGCCCAAGCTGGCCAGGGAGCTCCTGAGCCCATTTGTCACCTCCTGGAGATGGAGCTGACTCAGAACACTAGCAGTCATTTTGACCTGGGATGGGTGGGAGACAGAAGGCTTGGATGGCAAGCAGGTGGAGCTGGTAGCTGTCTATGTAAGATGTTTAGAATTTTTCTCAACTGACTAGTTCACAATGGTGGGAATTCTACTAAAGCGTAGCATGTAATCCATTCGCTCTTTAAATTCCTTCTGGGTTTTCTTTTTGGTGGGTGGGGTGATTTGTTCTTCCATTAAGGTTCAGTTTTGGAGGAGACCACTCTTTTAACACTGTAACTGTTATTATATATGTTATTACATGTAGTCCAAAAATAGACTCATGAGCTGGGGGTGGAGGCACATACCTGTAGCCCCAGCACTTGGGAGATAGAAAAGAGGATTTCTGTAAGCTTGAAGTAGCTTGGGTTACATAGTGTCTCTCTCCCTCTCCCTCTCTCTCTCTCTCTCTCTCTCTCTCTCTCTCTCTCTCTCTCTCTCTCTCTCCTCCCTTCCTTCCCCCCTGCCCTCTGTGTATGTGTGTGCATGGTTTCAATCTTCGCTTTGGCAAATACTATGAAGCAGACGCTATGACCCAAAGCAACTTAGCAGAGGAAAGGTTTCATTTGGCTCACAGTTCCATTATGGAGGAAGTTAGGGCAGGAACTTAAACAGGACCCTGAAGCAGAGACAATGGAGGAATGCTACTGGCTGGGTTACTCAAAGCATCATGCGTCTCTAGTTTCCCTATTCAGCCTATACTTACTGCCTGCCCAGAGAACTGTGCTGCACTTGGAGGGCTGATTCCCCCCCCACCATATCCTTTAATAATCTAAACACTCTCGCCCCTTCCCACGCACACCCTTAGGCCAATCTGATCTCTGCAGTTCCTTAATTGAGAGTTTCCTCTCCGATGACTCTAGGCTGTGCCAAGTTGACGATGAATGCTGACTTAGACAAGTGGGTTACTTCTTTTAAATGGTCACAGGTAGCTGTGGAACCAGTGCACGGTGCCTCTTAAATCTTCATCCTTATGTTCTCTGGATAAGCACACATGAATACTGTACGGGACATTTTTCATTCCTTCAGCCCAGCTAGCTCCACTGAGCCTGGTATCTACGCATACATCTGCAGGCCTAAGGTACTTATGAAAAATTTCCAAGTCTCGAGTGTTCTCAGCGGCATGCTTCTTGACACCCTCTGTATGCGTGTCCTGATGGATGTTGATGGTGTATTCTTGGGTCACCACCGCGAGGATCCTCCTTCTTTCTACAGAAGAAATTTGTGGATAAAGTTTCCATTCTTGACCACAGGGCATCTGAAAGCTCTGGTCTCCAGTCCTCTTTTATCTTTACTGACAGTCATTTCAGAGCTCAATGAACCAGTGCTGTCTCTGGGTTTCTGGGTGCACTGAAGATGCTGAAGAGCTGACCTAACAGGGCTTCAAGGGGGGAACATTGCTCAGTGGTTAAGAATCTTGTGGTATAACCATGAGGATCTGAGTTCAGATCCTGCCACCTACACGGCAGCCCCAGCACTGAGACGACTGTGACAAGAGAGTTGCTGGGACTTGCGGGCTGCCAGTCTGGCTAAAGAACATGAGCTTCAGGCACAGGGAAAGACCCTGCTTCAGTGGAAAAGGCAGAGAAAGACAAGGTCTCACTATGTAGCCTAGGCTAGCCTTGATCCACCTGCCTCAGCCTATCCAGGGGTGGTATTACAGGCATATGCCTGGCAGCTATTTTATAAATATGTTGGTATTATTTTTTCTACAAAAAGTATAGGTACTCAGCAACAATAATTTTTTTCATTATTCTTTTGTTTTTGTTTTTGTTTTTTGTTGTTTTTTGTTGTTGTTGTTGTTTGTTTTTTGGTTTTTTCCAGACAGGGTTTCTCTGTGTAGCCCTGTCTGTCCTAGAACTCACTCTGTAGACCAGGCTGGCCTCGAACTCAGAAATCCGCCTGCCTCTGCCTCCCGAGTGCTGGGATTAAAGGCGTGCTCCACCACTGCCCGGCTTCATTATTCTTGTACAAAACCATAATACTGTAGGAGAATCCTTAGAGAATATGCTGGACTAGGGAGTTAAGACCAGCGTCCCCCATTCCCTACTTTCCCTCCCCCACCATCACCCCTGCCCGATAGCTTCTACTATTTCTAATGTGCTCACATTACCTCTTCTGCAGAAGATATTATATAACCCTTGAGTCTATTTTACAACATAACTAAGCAAAATATTGACTTTTAACATAAAAACTGACCATGTTTAACAAATATTGAAAACCTTTAGTTACTCATAATTATCAAAGTAAGATGGTTCCTTTGGGGGAAAGTTTGTTACAAAAACAAAATAAATTTAAAAAACAGTGCTTAGCCTCTTTGTGGAAATAAAAACTGTCTAAATTACTTGATATCTCCCTTTAGATCTTCTAGAATTGAACAGGGGTCCTTGGTGGTAGTAAATAATAATTGCTTTAGTAAATGAAAAAAAATTAAATATACCATATTCTATACTGACGAATAATGCCCTTACTTAGAAACACGAGGATAGTTCTGGAAGGCCTCCCTGTATGAGACACCTCTGGAAAGAGGAGGCCCATTTGGGGCTTTGACACTATACTTCTCAGAGGGTCAGGTTAACCTACAAGTCTTAGGATTTGTTTATATCTTAGGGTTTCCACTACAAGTAGCAGCTGCAAAAAATAAGACAAGGAGCATCACCCATAATTCTACCATCCTAACACGTGACATGCCTTCATTTTCTTTTGTTCTCTTTTAGTATTTGATTTAATGCCATTATTCCATGCAGCTATGAATACAACATAGTTAAAATGCTATGTTCTTATTCCCCCACTCAACATTATATTATGAACTCTTTTGTCTTGAGGCTATTTTGGTTACAAGGAACATTTATTCAGTTAAGTCAAATTATCTCAGAATAAAAAAAGGAGGGGAGCATGTGCACTGGAGCACTCGCGTGTCTGTGTGCGTGTGTGTGCGTGTGCGTGTGCGTGTGCGTGTGTGTGTGGGGGGGTGGGTGTTTACATGTGTGTAAATGTGTGTGTGCTTCTGTGTGTTTGTGTGTTGCTCTGTGTGTGTTGCTCTTTGTGTGTGTTTATGTGTGTGTGTGTGTGTGTGTGTGTGTGTGTGTGTGTGTGTGTGTGTGTATCTGATCCTGCAGAAATCCAAGGGCAGGAACTAAGGCCCTAAGTCAGCTAAGTGTCATAGGACTTGAGCTGCGACCCGGGAAGCCTCTGTCAACTGAAGTTGCTCTCAGGAGCCTTAGGGGGTGGCAATGTCTCCTCTGATGCCTGAATCTGTGCTGTATAATCTCATAACTGCCGTGTTTAGCACCAGTAATAGTCACAGTCGGCTATGAGACCTTACAGCTCAGAGTATTACAAACCTCTTAGGTTGCTTGTTGTTTTTGTTTTTGTTATTGTTGTTGTTTTGTTTTGGAAGCTAAGGATTGACACCAGGGCCTTATACTGTAACACTGACCTCTATCAGCAGAAGTCTACAGTCAAGTCCCTATTAGGCTGTTCAGTCAGTAAATTGGTGGTGAGTGTGTGTGTGTGAGTGTGTGTATCTGTCTGTGTGTCTGTGTATGTCTGTGTGTCTAGTGTGTGTAAATGTGAGTATGTGTTTCCGTGTGTGTCTGTGTGTGCTGCAAGGAACATTTACTCAGTTAAGTCAAATTATCTCAGAATAAAAAGGTAGGGGAGTGTGTGTCTGTGTGTGTCTGTGTTTCTGTGTCTTTGTTTCTGTGTCTGAGTATGTCTGTGTGTCTGAGTGTGTGTCTGTGTGTCCACTCAGGCAGACACTCTTTGGCTCATCTGGGTGTGGCTGTAGAGTCAGAGTCACATGCTCTGTCATCAGGGACCTCCCAACCCCCTCCCCCCCAGAGCAACCACCCCCTTATGACTTTGTAGTTCTCATGGCTTCATGAACACGAGGCATGGTATCACACAGCTCTTCTATAACCTGGGATCTCATTCTCTAGCTTTCCATCTGGGGCTGCCATAAATAAAACCGTGGCGAACATTTCTGGACATACGTCTTCCATTTCACCTAAATTATATACACTCTGGGGCTGCCACAAATAAAACCGCAATAAACATTTATGAACATACATCTCCCCTGTCACCTAGATTATGTAAAATATTTCTTAAACTATGTAGAGATTACATTTTCTGAATACCCCCAGGACAGATGCCATAATTTGTAATATTTTTATTTTACACATACCTATATCTACCAGAGATGTCTAATTAGGTAGTTATAGGCCAAGTAATGATCTGTGATATCTGGTATTTGCTTTATAAACACTCGGGGGGCCATGTTGCAGATGATAACGCAGTGAGCCTGGTGATGTGCTGAGGACCATTGGAGCTGGTGATGGCTACACAAAGCTTATGTACCATTGTCTTTACTTTGCTATGGACTTCCTAGTGTCCTTCTCTTCTCTCTGGCTTCTTTCCCTGTATACTCAGTGACCGAGTACTGCTCTCTCCAAGCCTCTCAGAAATCTACTCAGGTTACCAGCGAGTGTCTAAGACAAAAGAAATCACAGCTTATGTTCACATTACTTATGTATGTGTGTGTGTTTGTATGTGGGCAAGTGCATTCCCCAGTGGGTGCATAGAGGTCAGAGGGCAACTTGCTGGAGTTAGTTCTCTCCTTCCACCAAGTGGGTCCCAGGCATCGAACTCGGGTCCTTGGCCTTGGTGGCAGGTGTTTCAAACCCAGGACAAATGACTGAGATGCCTATTTAACATATGAAGGTGGACCTGGCCACCAGGTTCTCCCTGCGCCCCTCAGTCCTGACCTGTTACAGGCTTTCCTGGATGGCACACCTGCCCTGTACCCTGAATTCTCCCACCCAGGGGGCTGTGCTACCTTGCCCTAATAAGCCAATCCTTTTGGTTACCTGCCCTCTTTGTCCTCCTGGCATTCTCTCTCTCCCTCTCCCTTCCCCTCCCCTTCTCCTAAATGGCCCAGCTCAGGGTCATGTCCACTCTGAGCTCTCCCAGATGTCCCTGCCTCTGGCTGTGCTCTCCCACATAACTATGATAAACCGTCTCCTCCACCATACCTAGGAGCTGTCCCATTCTTATTTTTTTTTTCTTTTATTCATTCATTTACCAGCTGAGCCATGTCACTGGCTACACAATTTAATTTTTATCATGTGATAACGGATGGTTGGAAACAGCACTCTGAGGAGTCATTGTATTCTGGAAGCGTAGTAGCCAAGGGCCTCTGGTGGGGTGGACAGTGCAGCCACATACACAGGACACACAGGCAGAGCTGGGGGAAGCACTTAACCACATACAAGCCCTGTACTAAATTTTTGCCCTGTGGTTTTCAGACTTTTTGAATTGTAGACTGGAAGCTACATTTTGAGTTTATTTTTAATTACATGAAAACCATATATATTAGCAGATATAATGCATACTATACACACGAACTAAGCGAACTTGTGGGGTGATAAATCTGAGGTCGTGTGATTTTAAAAGCCACAAGGTCAGAAAGCACAGCCGCTTGGATGCCGAGGTTTGAAGACAGACTGGATGAGCTTGAGCCTGCGTCTAGAAGGGTGTGGGATGTTTTCCGATTTCCCTTGATGCCCTCTACATCGCTCTGTCTTGTTTCTATCGCTGGGCTGACACTTGGGGGCAGGGTGAGGAGAGCGGTGGCCAGGGATTCTAGATTTTTTTGTCAGTGACTGGAATACAATTGGACCTCAGTAAAAAAGAGAACAAAAATTTCTCATCGTTAAAAAAACAAATAAACAAAAACCTTTGTCTTCTTCTCACAGATTGTCACATGCTTGCCCCAGATCCTCTCAGGATGCTCATTCTTCAGCACTGTTCCGAAGACTTCCCGATGAGAAAGTGAAAGCTTCAAGGAAGCCTCCAGACAGAAATGAAAAAACGTCCCAGAATTCCCTCCAGAGCATCTGCTGTGGAGTGGGACCCTGGATCCAAGTCACCAGGATCTGACTTGGCCAGATCCTACCTTTAAACTACGGCCGAAGGATTTCCAATCATCTGCCAATCATGACTCTGGCACTATAAACCTAGGTCAGAATCCACAGGAAACACAACTGATCAGCAAAATGTTTATTATTGGGCTAGCAGGGTAACAGTGTGGGGTCTGGATGGGTTTGGGCCAACTTCCCATGAGTCCCCTCCCTCCATTGGCTTCTATAGCCACACTCAGTCCCTCTAGAGCGTTGCCGCGGTTGCTTGGTCCTGATGAGGAGTGGGGAGTGGGTATGGGGCCAGGGAATGCAAAGCGAAGAAATAATCTGGAGTGGTTTGCCCCACCCCCTTTACAGGAAGTCCGGGCAGTTCGCTTGATCGGTTGTTGTCAATTTTTCGATGTCGATGTCATTAGAAGTAAGGATATCTTTTAGGTAGGTTATTGTTTCTGGAGGGAGGTAAGGATTTCTTCCCAGGATCCAAACATAATCCACGTGGAAGAGCCAGAAGAAGGTGGTGCAGGAGTACACGAGAGCATAGTTCTCATAATCGGTGGCCAGGATCCAGTAGGGTGCAGGTGGCATCACTGAGAACCAGAAGCAGCTGCATGAGGAAGGACCAGGACAAGGGAAGCCTCCTCTCCCTCTCCAGGGCTCTGGGGACTCAATCTCTACATAGATGCTGAAATGTGGGGGCCGTGAGAGACACTAAGCACCCTTCCCCCACCCTTCTCCTGCTTCAACCTTCAGGTGCTTGGCTTCTTTTTTAAAAGTATTTGTGCGTGAGTGTGTGCATGCACACGCATGCGCTGGGCGCAGGGGCACATGCCATGTCATGTGTATGGAGGTCAGAGGACAAGATTGTGGAGTTAATTCTCTCCAGCTTTAGGTGGGTTCCAGGGTTCAAACTCAGATCCTTAGGCTCGAAGAGCAAGTACTTTATCCATGCAGCCACGTCACCAGCCACCTTTTAATTTTGAGATGGAGCCTCACTGTATAGCTCAGGTTGACCTAGAACTAGCATTCTTCCTGCCCTAGTCTCCTCAGGGTTGGGATTATAGGTCTGCTCCACCGTGTTTGGTATTTAAAAACAACAAAACTCCCCGGTGACTGTAGTTATGTGTCAATAGCATTGAATAGTTGGTGATCCAGACGACCTCCTTGGGCTAGCTGGGTGCACTAGCACCAATGTGCACACAAGCGCTGCTTAGCAAGGAGGATGGAGAATGCACAGCAAGGGGCTGGGGTTCACCATTCCTCAACAGCCTGCCTGTGTGAAGATGCAGAGGCTGATATGTTGGAGTGTTTCCTCCTGTGCAATCTCAGCAAACCACTGAGCTTTAAGAATGAGATGTGGTAAACACAGATGGTGATGACACACATCTTTAATCCCAGCACTCGGGAGGCAGAGGCAGGCAGGTCTCTATGAGTTCAAGGCCAGCTTGGTCTACAGAGTGAGTTCCATGCCAGCTATACAGAGAAACCCTGTCTTGAGACAACACCCCTCCAAAAAGATATGGTTATGGTTTGTAACCTTTTCTTTTTTGTCTTGCCTTCCCTTTTTTTTTTTTTTTTTTTTTTGATTTGTTTATTTATGATATGCTTGCCTGCCAGAAGAGGGCATCAGATCCCGCTATAGATGGTTATGAGCTACCAGGTGGGTGCTGGGAATTGACCCAGGACCTCAGGAAGAGCAGACAGTGCACTTAACCACTGAGCCATCTCTCCAGTCTAGAGGTTTAAGCTTTTCCTACCAAAGGGCTCATAAAGGTCCAGTGACAGACAGCTCTAGACTGAAGGGGCCTGATTAAAGAGGTTCTTCAGAGAAAAGACTGAGGCTTTATCCTCTCTACCGGGATCTTACTTCCACAGCTAGGGTCCAGGCAGTATCAAACGGTCTTAAACCCACTCAGACACAAACATTCTGTCTTCCCCACACATTGACTGTCTCTCAGAAAGAAACTCACCCCGAGTTTCCTCTTAGCACAGACAACTTCCACATCTCTCTTTATTGGGAAGTATTGCCATTGCTCCAAGCTCATGGAGACTATGGTGCAAACTCCATTTGGGGACCTCCTTCATTTCACCCTGTACTAGAGGTGCCTTCCCGTGCTCTAGACATTTATGCAGTCTTCTCCCATGTCATTCTCTCTATTGGAAACATCCATCTTTCCCATGATCCCCCAAATATCCTAGAAGGTCCCCACAACCACTTAACCTCTCTGTGCTAGTTAGGTTTTTGTTTTTTGTTTTTTGTTTTTGATAACTTGACACAAGTTAGAGTCATCTTGGAAGGAGAGACCCTCATTTGAGCACCTGCCTCTATCAGATTGGCCTATGGTAGGTGGTGTTACCCTCGGGAGGTGGTCCTGAGTTATATATATTTTAAAAATCAAGCTGAGTTATAGGGAGCAAGCCTGCACGATCTCGACTTCAGTTCCTGCCCTGGCTTCCCTCAGTGATGGACTATAACCTATAAAATGAACACACACACACCCATAGCAACAGAAAGCAAACTAGAACACCCTGTATTCCAAATGAGCCTCTCGGTCCTCAACTTCCCCAGCAAACAGCTCCTGCCTCTGGTCCCAGGGCTCCTTCCGTGGCCTGTGCATGTGATACTTCACACGGTGAAGGTACAGCCTCAGTTGCCATGGAGACCCCAGAATCCAAGGCCTGATAGAAACCAAGGCTTATCACCTTCACTCCACCCCCACACTTTCCCGTCCGTATCATGGGGAAATTTCTCTCATGAGGGTTCAGAGAGTCAGGCTCCAATGAGCTCAGTGTCTATCCATCTTACTCGGATTTCCTGCAATCCAACTTCCTTGTTTGTAAAAATGATGAGCGAGACAAACACGCACAGAGCCCTTGACACTGCCGGAGCGTGTCTAGTCTAGCTTCACGATGCTGGGCAGCTTGTTTACCTGGACGTATTTGCTCACAGTCGCATGTGCAGGAAGAACTGCTTTAGACTTCCTTTCTTGTTTTATAAGAACTTCCTTTCTGCCCTACTCTAGGGACTTGACTGGCTGGGGGGGGGGGGGGGTAGAAGCAGGGAGATGTTAGCCCTGGAAGAAGGATGGTGATTTCTCCTGCAGGGAGTGAGTGACTTTAGTGTCTACCCTATAGGCAGGGAGAGGAGCTCCTGAGCATTTCCAGCAAGAGACAACCTCACAGGTCTGAGTTGAATTCTCCAATATAGCTACAGTGCAAACAAAACTAACTACTTTCTCTGAAACGTGTGTGCATTCCTGCCCAGAACTCAGAGGGCAGTCAGAGAGCAGCAGAGTCAGGCCTCTGAAGTGCCTTCACTCTTGTCTCTTGCCTATAAGCTTTGGCATAGGCCAATTGTTCTCTTAACATCTAGTCATTGGGGGCTTGTTTCCCAGGAGATCCGGCTTTTCTCTGAGCCTTGTCTGCTGAAATGCCAATAAGTTTCCTGGTTCCTCCTCAGTGTTCACATAGGCTATCAGCTTGTAAGGACACAGCTGGCTCTGTCTTGCCCGTCATTGCATCCCTGTGCATCCCAGTGCCTAGCCCAAGGAAGAGCACACAGAAAATAATTGTGCATAGAACTGAACCCTGATGACAGGACTCAGATGTGTTTGAACACAGGGCTACTGCTTTCTGTCCACATGTCTCCCTCCAATCCCCAAGGCTTCCTGAGGGAAGTGGATACTCACACTGGAAGAACTGAACTTCCAGCTTGGCTGGCTCTGAGACGTTGCACTGTTTGGCTTCACCCTTAACTTGGTTCATGGTTCCATCAGGACTGTGGTGAGTGGGAAAAAAAGAAACAAGGAAAGGAAAGGAAAGAAAAAAAGAGATGTGGAGAAGGAAGAGACATACAATTAATTAAAAACCAAAGATCAACGAAAGCTTTGTGCCCCAAGGGTCCCGGTGGCCATTGTGGTGGTGTCCGGTGTGGGTGGCTCTTCAAAGGCCACCCACCAGCCCTGGTTCTTCCAGCTGGGACTGTCTGAGAATCAACTGGAGAAAGACCACTCCAGTGGACAAGAAACAGCTGTGGCAATATTCAGGACCCGGGTTCTAGGCTAGCCCTTGCATTTCAACACTGTTTTTTTGTTTGTTTGTTTTGTTTTTGTTTTGTTTTGTTTTGTTTTTGGACTGTTCTCCATTTGCCTTTCAGACATTTGTAAGTGTGCTGGTCTTGGAACTAAGGAAGTTCTCTGACTCTTCAAAAGGGTCTGGTCTATTTCAGGCTAACCGGCAAAGATCCCATTGTTAGATCTCAAACCTGGGACAAAAGGCTGAGGTGCCTACTTAACATATCAAAGAGGACCTGGCCTCCAGGTTCTCCCAGCATCCTTCAGTCCCTACCTGTTCCAGAGTCCTCTTGGCCCTTTCCCCAGCAGCCCTTCCTTATATAATACAGCCATTTTGGTTACCTACCTCTCTTGGGCTCCCTTCTGGGTCCCCTCAATCTCCTCTCCCGTCCCTCCTCTCAGGGCTCAAGGTCATGTCCACAATGGACTCCCCCACATGTCTCTATGTCCCCGCCTCTGGCTACAGTCTCCCTTTTATCTACAATAAACTTTCTCCTCCACCATACCTGGGAGCAGTTCGTTGGTTCTTTCTTTTTTTCATTTACCCATGAACACCGCACAGGGGGAAGCCCCAGAGAAGAGAACAGAGAAGGGAGGTGCCCAGATTGTTACCTCTCCGGAGGTGGCAGAGGCGCTTCCCACCCATCAGTCCTTAAGCAAGGGCAACCATGAGACCTAAGTATGTGTGAGGCAGTCTGGAGGTTAGCGCCGTATGCATGGCAGTGAGGGAGGCTCTGAAATCCAGTTCCTTAGCAGCAGGTAAGGGGGTAGGGAAGGCGCTCTCATATTCCTGATTGCATTGTGGTTTGTCACCACGTAGGGCAGGCCTATGCCCTGCTGTCTCCCTGGAAGATGGTCTGTTTCCATCGGCTAATGGTAACTTAGCAACAAGCTAGACTCTTCTCCTCAACACTAGCATTGGTGTCTTGTTCCGGAATAGTTGTCAAAACACCGGTCTCTGACCATAAATACACAATCATGAAAAGCATGAGTATTTTCTTTTGAATATTATTTTATTACATTTATTTTGTGTGTGTGTGTGTGTGTGTGTGTGTGTGTGTGTGTGTGTGTGTATACTCCTATGGTGTGAAGGTTGGAGGCTAACTTGTGGGAATCTGCTTGATGGCGGGCCCGCCTACCCACTGAGTGATCGCACCAGCTCCCACCTGTGATTTTCAGCCATAAATTAGATGCTTAATTAGATGCTTACTAGCTTGCCACACACTGCTGTAAGAGCTTTTACCTCACTTGATGCACAGACAGCCTCAGGGATGTTAGTTCTATCGCTCCTGGCTACAGAACATCCTAGCTAACCTAAGAGCTCATTCTAATATCTGACTGAAACCAGGCCTCCAAGCACCAAAGCCCGATCCAGTCTTTCTTCCAGCTTCAGGCCAGATCACTTGGGCCCTAAATTCTTGAGCATGGACTGAGAGAATTCCAGCTCCCTTGATGTGGACATCATGGGTTTGGGATCTAATGGGACATAATATTTCACTGAAAACAGGTCATTATTGCTAGGCATTGGTGGCACACACCTTTAGTCCCAGAACTCAGGAAGCAGAGGCAGGTGGATTTCTGAGTTCGAGGCCAGCCTGGTCTACAAAGGGAGTCCCAGTTCAGCCAGGGCTACACAGAGAAATCCTGTCTCGAAAAACCAAAATAAAGTAAAATAAAAAGAAAGAAAAGAAGTCATTACAACTCTCCGGCCTGTTATGATCTGGATAAATGTACCCCAAATGACATGGTAAAGGTTTGGTTCCCCAGGGTGGTGCTATTATGGTCCACAGGAGATGAGAGAGGTTTGTAGGTCACTGGGAGTGAGCCTTCAGAGAGGATTGTGGGAGCCTGTTCTCTTCCTGTTTCTCTTTCCTCCCTCCTGGGATGAATTGTTTTTTCTACCTCCCACCTTCACCAGACGCTCAAGGAATAAAGCCCCTTGATTCCAGATAGGAACTTCCTGAATTTAGGCCTGAATGAACCTTTTCTTTGGATTTTATTGTGAGGAGAGACAGCTGACTAATACAAGGCCTGTAAAATTCCTGGCAAAGGCACTTCAATTCCTGCCATCAGCCCTTCCTGCAGCCCTTCCCTGGGGCTCCAAAAGAAGCAGATGCATGCTGGGAGTCAGCTTTGTACTCTGGCCCACAGGAAGTTGGTAGATGGCGGGATGGCACCGAGAGCCTCTATGAACCTAGCAAACTGAGCAGTTGTTTTCTCGGAGTTGAATACAGTCCTTAGATCTTGAAAGAACAGAAAGAGCAGCCCTTCATCCCCAGCTCTTTGTCACTTGTCTCTGCTCTCTTCATTTCCCCTCTCCAGGGTTCAAATCTAGGCTTCATCCTGTATCAGTTATATGGCCCTTGAGCAAGCTGCTTAACTTCTGTCTCTATGCCAGTGTTTTCTCATCCATGATGTTTATAATAGCATCTACTTTTGCTACATCGTGGAGATTAAGTAAATATATTTTCAAAGAGGCCCAAGTATAGGGGTGGTGAGTGCCTTGCATAAGGGAGATACTTAGATGTAGTTGTTGGTGCTGCAAACTTTGTGGACAGAAGCTAAGCAAGTAGGACCTCATCCTGGGTTTCCTCATGTCTGCTCTCCAGAGTCTCGATCCAGATGTGGATTGACTATCAATGTTCAGTGTACTTAGTGACGGAAGTGCAAACTTCTAAAAGAGATCCTGTTGACATAAGCTAGAGACTACATGTATCTGTCTGGGTACCTGATGCTTGCTTAGCAAAAATAAGAAGGTGCCTGAGCCTGGCGATGTGTCTCAGTGGTAGAGACTCGCTTAGCATGCAAAAGGCTCTGGGGTCAACCATCAGTACAGAACAAGGCTTGGTGGTGTACATTTGTAATCCCAGCACTAAGGAGGATCAGAAACTTCAGGACCTTGGCTATACAGTGCCATGGAAGCCAGCCTGGGCCCTGCACAAGATCCTGTCTTAAAAGAAGAGAGAAAACAATCGGGGGGGGGGGGGCGCGATCCCTATCAGGGAAGCTGGCTGGAGGTGGGACAAATTGACATGGGACAAGGTGAGCCCCCAGTTCACAGAAGTATTTGACAAAACCTGATGGCCTCTGTGAGTATATGGAGAGAAAGGGTTTCTCTCTCGCTTTAGAGGCCAGACAAGGTAGCCTAAAGTCCTTTGCTACAAGAGTCTCCATCTTGGAATGAGAGCAGGCGCGCTGACTGGTACTCTCCACTCGCTATTGCCTCTCTCAGTGTCTGGTATTCAGTAGGTGCTCAGCGGTGGTTAAAGAAGGGAACATATGCATCCGAATCAACCTGCCTAGCTTGAGTAACACAAACCCTCTCCGTGCCCCTGCCTGCCAGAGCACAGAACAAGGTCATCCCAGGCAGGCATGTGCAGTCACTCACCTCAGCTCCTGGTTTAGCACTTTGATGTTTCCGTTGTCCATCAGCGAGTAGTTGGCTTGAATACAGTTTCCTTTCTCAAAGTTCACTGGGATCTTCTCAATTTCGTACCATCTTCCAAGATACTGCACAGACAACAAGCAGAGACGAAACCCAAGGGCTCTCTAGAGACCTACTGACTCTTCCCCATTGTTGCCTTAAAAACAGAGCCCTTTCCAGGGAAAACCAGGCCAAACGGACTGCATCGTCCCCAGCCAACTGGGCAAGATACTGTTTCAAATGAGAATAAATGATTCGGATGTGCAGGCAATGATTGT
This sequence comes from Uromys caudimaculatus, assembly GCA_028551405.1. Taxonomy (NCBI): domain Eukaryota; kingdom Metazoa; phylum Chordata; class Mammalia; order Rodentia; family Muridae; genus Uromys; species Uromys caudimaculatus. Next base: position 23,277,584 of record CM052713.1, read on the forward strand.
ATGCCACGTTCTATTCCTAAAGGGCTTTTTATTTGGATATGTTCTCAGAGTTTCCTTTAGTCAGAACTCGTGTGAAATTCCAGCCTGTGTGAAAGGAAAGGATTGTCTGGTTGGTGGGAAATACCTTTTACCTCCAACAGCTGATAATTCTACAGGGCATCTTGAATTTTGTGTAACTCAGACATGCTGACTGTGGGGCACGTCTGTTTGGAGTTGGTTACTGTACCAATTTATAACCTCTGCAGAGGGCAGTTTGGTAATATTGAGCAAAACTAAAAACACATGTTCTTTTAGCCCAGCAATTTAACTTCTGGGACTATCCTCCCGTTGTAAAGAAATGATGTGTAAATATAGCGTTATTTGTTGCAGGTCTGTCTGTAACAATAAAAGGCAGGGAACAGTCTAGAGAGAGGCTGGAGAAATAAACGATGGTGTATCTCTGATGACATTTTATATACTTCCTGTTAAAGCGTTATATGCAATTATCTCAAAGGTTATCTAAAGAATAAAGAGCATTAATAGTGTCAGGGGTTGAACTGGGGGAAGAGGGGCAATCTCTGTCTTGGACTCTGTTGCTGCCTGTGGATCCCTTTCCCCTAGCTGAGCTGCCTTGTCTGGCCTCAGTGGGAGAGCATTGCTTAGTCCTGATGAGACTTGATGTGCCAGGGTGGGTTGGTGGTGGTGGTGGGGTACGCCCCATCTCTAAGGAGAAGGGGAGGAGGCAATAGGAGAAAGAAGATGGGACTAGGCAGAGAGGGGGGGAGTGGAACTGTGATTGGGATGTATGGTAAATAATAAACAAAGAAACCGAATACAGACGCTTAAGCTGCCTTTGGCGTAACAAGGAAAAGCTTATTGTACGGGGTTTCTAAGGCTGCTGCGGTGAGCTATAAGCTTTAACCAGCATAGATTTATTAATTTATGGTTTTATAAGTCAGACTCTGATCCTAACGTCATGAGGCTAAGACTGAAGTTAGGGCTTCCTCCCTTTCCAGAGGCTCTGAGGGAGAGTGGGCGTCTCTGTTTCCCTGTGTTACATATGCCACCTGCTTTCCAGACTCAAGTTCTCCATGTTTAAGGTCACCTAACTCTGAGCAGACCCTTGACAGCTCCTGTCTCCACGGCACCTCTGTGACTCTCATTTCTTTATCAAACCTCTCTCTCTGACCACAGCTAAGAAAGATTTTCTGCTTCTAACAATTTTTTTAATGTGGTTAAATTGGGTCCACCTGGATAACCAGGTTAATCCGGCCATCTCAGGTCACCTCTATAGAATCCCTCTTATTCTTTTAGAAGGCAGTATGTTCACAGGCTACAAAATAGGCCATGGACATCTGGAAGCTTTTATTTTGGCTACCACAGTCTTATACATATTTGTTTATATATGTATACATTGTCTAAAAAGAGACAGACAATATGTTGTTTGTACTGGCTTTTCCTAGGATAGGAAACTGGGGAGACTAAAGAAAACTTCACTGAGTGCTCCGTTGGACCTTTGGGGTCTGGGTTTTGTCTTCCCCACCCCCACTCTCCTTGGTGCTAGGGTTGGAACAAAGACTTTACACTCTGCTGATATGCTATCACTGAGCTATGTGCACAGCTTTTTTTTTTTCACCATCAGCATTTTAAACTACTTGGGTGTATCTGCCTAGTCAAAATATTAATTATAGTTGTTTTACAGATTTGAAAATCTGTCACCCAGACTGGAGAGATGACTCGGCGGTTAAGAGTGCCGACTGCTCTTCCAAAGGTCGTGCGTTCAAATCCCAGCAACCACATGATGGCTTGCAAACATCCATAATGAGATCTGATGCCCTCTTCTGGGATGTCTGAAGACAGCTACAGTGTACTTACATATAATAAATAAATAAATCTTTAAAGAGAAAGGTATTCTGTCACTCAACAGAGCAAGTAAAGCCTGCATTCACCTCCAAACCCTGAGAAGCATCCTGAAAACCAAGTGACAGTACCATTTCTGTCACATGACTGCTCAAGCACACACCCACATCTTTGACCACCCTTTCCCATCCTTTCCGCAAACTCCAAACACTTAAAAACACTGAAACTTAGCAGAGGCCTTTAATCCCAGAACCTGGATGTGCACGAAGCAGGAAAATCAGGAATTCAAGGTCAGCATTAGATACATAGAGAGTTCAAGGCCAACCTGGACTACCGGGAGAACCTGCCTCAGAAAAAACCAAAAAACTAACAATACCAACAAAAATCAAATGTGACCTTCATTGAAAGTTCCAAAAGAACAACAAGGGTAACAGGTTTCATAGGCATGCCCAGAAAAATTCTCATCTTATAACACGTTTAAAAGTTCTTAACTGTTCAAGGGACCTTAGTGATCCACAGTTAAGAGCAAGGAAGCATGACTTTCCAGAAACAAGGAAACTCAGAGGTGAGAGGCTGACCTGCTCCGTTTCCTCACGATCCCATGTCACTCTGTAAATCTTTCTCAGTGAAGTTTCTAAATAAGGACAACTCAAGTCTAAAGAAGAAAACTGGGAAAGAGGCAATGTCACTTTTATTTGCAGATGATATTATACTCCTCCATACAGAAAGTCCTAAGGAACTGGCTTCGAGCGGCTTTGAGCCGATTCTCTTGCCTTCACTTGCTCTCATCTAATGGTAGAGATGTGTCTGGCCATGCTTAGCTTATTTGGTAACAGGAATCAAACTTAATTTTGTGCACAGTATGCAAGCATTCTACCCACCAAACTATAACTTCAGCCTTCCTAAGGGATCTCAAACACACACACACACACACACACACACACACACACACACACACACAATTGAAATAATGTTATGCAAATTTAAAAGATGCAAGATCAATATACAAAAGTATTTCTATACATGTGAGGGAAAAAATCTGACAATGAAATTAAGAAAATTCCATTAATAATAACACAAAAAGAATAAAAATATTTAGGAATAAATTTAACTAAAAACATGTAGGAACTCATATTTTGAAAACTAAAAAATATTGGTAAGACAAGAAGGTAAACAGAAAGTAAATAGATAGTGTCTGTTTATGGACAAGAAGGGTTAAGGTTGGAGATATTCTTCAAATTTTTCTTTATAGTCTCTGCAGAAATGGACAAACTGATAATAAAATTCATAGGAAAATACAAGGGACGCAGAATAGTTAAGAAAAATAAAGCTGGAGGACTCTTACATTTTGTTTCAAAACTGTGGTGGTTTAAATACGGTTGCCCCAGGGAGTGGCACTGTTAGGAGGGTGGCCTTGTTGAAGGAAGTGTGTCACTGTGGGGTGTGCTTTCAGACGGTCCTCCTAGCTGCCTGGAAGACAATAGTCTTCTCCTGGCTGGCTTCAGAACAAGGTATTGAACTCTCAGGTCCTACAGTACTATGTCTGCCTGGATGCTGCCCTGCTTCCCACCATGAAGATAATGGACTGAACCTCAGGACCTATGAGCCAGCCCCAGTTCCATGTTGTCCTTTATAAGAGTTGCCTTAGTCATAGTGTCTCTTTACAACAATGGAAACCCTAACTAAGATAAAAACTTGGGATGAATTTGTAGCAATCAAAACTGAAGTTATATATAGACATATAAATAGAGTAGAATTGAGATTTTGAAAATAAAACCTCATGTAATGGTCAATTGGTTTTCACTATGGATATCAAGACTATCATCAGATAATTGGTCTTTTAAACAAATGGTTCTGGGACAACTGGAAAGTCACATTGAAATGGAGCTGGATCCTTCTAGGACATGATTTTTAACTTAAAATGAATCAAAGGCTGAAATGCAAGAGCTTACCCTAGAAAACTCTGAGAAGAAGACATAGATGTAAATCATTATTGTCGAACATTAGGCTCTGGGTCTCTAGTATGAGACTGAGTGTTATCTACTGCACCAATGAGGCACTTACTAATCACTGAGTGTTACCTACTGCACCAATGAGGCACTTACTAATCACTGAGTGTTACCTACTGCACCAATGAGGCACTTACTAATCAGGTGCTTGAGTTTGTGCACCTGACACCAGAAGAACACGCAACGTCAGAAAACATGGACAAATTAGACTTGATCAGTATTTTTAAAAACTTCATGTTTCAAAGGTATATTGATAAAGAAAAAAAAAATTCCACCAGATGAGAGAAAATACTTTAAGATATCTGAGAAGAGATTTGTATCTAGCATAGAGGAAGAGCATGTGGATATCAACAATTAAAAGACAAATAACCCATTTTCTTAAAGGCAAAGATTTGAATGGAAGAGTTACACATGGCTGGTAACTATGAGAAAAGATACTCAATACGATTAGCCATTAGGAAATGGCGGTGATGTCATTTAACACCACTATGAAGCCTGCAATAAAAGAAAATGGTAACAACTGCTGGAGAAGATGCAGAGAAATTAGAGTCAGGGGCTGTTTATGAGAGTGATGTGACTCTTCTAACACAGCTTGTCAAAAATTAAACATGCTTGTGGGAGTGGCTGGAGAGACGGCTCAGTGGTTAAGAGCACTGCTTGCTCTTCCAGAGGTCCTGAGTTCAATTCCCAGCCACCACATGGTGGCTGACAACCCTCTGCAGTGGGGTCTGATTCCCACTTCTGACGTGCATGAAGTCAGACACTTGAAAGCACTGCCTTTGGTCCTGAAAGGCTAGTATTGTGTATTCCACAGACAAATCCGTATCAACAGAAAGTAAGCTGGGAAGAAAAAGAGTGTTCTGGTTTGGAGGTGAAGCCCCCATGCTTGGTGTTGAAGGCTTGGTCCTGAGGCGACCAGAGTTCAGAGGTGGGACCTGGAGGAAGTGATTGGATTCTGAGGGCTCTGACCTAATCAATAGATTAATCCCATGATAGATTCACAATATGACGTATTGGGAGGTGGTGACAGTAGGAGGGTCTAGATAGGGAAAACAGGCCCGTGAAAACATGCCTGGGAGAGATGTCTTGTACACAATCTCTTTTCTCCCTCTCCACTCTCTGGTTATCTTTAGCTAAGCTGCCTTCTGTGTCACACATCCTAAGATGCTCTGCTTTCCCACGAGCCTATGGACCATGTGAACTCTGGGCCGAAGACACTGAAACCAGGAGCCGGAATTGATCTTCCCTCTTTCAAGTTGTCCCTTTCAGGCATTTGTCACAGCGATGAAAAGTCTGAGTAATGCAGGTGGAGAGGCTGTTAGTGGGTTTGTGGTTTCTTCTTGAGATAATGAAAATGTTCTAAAACTGATTTAATGATGGTTGCATAACAGTGAATATATTAAAAATCCTTGAAATAAAAAAAATCTTTTTGAACAAGCCAGCAATATGATACATAAATTAATCTTAACATTTTGGGGTTTTTTTTTAATTCTTTTTTAGGGCTGGAGAGACGGCTCTGCAGTTAAGAGTGCTTGCTGCTCTGGAAAAGGACTGGAGCTGGAGTCCTGGAATACACACTGGACAGCTCACAGCTACCTGGGAGACCCAACACTCTACCCATGGGCACCTGTGCAGCTATGCACATGCTCACACAGACACACACAGATACACAGACAGGCACAGACACACAGACACACACACACACAGACACACACAGATACACAGACAGGCACAGACACACAGACACACACACACGCACACAGACACACACAGATACACAGACACACAGACACACACACACACAGATACACAGACAGACACAGACACACACACAGATATACACACAGAGAGACACATACAGATACACACAGAGATACACACAGAGACACAGACACACAGACACAGACACAGACAGACAGACACACAGAGACACACAGATACAAAGAGACACACACAGAGACAGATACACACACAGACACAGATAGAAAAACACACCACACACACACAGACACAGACACCGACAGACAGACACACAGAGACACACAGAGAGAGACACACACAGACACACCACAGAGACATACAGACACAGACAGACAAACACACAGGGACACACAGACAGACACAGACACACACACACTGTACTGGCTAGTTTTGTGTATCAACTTGATACAAGCTGAAGTTATCACAGAGAAAGGAGTTTCAGTTGAGAAAATGCCTCCATGAGATCCAGTGGTAAGGCATTTTCTCAATTAGTGATCAAGGGGGGAAAGTCCCTTGTGAGTGGTACCATCTGTGGGCTGGTAGTCTTGGGTTCTATAAGAAAGCCAGCTGAGCAAGCCAGGAGAAGCAAGCCAGTAAGCAGCATTCCTCCATGGCCTCTGCATCAGCTCCTGCTCTTTGACCTGCTTGAGTTCCAGTCCTGACTTCCTTTCGTGATGAACAGCAATTGGAAGTGTAAGCCGAATAAACCCTTTCCTCCCCAACTTGCTTCTTGGTCATGATGTTTGTGCAGAAATAGAAACCCTGACGAAGACACACACACAAACACACACACATAGACACAGACAGACAGACACACCATACACACACACACACACACACACACAGACACACACACACACACACACACACACATAGAGGAATGAAAGAAAATAATCTTTTAAAGATATTCTCCTGTAGTTCTCAAAGGACTTCTTTAAGTGAAGATACCAGTTGTAATTTCCAAGATATTTTGGAATTTTTACTCCTAAACTAAAATCTAAATCAAATTCCCCATTCATGAAGTTTTTGTTGGTTTGGTTAGTTGGTTGATTTTTGTTTGTTTGTGGTTTTCCATGTTTACTCAACTAAAGGGGATCCTTAAAACACTACTAAAGACAGTCAGTGCAGGCCTTAGTGTGTGGCTTCTCCTTCCTCACCTTGGGCACTGCCCACCCTCTTTTCCCCACCCCTCTCTGAGTCTCTAAGCTCTCCCCTCCTGCTGTGCCTAACCCAGCCTCTAACATCCCCGACACTCCCTCTAAAGTTCCACTGACTGACAATTTTAGTGTTTTTCAAACCAACTGTGCTGCTTCCTAAAAGCAATTAAAACCTTTTAAGGAGAGGGGGCCTTAGGATTAGAGTCCAGGCCATCCTTAGCCATGGAGCTGCTGAGTTCTGACATCTAAGAGCCGTACCTTTCTGCTGCCGCCTTTGCCTGATTCCAGGAAGAAGCATTTAGGAGGAGCTAGTTCTATTGTAGGTAACAAGAAAGCATCCCTGGGGGACTTGTGGCTTTTCCTAGGCCCTGTGTTGAGGACCTGTATTGATAGGAAGCCTAGGTTTGAACCCTATGTGCCTCACCTGAGAGACACCAAGCTTCTGTCTCTGTAGGACAATAGTAGTGAGTCGGCCATTCCCACATCCCCTGACTGCACCTTCACCTCCATAGCTGTGGGAGAGCACTCCCATACACTGAGAGCTTGTACTTAGCACCCTGTGCCCTCCCCTGCCAGTGCCATGGGAGCCCCCATGGCCTGTTGGCATCCATCTATGGGGCAAGCTGAGGTACCCAAGACTTCCCTTATCCCCTTTCTAGCCTCAGAGACTGCTTCAGGGAAATCCTAAATTAGATAAATGCTCTCCCTATTGGGAGCAAAGGTCCTTGAGCTCACAGAGAGCACTAAGGTAGCCAGGGAATTTTAAACACCCAGGGTTGTCTTTCCAAGGGAAAAGATGTAATAACCTGTTTTCCACCAAGAAGGCTGGGAACGGAGGTGGCTGATTGCCTAGGTAACCCTGTGCTATCTGTAGAATCAAGCTATACCTTGCTTCCCCCACACTCCCACCAGAGGTGATTAATAGTCTAGATGACCTCTATGCTATCTGTATGACCAAGACCACACCAGATCCTCCCCTAAGCCCCTAAGGCAACACATGTAGCCTAGCTATAGAACTCACCTTCAAGGAAGAAGTGACATGTGCTTTGAGAGAATTTCAATGTTATATGTCTCCGTGTGCACAGGGGATCATGTTACACCAGGAAAACTTCCCCCCAAAATTATACAGTATTTAAATATGCCTAAAATAAACTGCCCAGTGTCAGACTCTAGAAGTTTGAATGAGCTACTAAGTCATGCCAAACTGGATTTCCTTCTCACCTCATGCAGCTGTTACTCAAATGTCCCTGAGTCTGCAGAGACCCCTCCCTGCACTTCCCCAATCGGGAAGAGATTTGCTCCGGAGATTAAAAAAGAATAAAATGAACCTCTCAGCATGCTCAAAACAAAGGGGAAGTTTGAGTTACCACACCTTTTTCACGTCAAAATTCTCTTGCACGGGAGGAGATGGGCATTTCCCAAGATGGAAACTTTGTCCTTTGCCTGTGGTGAAGAGGCCCACCAGTGTGGTCAGGAGCAACAGCATGGTCGCCATCTTGGGGTTGAGGGCTGCAGGAGGGCCTGGGGAGAAACAATGCAAATGGAGGTGTCTGGGTCTCCCAATGACATGCAGTGATGAAGAGTCCTTGTGGACTAGGTCTTACAGTCAGTATTCTCCTCAGCACTGAGGAGCTGCATCCTGCAGCTGCTGCCAGCCTGGGTGTCCAGCGGCAGTAAGACCATCACCTCAGAGCTTGGAACCTCATTTAGAGCATCTCTTGCTGAATTAACTTCCTTCATGGAACCACATCCTCCCCTGCCCCATTGTATAGTTCTCCAGGGTGGAAACCTTGTCTGATTCTCCTCAGAGAAATGCCAGGCTCAGTAGGGAATACAAATAGTATGTATGCAGAGAATAGGCAAAGAGGGGCACTGAAAAGTCAAAAGGTTTGTGAATGAAAAAATGGAGCCCAAATCCAAATCGTGCATTAAGTGACCTGTAAGATCCATAAGGGAATGCTCCCCAGAGCCTCACATTTTATCTTTGCCAATGTCTTGCTGGGCTGTTCTACCAACCCAAGCTTGGTCCGGGAACCTTGACAAAGAGCAGTATATGGGAGTGGGAAGGCAAGCATAACTCATATGGAGTTCCAATTCTGGCTCTGTCACCTACTAAGTGTAACTGTGCAAAGTAGGCTGTTACTTCTTGGCCTATAAAATAGGACTAAGAGTCATGCCTATCTCAGGAATCTTTGTGAAAAGGAAACAAGATAAAATAAAGCCAGGGGTGCTGGTGAAGGGGGCTACTTAGGGAGGCTTAGGTGGGACGATACTGGAGTCCACCAATTTAAGACCAGCTTTGATGGCATAAGAAGCCCCCCCCCAAAAAAAAGAGAGAGAGAAAATAGGAATATTCAGAGTAGCAACTAACACCATGCTCAGTAAATATTAGATTTCTGTTTATTTTATTTATATAATTTTTGAAATAACATCTCACCATTAGTCCTGGCTAGACAAACACTTTGTAGACTGGGGTGATCTTGAACTCACAGAGATCTTCCTGTCTTTGCCTCCCATATACGAGGAATTAAAGACATGTACTACCTTGCCCAGCTAAATATTAGCATTGCTATTATGAAAGCAGAACCAGGACTGTGTTTCCCAAATGTTTTCCCCATTTGCTGACGGTATTTTTCATAGAGGATGTGCATTTAACCAGAGAAGAACTGTCAACTGATGTGTACGGGTCCAACATTATGTCCATACAGAAGTCCTCTGCTGGGCACGACTCTGGGGCGGGGCGTGGATGGGGGAGTGAGACAGCGTCCAGTTCAGGCTGTGGATGGAGACTTTGGGCTCTTCTCTGCCTCTCTCCCTGGCTTGCCTTCTCTCGGTTCCCTTTTTGTGACTCCTTGCTTCTCACTGCACATGAGCTATTTCCAGCTCGCTGCCTTTCTCCCTGTGATGACTGAGTCAATGCAAGCAAAATGTTCTCAGATCTGAGCATTGAAAAGGATGTGTCATCACCGGAACAATTATAACCACTTTATTATGAGTCTCTGAACCTCCAAATAACTTTAATAATCAATAGCCTTTTCTTCTGAAGGTTTTGTTGCCTGGTTTTCAAAAAGAACGGTTATGTAAGAGGGAGAGCTGCCAGCTGGGGCAGGTTGGGGAGGGGTGGGCTGCTGAAGTTCTCTGGAGCAAAGCTGTGGTGGGACCACCATCTTCAGTCCTGGAGGCCTCCCTCCTTCCACCATCATATAAACAACACCCGTCTTTTGACATTTCAGAGGGTGGAGTGTTTGTAAAAGCCCAGCCTGAACTCATAAAACCTTTTCACCCATTTTCAAGGACTCCTGGACCTCCCTAACAGGCCTAAGCCAATGGCCTTTCCCACACACTGGACTTTAAAGTATGGCACAGAGTAGGTACACTCTACTGCATCTCGGCAATGGACAGGACCTTAGAGGTCATCTATTCAGCTCTCCCCACCCCCAGCTCCTGCCAGGTGTGCAGCTGGGGAAACTGAGGCCTGGAAGGGAACAGGACTATGACAGGGCCAGCTCTCTATCCACCGCCTCTCTGCCATGTTCCCTCCCGAGTCCATCTTTGTGCCTGTGAGGCCTGTTGAGCTCTGTCTCACCAGCGATAACAAGTCAGCCCGTGTCTAACTCTGACAAATGTCTCATTACAAGATGTTCTCTTGTGGGCTGAAACTTACCCTTGAGTTCTGTGGGAGGATTCAGAACAAGGCTAACTCCCCTTGACTGCACAGCTTCCAGAGACACCGTCTGCTAGTTTGAGTTTTCTTCCTATAGCTAGAAGTCCTCGAGAGGGGAGAGGCTGAAAACATCACGTTTTCCATGCTCCGTCCATTTGGATTCATGTAACACTGACAGAACATGCTATTGGCGTGCACGTATAACTAGGTAAAAGATGCGTGCTTTACGACACATCATTTCCTATCTTCTAATGTCACGGGAAGGTCATCGAGGTGGATTTACTTTTTGAAGTAAGCTTAACTTTAATAATTTTAACTGACTACCAAACAACTTTAAGGCAATTCTTCCAAGACTGCTGCATCCTGGACCGGGCAGTACCTGGATTGCAGGCACACTGAGGGTCAAGTACACTGAGCTTCTCCTTGAGAAGCGATGGTCTGGGTACCCACTGTGTACGCTGTGCAGAAGCGCTCATCTGGAAGCCACCTGTGCTGAAAGTGACCCTGTTCTCTGTAAAGGTCAATTTGCTCAACATTAGCCCAGGTCTCCAAGAGCATGTGTGTCATGTTAGCCACAGTCCCTAAGCTCAAGCAGCTGTCCAACATTAAGCAGATGTCACATGGCAAAACAAAATGTTTGCACGGGTGAATAGATCTTAAAAGCAAACGAGCGCATGTAGCCTTTGAACGGACAAGAACCATATCTTTTTAATTTATTTCTTTTTTTTCTAAATAGTCCTCTGTCCTCAAGCTTGCTATTTAGTTCAGGCTATCCTACAGTTTGGGATCTCTGCTTCACAGTGCTAGGGCTAAAGGATTACACCGTTATGCCCAGCAAATGGCATATGCTAAACAAAACCATTTTGTGTCCCGCTGTTCAGTATTCTGATCACACAAATAATTCCACTTTTGGATGCTCTTACTGCCAGGCGCAGTTGAGTCACACTAGAAAATTCATCTGGTGCTGTCTTGCCATACAGGCAATGTTCTCATGGTCTCCTTTGGATAACAGGAAGGGTGTGGAGCAGAAGCAGCCATCAGGGCAAGCACAGGGCTTAGCTACCCCTCCACCTGAAAACAGGTGCCTATAACACTTACCTTGGAAGTCTGAGGAAAATGAGATGGAGCCTGTAAAAGGCCTCCATCGGTGCTCCCTGAAAGTTTAAAACTGAAAGGAAGGCAGTGGGAATCAGGGCGTCTCTGCTTTAACCATTGATATCCTAAGTGCAAGTTCAAACTATGGACATACCTCTCGGATCAGATGAAGGCGGTTTCCACACAGAATCCTCCAAGTGAGGTGCCTGGCTTCTCCCAAGTCACTTTATAGGCTCCTATCAGGCTATTGCCCTTTGAGAGTCAGGCACGCCACACCCCCCACAGCTCAGGGAGACTGGCCTCAAAGCTGAGCTCTGTATGGGGCACAAAGATGGGATGCTGTGTCTGTCCCCTCCCTTAATTTCCTTCACAGCTGCTCCCTGAGAAAGAAACAATGAGATATTGTTTGTGTGTGAGAGGGAAACAAAGTTGCATTTTTGTTCAAAACATCTTTTGTTTTTTTACTTTGTGGATTTTCTACTTTTTTTTTTTTTTTTTTTTTTTGTTTCTCTCAGAATGCTCTAGTAAGTTCCAGCAAGATGGGCTGTACTGTGTTTCCAAACATCTGGTATTTATTTTTTTCATTTTTGTGTAAATGAAAAATCAACAGTTTCATTTCCTGAAGTGGAACCGGAACGCTGCACCCCATGAAGTCCTGGCCAGGAATGTGGGGATCAGAATTATTAGATCCAGGGCAGGTCCCTCAGTGAGCTTCAGTTTCCCCACTGTGAAGTAAAGACAGACATTACGGTCTTCACTAGAACGGGGCATGTAAGGAACACAGCAGTTCTATACCAGGTGGGGTGAAAGTTGGGAGTGTCCAAGCATCTTCTGCAGTTCCTCTCTCTGCACCCTTTGCAACACACCCTTGCACGGCTTGGAACTGGAAAGTGGGGTACAAATTTACAATGGGGACTTTTGGCTCAGTCACAGTAGGGCATACCACAGGTACCCCCAGATGACTACAGACTTGGAAACCCAATGAATAGACAGTAGTTTCTAATAGTTCCTCTGCAGTGTGGACTGCCAAATGAATGAATTGAAGAGGCATGCTGAGCATTCCAGTGTAATTATACAGCTTGGCTGCTATTTAAATTCATCCTCAGATCTTCAGCCTCAAAGATGCCTGTAGCCAGAGTTATGGAGGCCACCTCAGACCAGCCTCTGCTTTTAACGTTCAGAGTTGATAGGGTGACTGCATGCTCTGTAAGGACCTACCTTTCCCCACATATCTATAATTTTATAATAATTTTCTACCAATGGTGCTAGGGACGAATCTTACTGTAGATGGTGGAGTGGACAGTAGAAGGAAGAGCTCAGGGGACTGGACTAATCCACAAAGTCCCACATGCTGTTCAGACCACCTGATACCTCAGAGATGAGGCACTTAGTGATTTCTGTGTCAATACAACCAGGTGGGACCTGTCTAACCTCTGTCGCTGATGGGTCATTACTACTCACATCTGGGGACTGAATCTGTGACATTAAGGAGTGAATCTCAGGAAGCCTCTTGCCTTTAGTGTCCGAGAAGGGCACAGGGCTGTGAACCAAGGCAAGAAGTCCATCTAGATGAGACATTGTTACTACCTTGCTTCAGGCCTTGGCAATGCTCCTTTGCTGTACCGGGTTCCAGGTGCTCTCTGCTTCCATGTTAGCAGCCTGTGGATCGTGGCTCCTACTGCAGGAGGGAAAGACAGGACTAAGCAAGGCAGAAAAAGGAGGCTAGAGGACGGTCCTACCAGCTTGAGGACCGTTAAACCCCTTGGGTCCCACACAGCTCAGCTGGCATTGGTCAGTGCCAGGAGACCCCTGGCTGCTCCCTGCCTCCCACACCACCAGCTTCCACCAGGCCCTTGGGCCTCCTGGGGAGCAGCAGGATTCACAGGTTGCCACTGCTCACTGTGTGTCCTCACCACAGGGAAGGAGAGACAAAGAGCCAGTGTATGCAGTGAGGAAGGAGGGCGGGAGCCTCAGAACGCAAAGGGACCACATCCTGGATGCAGGACATGGGGTGGAGGGCTATTTTCAGATGAGGCTGTTCGTCCTGAACCAGGAAATGGTGAACACAGGTTCTCTTCTGTGCTCTGATGGGAACAATATGAGCTGTGCTGCCCAGCATGCAGCTATGAATCCATCTTCTGGTCACAAAAGAGGAGCCGCAAAGAAGCCAAGAAGCATGCGCTCCCCAGCGCAGGACTGGAGCCTTTTCAGAGTCCAAACAGTTTCCTGGTGAACTCTGGTAACCCAGGCCCAGGCAAAAGAGACAGTCACATCCAACTGCATCCTGTCCTCACAACTTGTTTTGATACAAGAATTTCATCTGTGTGTTGTTTTCAGGGTCTTTCTCAAGGGTTTGCCTGGCACTCAGCCTAGTGGACTTTGGTGACTGGGAGGGCTGTCTTCCAACATCAGATTACTGGTTTAGGAAGGAACATTGCCTGATTTTTCCTTGACAGTTTAATCACCTGATTCAAGCAGTCTGTTAAACCTTCCAAGAAACTGCCGGACTGCATTTATGTTGTCTCTCTCTTTTCCTCCCTCCCATGGGTATGTGGGGTGTGTGTGTGTGTGTGTGTGTGTGTGTGTGTGTGTGTGTGTGTGTGTGTGTGTGTTGGAAAGCCGCTGTTGCTCAGATGAGCTCTGAAGCCTTTGGGCTTCAGGAGAGAAGCACCTTTTTATAGTAAGGTTTTATTGGCTGGGTCAGACTCTTCTTAGATTTTAGTGCAAATTCCACTCCTTAGCCAGGTAGAAGAAGGAAAAGAGAAGGGTTCAGGATGCTAAGAGGATAACACCTTCATGAAATTCAAGGTAGACTCAGTGCTCAGATACCGTCCACAATGGCCAGGGATCGCTTTCCCTGCAGAACACTGGTGTTGCTTGTCCTCCTGTATCCCAAGGGTCACCCATATTCCTGTCCCAGCTTCCTCTGTTCACCCCACACTCTACCCCAGAGCTCATCATTGACCGTTGCCTGGATACCAAGAGAGAGAGGACAGTGAGTGAATGGTCCCTACAGGGAGCCTCCTCCATCACAGGTAGGATAAGGCACGCAGGCCTCACTGACTCAGCCAACTGGGCAAAAGGGGAAACTGAGGAAAACAACCAGGAGAAGAGAAGCAGAGAAAAGCCAGGGCTGTAACTGGGAGACAGAGGGCACATGCCTCTCTCTCCGTGCCCCTTCCTTGAGAAGCCTCTTTTTCCTGTCGTAATGACTCCTTGGTTCCTGTGGCTGGTGGACTCCATCCTTCACCCTCACAGACGAGGTAGCCCTTCCATCGCAGATTTAGATTCCTAAATAACAGTCCAGTTTGCCAACAAGAGAGTGAAATTTATAGCTCTACACTCTATAAACAGTGAAATCGCTGCCAGAACCCCAGTGAGCCTTGCAAACGCCAGAGGCCAGAGGTTGTTCTGTGGTTCTTGGAGCAATGAAGCATTCTGTCTCCTGCGCAGGGCCTTCTCCGACAACATCCCTGCCACTGTGTCCCCAACCCTTCTTCCCTCCTACCATGTCCCCATCACTTCTTTCCTCACACAGTGTTCCTGTCCCTTCCTCATCCCATGACCTTTCTCAGATGTCACTTTTCATTAAACGCCTTCCTGGTCTTTCAAAAATAGCACTCACATCTTTATTAGTCCTCACCTGACACTGTAACTGCATTTCTGTTTTCTTGCTTACTGTGTTCCCGATAAACGTACACTCTGAACGGGTAGGGCATTTGTCTCATTGGCCCGTGGCTACATAGCACGTAGTGGGTGCTTCAAAAAAAATCTCCTTTGAATGGATACTACCCCAAGATTTTAATGCACATTCAAAGATATAAAACAAAGAGCTAGAGGCAATATTCTAGAAGCTTCTATCATAATTAGTTTGTCAGAAAAGCACTGACCTCTTGGTTTCCATCTGAATCATTTTTTTTTCTAGAAATTGCTGATCATTGAACAATACATAATTAGCTTTTCTTCAACATCACAGAAAGAATATTTCCTTCTACTCTGTCAAAGGACAAAATTGCAACTAGCATAAAGACCTCAGTTGCTTTTAGTTGCAATTCTACTGTATAGGAAGGGGTTTCGGGAGGCTGGGCAGGACAGAGGTTAGCTTTCTCCATAGAGAAGGCCAGATAAAATCAGAAACATAAGACAAAGCTGCTGTCCCAAAGTGACCTTCTGAGGCAAAAGGGCAGGGGAAGTTAAGGAGACAGAAAGAATTCTGGCTTAGGTCTTTCACTGGCTGAGAGTCAAAAATTTCAACACAGTGACCAAACCATTGTGAGACTGCCTGCAAAGATGGCTGCTCCTTTTTTGAGATGGATCTCTAGGAAAAGTATTAAAACAGTGGACAGGCCGTGTGGATGTTTGAATATGCTTGGCCCAGGGAGTGGCATTATTATGAGATGTGGCCTTGTTGGAGTAGGTGTGGCCTTGTTGGAGTAGGTGTGGCCTTGTTGGAGTAGGTGTGGCCTTGTTGGAGTAGGTGTGTCGCTGTGGGGGTGAGCTTTGAGGCTTCTAGGCTCAGGCTCTGCCCAATGTAGAATGAGAATCTTCTCCTGGCTGCTTTCTTATCATGATGTAGACCTCTCAGTTCCTTCTCCTGCACCACGTCTGCCTGGACACTGCCCTGCTTCCTGCTATGATGATAAGGGACTGAACTTCTGAAACCATAAAGCCAGTCCTAATTAAATGTTGTCTTTTATAGAAGTTGCTTTGGTCATGGTGTCTCTTCACAGCAGTGAAACCCTAACTAAGACAGGCTATGCTTAAGATCAATGAAGATTAATTTCATGACCTTTGGGTTTTTAATCTAGCACTTTCTCATCTATAAACCTACACAACGTCTCTTATCAAATCACCTTGATTCTCTAGACAAGAGAAACAAACAAGCCAGATAATCTTCATTTAATTTTAAAACCTCACTTGATCCTTAAACTTAGTTATAAATGACATCCTTAGAATCATATCATTTCAGAAGCTATAAATCACATATATAGGTACTGCTAGGTGCACATCTTGTTATCCCACCATGTCTCTGCATGCCTGCCCCTTGCTTAATAAATTCCAACTTAGCTTCATACTCACTCATCCTGAAGTTCTTTTCCCTGTGATAACATGGCTTCCCTGAGTGATCGAGAGATGCTACACAGTTATCAGCACAGAGTTGTGTCTCCTGCTGCTTTGACATTTTCCCTGTCAAAGCTTTAGCTGTGGGATTTCCTCATGCTAAAAATAGCCACTTGGGGGGGGGGGGGGAGAGGGTTGGGGGGGGC
>CM052713.1:23294875-23310487 GCA_028551405.1 Uromys caudimaculatus
GCCCAAGTTTCACATAACAGTAACCGCTGGACTGAGAGTGAGGTCCCAGATGGAGGAGTTGGAGGAAGGTCTGAAGGAGCTGAGGGAATTTGCAGCCCCATGGAGGGAGCAAGAGAGTCAATGGGCCTGATCCCCCACCCCCCGGTCCTCCTGGAGTTTGGACCACCAACCAAAGAATACACATTGATGGACTTATGGTTTGGACCACATATGTGGCAGAGGATGACCTCGATGGCCATCAGGGAGAGAGGAAAGGCCCTTGGGCCTGAGGATGTTAGAGGCCTCAGTGAGGGGGAATGTCTAGGCGGAAATATGGGGATGGGTGGTCGGGAGGGGGGTGGGAGGTGGAATTCCCTCCTAGAGGCGGGTTGGGGAGGGGATGGGGGGTATCCAAAGAGGAGACTCAGAAAAGGGGAAACATTGGAAATGTATATAAAGTATCAAAAATAAAAAAGGAGGAAAAAAAAAAGTAATCTCCATTTCCTAATAAGTGGGTAAGTGGCTTTCTCAATCAGCAGAGACTCCCCGTTTGTCCTGCTAAAGTGATTTTTCTTTCACCAGTTTAAAGGTAGGCGTAGTTGTACTGTTCGTGAGAAAGCCAGTCTGAGAGGTCCCTTTGTCATCTTGGATCCTAACCACCCCACACAGTGTCACTTTCTGCCTTATGTTTCCACAGCTCACCTTACTGTGCCCTCACACCATGTCAGGCACCACCTTCATGCCCCTCTCTTCCTGAAGGTGTCCAGTCCCTCAAACAAGGGCATCTGGCACATGCCCTGGGTTTACTAAGTGTTGTTGCTGCATAGAGGATAGAATGAGAAATGAAATACTTAATTCTCAGTACTTGCAGGGTTTGTTTTTTTAGGAAAGACAATGAAGTAATAAGTCAGATGTGATGATACACTCCCAGCTACTCGGAAGGCCGAAGCAAGAGGATCTCTTGAACCCCAAAGTTCAAGATTGGCCTGGTCTTAAGAAGAGGAAAGAAGAAGAGGGGGAGGAGGAAGAGGAGAAGAAGAAGCAGAGAGAGAGAGAGAGAGAGAGAGAGAGAGAGAAGAAGAAGAAGAAGAAGAAGAAGAAGAAGAAGAAGAAGAAGAAGAAGAAGAAGAAGAAGAAGAAGAAGAAGAAGAAGCCGCCCCAGGCAGTGGTGGCACACGCCTTTAATCCCAGCACTTGGGAGGCAGAGGCAGGCAGATTTCTGAGTTCGAGGCTAGCCTGGTCTACAGAGTGAGTTCCAGGACAGCCAGGGCTACACAGAGAAACCCTGTCTTGAAAAACCAAAAGAAGAAGGGGAAGGAGAAGGAGAAGGAGGAGGAGGAGGAGGAGGAGGAGGAGGAGGAGGAGGAGGAGGAGGAGGAGGAGGAGAAGGAGAAGGAGAAGGAGAAGGAGAAGGAGAAGGAGAAGGAGAAGGAGAAGGAGAAGGAGAAGGAGAAACAATGGCTAAGTGTTTCCAAGTGCAGTTGGAAAGTTGGAAGATGACATCCACACCTGCTATGGTTAAGCACTTTCACAAACAACATCTTTTGGCTAGAGTGTCATCATTGCCTGCTGCCTGTGCCCTGGACTACTCGATGCCTGACTCTACCTGCCCTTGGGGGTTGGAGGTGAGGTGGCGTGGAGTCAATGACAGACTTGGGGAGCAGGTGAGAAACGCTACAGCAAACTCATCTGAGCGCTGCGGCATGCTCCTTTAATATCCTCCACCTGTGCCCCATTGGTCTCAAGAAAGCATCTCTTCTAAACGGCTGTTCCCGACTGGCTGACATCGTCTGTGCCAGCAATCCTTGGTCTCTCAGGCAGTCTTCAATTAGGTCCTCCTGCAGGAGATGCCTTTGTGGCTGCACAGTCTGAGGTGTTTACACAGAGGTGGCCCCTCTGTTCCTGCTACAATTGCCAAGTCCAACTGCACCACCCACCCCACCCCCAGTTGGTAAATTGTCCTAAATGGAAGGACTCTGGCAGAGTAAACTGAGGAATTGTTATTGGGTAATCAAGCCTAAAGGTTTCTGGTTACTTGGAAGGACCCAGAGATGGTTTTAGCAATTTGATCTCCAATAAATCTTTCTTCCTGCCCACGGAGTAGTCTAGTCTAGTAGTCTATCTATGCTATCGATTATAATCATTAGCTCAGTAATGAAAATGGGTTTGCAATGAACTGCCTCTCAAACACCAGCTGTGTGAGTCTCCTAAAAAAAACCCAACCACATGTTTGCCATGCTCAGCACAGTTACTCTCAGGGCTGCCCCAGCTAAGTACACTCAAACTGCAGTTTTCTGCTTCCCAGATCCCTGTTACTTTGACATTCGATGGTGTCAGTCCTTGTTCTGTTAGGACGCTTCCCTTAGACACTTCATGATTTATTCATGGTGTCTCTTTCCTCTCCTTTCTACCTCTTTTGGTCATTTCCTTTATGTCAAAGAGTTGGGACTAGTTGGTACCAAGGATATCAAGTGTGAACAAAAAAAGTGTGTGTGTGTGTGTGTGTGTGTGTGTGTGTTTTCAAAACAGGGATTCTCTGTGTAGCCCTGGCTGCTCTGGAACTCCCTCTGTAGACCAGGCTAGCCTCAGACTCAGAGATCTGCCTGCCTCTGCCTCCCAAGTGCTGGAATTAAAGGCATGCGCCACCACTGCCCAACACAAAAACTTAAGGAATGAATGTTTGCAGAGACTGATTAGAATCTCAGTGCTGTGTGGAGGTTGGAATGTTGCAGGTCTAGCAGGCATGTCACCTTATCTCAGGCTAGTCTCAGCCCTTGGAACAGCTGTTCCCTGCTCACCTCTGTGTCAGAACGAATGTCCTATGACTAATAGAAACTGTTTGGTATCTACTAAGTTAGCAGACTGTTAGCTTCCACCAGTCCAAACTATCATCAGAAAGCTTCCCTCATCTCAGTGCATGTACCTGCCAATGTATTTTAAATTTGCCTTGATCAATGACATTTTTTGTTCTGTAAAATTATAAAAACTTGCCAGGCAGTAGTGGTGCACGCCTTTAATCCCAGCACTTGGGAGGCAGAGGCAGGTGGATTTCTGAGTTTGAGGCTAGCCTGGTCTACAGAATGAGTTCCAGGACAGCCAGGGCTACACAGAGAAATCCTGTCTCAAAAAACCAACAAACCAAACCAAAACTACAAAAACTTCATGGAACTGCTTTCACGTTGGAATATGGAATTTATGATGACCTAAGTCTGTGTTCCTGGGGCCATGGTCACTCAAAATGTCTCCAGTAGTAACTGTTTCTTATTCCCTTTAAACATGAAGAAGCCATGACCACCCTGCTATCTGGAAGGCAGGAGGCCTGGGTTTGGTCCTGGCTCTCCTACCAAATGCTTTATTCACTCAGACACATATTCAACACCACACACTAACGTGTGGAAAACAGCCATGTACCTAGGAACTCTAGGGGTCCCCATGGGTTTGTGGTCTGAGTGCTTGGCCCCTAGCTTGTGACATTATTTAAAGGCTATGGAGCCTTTAGGAGCTAGTGTCGGGATGGAGGTTGACTAACAGTGGGCCTAGAAGGTTGTATCTGCCTCTGGACCTGCTCTGTATCTCCATCTCTGCTTCCTGATTTGTGACCCCGTGACCTTTAAAGGCTAATCTTTGTTGTCCACTTATCAACATCTAGAATTCACCAAAACCCAAGCTTCTGGGCACTCCAGTGAGGGATTTTTCTTGATCAGGTTATGTGAAGCAGGAAGACCCACCCGTCTTTCGATAGCAGTCCACATAAAAGGGCATAGAAGGGAGCTTTGCTTTTTGCCCACTTGCTCCTCCGCACTCTTGTTGGCATGCTCACCCATCCTGTTGCTGAGACAGGTCTTAAATCCAACTTGTTCAGCATTGCAACCTGAACCAACAGCTCTCCAAGAATTCTCCAGGACTCCAGCCCCAGACTGGGACTACAGAGAATCCAGTCTCAGGGACAAACAACTACTGAATCTGTGGTTTTTCCATCCCAAGACAGCCATGTTGGACTACACGGACCACCACATCCTATGACCTAGTCTAATAATTTGTTTAGTCTATTCTGTTCCTTTAGACAACCCCATAATACATTCCCATAGCCATAGATGGAGCTCCTCCACCAAGCCTTCCCTCAGCAATGGACTGAGCTTCTAAAACTATGAGACAGAATAAGCATTTCCTCCCGTGCATCTGCCGGGTACTTCATCACAGTGATTTAGAAAGCAGCTAGCGTAGCTGCCTTGCTCAGATGTGTTGGAAGCCCCAAGACTGCTCGAGAGGCAGGTGTGCTCTGTTCATGGCAGACGGCTGCCCTGAACACACCCTCCTGGGTGAGCGCACCTGCTGGCACAGGAGCTTTGCTCCTTGCCGCTGAACTAGTGAAAGTAATAGCCCTGGACTACAGGCTGCTGTGCTTCAGTGCTGGCTTTTGAATGTTGTCTCTAAGCATGTCACATCCTGAAAGCATGTGTGACTTCGAACTCCCTGAGAGAGTCGAACAATTGAGAAGCAGAGAGGAGACTTGATCACATGACTTTTCTAAAGTGATGCAGTGAGAATCCGAGCACTCACATAGCTAACCATGTTCTGCAGGGAAAGAAAGGAGACTCAGCAGTCAGAATTTATCACCCTCAGGTTATATTTTCTCCTATTCTTTCTTTTTCTATATACTACTTTAATTAATACTTTGAGGGTTTCCTACAATGTCTTTTGATCATATTCACCCATCACCCCAACTCTTCCGGGATCCCCCATCTCCATCCTCACCTCATTCTATCCACCCCACTTTGAATCCCATCCCATCAGGTCCAGTTTGTGTTACCAAATATCTCCCGGAAGTGGGGCCTGCCCTGGCATGTGGTTGACCTACCAGAGGTCACATCATTAAAGAAAACTGACTAGTCCTCTCCCAGCTGGTACTGATATCACATATCAATAGTTCTCAGCTCGTGGCAGGATTTTGAGCCCACTCCCCTTCTCCTGCTGGAGTTTTATTGGGTTTGCGGTTCCCTTCTCAGCAGAGTGAGGATGAAACCAATCTCTTACTAAGCCTCCCCTGACCCTTCTTTAATGGGTTCCAGGACTTCCAACAAGCTAAATAAGTGCTCTGCCACTGAGCTATGTCTCCTGGCTCTAACGAGTTCCCAAGAGGGCTGAGCTGTCTGTGACAGACAAAGGCCACTTACTTGACAGCAGAATTGAACCAGGGCTTCCACTCTGGCCAGCATCAAGCTGTAAGAGCCACTACTCCTGGAGCTAGCTACTGGGGCGCTGGCTGGCTGAATCCTCGGTTCAGTTACCACAGCTCTGAGTTTTTCCAGATGTTCTCTGGGAAATGATACTTATCTGTTTTTGCAATCCTCTAAGAAGCAAGGTCACTTCCTGCATAAACACAACTTCATGGCGGGTTACCACACACCTTCCCACACGGAAACCAGGGAAGGCTTTGGCAGTGCAGGAGCAGTCAGGTGTGAGTTCAGCTTTGTTTTTCTGAACTTCCTAAAACAATAAACCAGCTGGTTCCTGACATGTCCAGGAATAAGGAGATGGCTTGTTCTGGCTCTTTTACTTCTCTGGCGGACCCAAGAGATGTTCTTAAGATTTCTGAGAAAGATTTTATTATGGTGTATTTATAATCTGGAACCAATGATCCCCACGGAAAGTTAGGTAGAGCTATAGTTTTGATCCTGTATCATCATCGAGGTCATCATTGCTGTCACCATCACTGATGCCAAAGGAGTCCATGGTACAGAAAGCGTTGGAGCCCTGCCAGAGGAGCTTTAGGGTCCTGTTGACTTGACAGTTTATGATGTCCACTCCATCACACCCTAGAAACTCAACTTTTTTTCTTTTTACCCAAGTCCTTCTGAGTGAGGAATTTGCCTTTGTCCAAAAGCACAGACTTGCCACTTGGATCCACAAGGAAAACCCAGGCCTCCCAGGCAGGAACATCTGCTCCCTCTATGATGGAGAGGCTTCATCCTGGAGCAGACTACCTTGGAGAATGTATTAAAATAAAAACAAAGTGCACTTCCTGTCCAGATGGGTCTCCTCAGTGGAGAAGGGATTGAGAGATGGGACCACCATACAGCACCAAAGCCATAAGAAAGATAGGCGGGAACATACCCTACCCCAATACGTCCTCTATTCAAATCTAAAGCTCAAATCAGCATCCCGAAGATGACTGGAAAGCCTTTATGTGTTTCTTCTCTGTTTTAGCCTGTTAGAGCTGCTGAATACAGAATTTTTCGTAACCCTATGGTTACAGTGTCTCTGACTGACCAGCCAGCTGCTAAGTACTGGCTACTATCAGATATGCACTTTCCACAAGTTATTTCTGTTAAGGTGGTGGGGACTATGTTGGGTTGGTTATGTCGCCAGCTGTGGAAGAGAGAACAGGCTCATAGAAGCTGTTGACTGCCTTGTCCAACATGACATAGTGAATTTCTCCTGCCCTGGGACTTCCAACACATGGTCGTGCATAGTGCACGAGCTCAGTAAATATTTTTAGAATAAGCAAGGACATGAAGATATGTGCAAGTCAAAGAATCAGAAGTGAGGCCAGACTCAGTCGGTTCTTGCCAGATCCTGCAGGCCCCAAGCAATCCCAGAAAACCTCCATTTGTGTATATCCGAGGAAGAATGAGGTTGCCCATGAACCTGAAATTTGGAAGTCCATTCATTCTGTTTTAGGAAAAAAATAATCACATGATGTCACAGTCAGAACCACAAGGACTAGCGTCTTAGTGGCCACAGCCCTGTCTGAAACCATCACACTCCCATAGCAGCTGCTTGACGGTGATTTAGGCTGTCTTTATGTTCCCCAAAGAGGTGTTGGGTCAGACGAACCAAGAAACGTTATGTCCACAAGATAATGGCTTTCAGGACTTTCCCTACATGGTACTAGAGAGGACATGTTTATTTCCAACTGTTTTGTGGGGATCAGGGGAGTCCAGCCACACTTCAGTTGTGACAGTCATAGAAAGATGGAAGTGAGAACTTTTGGGCCACTTAACTTCTTACAGCATCCCTGAGGAGAAGGTGTGGTCCCTGCATATGCTCACCTCCTCCAACATCAGCGCACCATCAGAATCCACACCCATTTATTGAGGCTCCTCAATTTCTACTTTCTCCACTCTGCTTTCCTGGTGGTGATGTCTCAGCTCAGGCCACCATCTTGCTGGTTGTGACCTGGACAGGTACCAGTGTTACAAAGCTGGTACCAAGTGTCACAGCCATGGTTGGAATGGCATTTGACCTGAATCTTGGATAGTAACTTTCTCTGATGAGACAAGGATTTTGAGACCTTCTAAGGTTCCCCTGAGGTTTCCCCTATCTCATCTACCACCCAGCCTATTTTCGAAAACAATGGCTACTTTAACAAGCATGTCCCCTAAGAGTCAGTCATTTGGTCCACACCAGGAGGGTGTGCTGCGCTGTTCTGGCTTCTCCCTTTGAAGAGTTTCTTGCCTTCAGCATAAGTAATGATCCTTTTCAACTAGTTGTCAAATAACCTTTATACCAGGTGACATGGCCACCATCCAAGCAGAATCCTGAAGAGTTAGTAATTGTGCATCTGACCCAACCCTGCCTAGAGAGCTCTCATCTCACCTCAGCCACACAATGTCACATAGTCTGGGTGGCTTGGGGCCATTGGTGAGTCTTGGTCTCCAGGAAAAACAGCAAAACATAAAACCGGTTTACCTCAGGTAGGCCAGGGTACTTCTAATTTGGGTATATTGGATTTTAAGCACACACAACTTACATACATTTCTCTCATAATGACCAGTGTTCTTTTTCACTGGTACATTGGGTTTCTTTGAGTTGGACTGAGCTGTGGAGCCATGGGGAGCAGGTCTGGAGCAAGAGTGGGGTCAAGGTGTGTCTAAATCCCAGACATCTCATCCTGAGATCGACAGGAGAAGGATTGCTTCCCCTCTGCCCTGGGCCTTTGTGTCCTCGGCCCACAGACCTGTGCCTCCACCTTTGTCCCACAGGAGGAGGCCGTGTAGCCCAGTAGCCAAGTTAAACTTCTTTTCTCCTTATAAGGAATTCCTCCTTATGCTAATGAGGCATCCCCAGCCTGCCCCACCCCTCAAAGGTTTAAATAGGCTTTGTTCCTCTCATTAAAAGGAGCTAAATCCTGTCTCACAAGAGTCTGTTCTGGCCGGGCAGTGGTGGCGCACGCCTTTAATCCCAGCACTTGGGAGACAGAGGCAGGCAGATTTCTGAGTTCGAGGCCAGCCTGGTCTACAGAGTGAGTTCCAGGACAGCCAGGGCTACACAGAGAAACCCTGTCTCGAGAAACCAAAAAAAGAAAAAAAGAAAAAGTGAGCGGATTTCTGAGTTTGAGGCCAGCCTGGTCTACAGAGTGAATTCCAGGATAGCCAGGGCTATATACAGAGAAACCCTGTCTCAAAAAAACAAAAACAAAAAAAAAGTCTGTTCTGAGGTCTCCATCTCCTGGCTGTTGGCTGTTTCCTGCCTTGCTGCCTTCTGCCCCCTGCCCCTCACCCCACAATCCCCCACCCCTCACAGGTGCTCATGTCATTATGGGTGGAGAAATGGAAATCACAAAAATTAATTTACAGAAGCAAACAAATTCAGCTTTTGAGAGAAAGCTTTGGCTCAGCACAGCTGCTTCAACCAGGAACATTTCAACCCTGGATAGACCAGCGGCTTAAGTTAGAGGGGTCAAAGAAACAACATTTTGAACCTGAGGGAGATTGGTCCAGGATCATGTGGCCTAGGAAAAGGACTGGGAGGCAAATGACCATCTGGGCATCCTGGAAAGCTCAGAGATAAACACAGGATTATGGACTTGGAACTCTACATGAGGAGCTGAGTGAAGAGTACAGCATGGGCCTCCATAGGAGCCCTATATATAAGCTGCTATAGGAGCCCTGTATATCAGCTGCTGAATGAACGGATTCAGCAGACACCATGAACACCCCAGCTTGAATTACACAATCAAATTGATGACCGGGTAACTGCCAGGTCTTCCTGCCCCAGGCGGATCTGCAGACACATCTGTGGGTTGAATTCTAGGAGGCTTTCCCAACGGCTCTGCCTCCAACACACAGCCTTCTGGGCACTCAGGGAGCTGGCTTCATACCCTGAAGCACTCCTTTTCTCAGCATCTGTGACTTCACAGTGGCACACAGCTAAGCAGCGCCAAAGACAGTGTTGTGAGTGGTCACTGGGTGAACAGCAGAGGAAGGAAAAGCTATACAAATGAATGGAACCTGCCTGCTGCGAGCCAGGCCCTTCACAGACTAAGTCATTGCTGATCTCCGCAAGACGCAGACGAGTAGGCTAGGTCCTGCTTTGCCGTATTTTACTTTCTGTACTTTGGCAAGTCATTATTTATATGGAGAGTTGGTGTGATGGCTAGTTTAATGTCAACTTGACACAAGCTAGAATCATTTGAGAAGAGGGGGCCTCAACTGAGAAAGTGTCTCCCTAAGATCCAGCTATAGGCAAGCCTGTAAGGCATTGTCTTAATTAGTGATTGATGGGGGAGGGCCCAGCCCATTATGGGTGGTGCTATCCCTGGGCTGGTGGTCCTGGATTCTTTTTTTTTTTTGTTTTTTTCGAGACAGGGTTTCTCTGTGTAGCCCTGGCTGTCCTGGAATTCACTTTGTAGACCAGGCTGGTCTCGAACTCAGAAATCCGCCTGCCTCTGCCTCCCAAGTGCTGGGATTAAAGGCGTGCGCCACCACTGCCCAGCAGTCCTGGATTCTATAAGAAAGCAGTTAGAGCAAGCCAAGAGGAGCAAGCCAGTGAGCAGCACTCCTCCATGGCCTCTGCATCAGCTCCTGCCTCAAGGTTCATGCCCTGTCTGAGTTTCTATCCTGACTTCCTTTGATGATGAACAGTGATATAGAAATGTAAGCCAAATAAACCCTTCCCTCCCCAAGTTGCTTATTGGTCACGGTGTTTCATCATCACAATAGTAACTCTAAATAATACAGCTGAAGTATTATCCCATTGGCTCTGCTAAAGCATCATCCTTTTAGGATTTGTAGAAGCATGCAGAGCTATGAACCAAGGCACAGTGTGTCTCAGCCAAGCATTGCTACCACCTTGCCACAGCCTGGGCAATGCTCTCTACCTGTACTGATTGCACTCTCTTGGCATCCTGAGGTTTAGTAGGAACATGGCTCCTACTACAGGAGGGGAAGACGAACCAAGAAAGGCAGATATGAGAAAGGAAGCTAGCGGAGGGTCCTACCAGCTTGGGGACCATTAAACCCCTTGGGTCTCACACAGCTCAGCTGGCATTGGTCAGTGCCAGGAGACCCCTGGCTGCTCCCTGACTCCCACACACCAGCTTCCACCAGGCCCTTGGGCCTCCTGGGGAGCAGCAGGACTCACAGGTTGCCACTTCTGTGTGTCCTCACCACAGGGAAGGAGAGCCAGAGAGCCAGTGTGTGCAGTGAAGAAGGAAGGCACGAAAAGGAACTTCTGCACGCAGCTATCACTCACTACAGGTCCTCAGCCTCAGGATGCAGAGGGACCATATACTGCATGCAGTACATCAGGGACTGTGTTTAGATGAGGCTGTTCATCCTGAATCAGGAAATGAATACAGGTTCTCTTCTGTGCTCTGATGGGAACAATATGAGCTGTGCTGCCCAACATGTGGTTATGAAATTCAAAGAAGCCAAGAAGCATGCGCTCCCCAAGGCAGGATTGGAGCCTTTTCAGAGTCCAAACAATTCCTAGTGAACTATAGTAACCCAACCCAGGCAAAGGAGACAGTAACCTCCAATTGCATCCTGTCCTCACAGCTTGTTTTGATACAAGAAGAATTTCATCTGTGTGCTGTTTTCAGGGTCTTTCTCAAGGGCTCGACTGCCACTCAGCCCAGTTTACCACTAGATAACTGAAAATACACTCCATGATTCTATCGAACGGCACAATTATATGATCCAGGTGGTCTGATTGGTCTGATGAGCCTAACTAACCCTAACCTTAACCCAACTCAATTCTATATGACCTGGGACCAAGGTCTGTAAAAGCCAATCATATTGTAAGACTCTAGGCCAGCCTTAACTTACCCGAGACGAGACACCCCCCCCCCCGAGTGAACACATGGAGTCAGGGATTGATGCAAAATGCAAGAGGAATTTATTAATTCAGCATGCTGATGCTGCTCTGCATACCAAGATGGGAGAGCAACCACATGGAGCCTGTTCAGGAACCTTATATACAGATTTTAGAGCAGCAGCCATTAGGCACAATGTGATTGGCAAAAGAGTATGACTTTTAAATTGATTGGTCTTTAGGGAATGAGGTAACAGGGGCTTAATCAGCCCCTTCCTTCCAGCCTACGTGAACCTGTTTCTTCCAGGAGGGGAGGGGTACCCATGTGCTCGGAGGGGGAGGGGACCCTGGTGGAATATCTCCAAGTTCCTGAGCTGACTTCTCATTCCCCCCTTTTCCTTGTGCATGCTTCAATCCTGAAGCTATTGTTGGTAGCTATGCAGCTCATATTACCGGTCTTCTGTATCTAGCTCTTTGTATTTCTGCTTTAAGATCATTAGCTGTACTGCACCTATGCGTTTCTTAACAAAAGCAGCCAAGCGGTTCAAAATATAGGGTCCAAAAGTCAATAATAGCAGAACAATCAATGTCTTAACAAGGTAGATATGAGGGCAGTTAACTAAGAGGTTAAACCAAGACTTGAACCAGCCCTGACTCTGTTCTCTCTCTCTCTCTCTCTCTCTCTCTCTCTCTCTCTCTCTCTCTCTCTCTCTCTTCTGCTTGGCTAACCCTACTCTCACCTTGGTCATTGAATCTTTAGCAACCCCAGAATGGTCTATATAAGAGCAACACTTTTCAGCTAAGGCAGCACACAGCCCTCCTTGCTGGAGGAAAAGGCAAGTCTAATCCCCTCCTATTCTGTACTACTACTTCTGATAACAAAGTCAGTGATTCTTTAAGGTGACTGAGGGAAGCTTCTATTCTCTCTATATCTAAATCAATGGCTGCCCTCAGACTGTCATATAATTTTCCCTTTGTAAGACCAAAGTGGATGTCCTGGTGCCTGCCCCAGCCACCCCCAACCACAACAGAAAAGAGACAGTGAGTGCTGTCCAAAGGCACCACCAGGCAGTCATGATCAAGGTCGAATGATCTTGAGCTTGAGCAGATTGTCCATCTTCTGCACCGTCTAGAGGAGGGGGGGGGTTCTCTGGGGAGCGGGGCATCTGCAGGTTTCATACAGGAAGCATGCACCCCGGCCTCAATACCGTCTACCTTGAGGACTGTGGGAGTAGCTATCAGCACCAGGAAGGGTCTCTTTCATCTGGGTTCCAGCAACTGTGCCCCATGCCTCCTTACATAGATCCAGTCACCAGTCTAGAAGCGGTGAGGGGTCTCTGGCATCACTGGAGCATTTAAGGCAGACAGTTTGGGCCAAATCTCATGCTGTTGAATACCTTCTGGGAGGGCCCAGTGTACACCCAAGGGAGTTGGGGTACCACACAGGATCTCGAAAGAGGTCAGATTAAAATGGTAGGAGGTGTTCCGAGCTCGGAACAGGGCCAAGGGGAGGGGCACCACCCAGTCCAAGCCAGCCTCCAAGGTCAATTTAGTTAAGGTCTCTTTTTTGGGGGGGTGGGGGTGGGGGGTTCTATTCATTCTTTTTATCTGCCCTGAGCTTTGGGGATGGTATTCACAATGAAGTTTCCAATCTGTCCCCAATACTTTTGCCACCCCCTGGCTTACCTGAGAGACAAAAGCAGAACCATTGTCTTATCCACTTGCCTTGGGCACTCCAAACCTCGGGGAAATTTCCTCTAATATCTTCTTGATACCATGGTAGCTGTTTCCTGCTTGGTGGGGAAAGCCTCAACCATCTAGAGAAAGTAGCTATGAACACCTGAAGGTATTTGTAACCACATTTTCCTGGCTTAATCTCTGTAAAATCGACCTCTCAATATACTCTAGGCTGTTCTCCCCTAGGTCTTTTGCCCTGTTTATTCTTGGCTGCATAAACACTCACTTGCTGGCATACCTTACACTGTCCTACTATCTTTCTGACCCAAAACCTGAGTCTTGTTATATACACTTTAGGTCTCTTAACTGCTTGGACAAGCTTTTTATCCCCTAAACAAGTCCATCTGTGCATTTGGCCTAGTAAGTCTTTTGCTTGCTTTCTGGGGAGCATAGTTTTCTTTCTTGTGTGAGCCATTTCCATTCCTTCTCTAGGTGATAGGTGGTAGGGTGGTTGGCAATCTGAGTCCTTTCTTCTTCAGTGTAGTTTATATGAGGCCATCCCTTAGTCCAGTCCCATTTCCCAGCAGGTGTTTCTTGTAGGCCCATAACCAGGATAGGCTCCTGCAGAGCCACTTCTTGAGCCACTAGATCTGCCTGGTTATTGCCCTGGGCCACTGACTTTCTTCCTTTCTGATGTCCTGGGCGTGAATAATACTCACAGTTACTGGCTTCATTGGGGCATCCAAGAGATCCAGGATTTCTTGTTTGTTTCCTCTGGTGTGAGCAGTCCTCTCTCTTGGCATATAGCTCTGTGGTCGTGGGATGTAGCAAAGGCATACCTGTTATCCGTATAGATGTCGATTTTCTTGTAGGTTCCAAGTTCTAAGGCCTTGGTGGTGGCAGTTAGCTCCACTTCCTGCATCGACGTGTCAGGGGGCAGAGGTTCCGCCCAGATGACATTTGTGCTGTCCACCACAGCAGCACCTGCTTGTCTCTGACCTTCATGGAGAAAACTGCCCCTGTCTGTAAACCAGATAGCCTTGGCTTTGGGCAGGGGTCACTCAGCTCTCCGTTTGTGCCAGTTAGTTGCAGCCTATTGGACAGGAAATGTATCTGGGACCCCATTTTGGAGAGTATGTCTCACCCCAACAGAGGGTAGGGACAGTCTGGGGTGACCTTAAATGAATGAGATACCCAGTCCATCCCTAGGCCCACTGTTCTTCGGGTAGTCCATGAATACATTTTGGTGCCAATGACTTCTTGGACCCAAGATCTTTTCTTGAAAACTGAGCCATTGGCTTAGAAGGCAGAGTGTTGAGCTCCTGTGTCCACCAAGAATTGAGTGAGTTTCTCCTCCACTCTCAGAGCTACCCTGGGTTCGGGAGGGGGGTTGAACCCCATCTCCCTTAATCATTGTCTTCACTCAGGGCTAACACCTTTTGCTGTTTGGGGGCGCTTTTCCCAAGGCCGGGGATTTCCTGCTCTCGGCTTCCGTTAGGACACTCTCAGGCCCAATGGACTCTCTCTCTTTGCCCACTGGTCCTTTTTTTGTCTCTCTTCTCTGCTTCCCTAACTACTGTAGCCAGGA
Source organism: Uromys caudimaculatus (assembly GCA_028551405.1). Classification (NCBI taxonomy): domain Eukaryota; kingdom Metazoa; phylum Chordata; class Mammalia; order Rodentia; family Muridae; genus Uromys; species Uromys caudimaculatus. The sequence goes on from CM052713.1 coordinate 23,309,157, forward strand.
CTTCCTGAAGATTCCTTCCCTGTCACTTTTCTTCCTTTTTCTCTTTCTCTGCTCCTTCTCCTCCTCTGTATCCCTGTTATGGTAGACTTTCTCAGCAACCTGCACTAACTCTCTTAACAGCCTACCCTGTCTTTCTAGCCTCTGAAGCTTTTTCCTGTTATCTTTACTAGCCTGGTTTATAAAAGTTATTGTCACAGTAGCTTTGTCCTCCTTGCTGCTGGGGTCATAGGGTGTATACTGGCGGAATGCCTCCATGAGCCGCTCTAGAAAGGCTGTGGGCAACTCATCCCTGCTTATCCTCACATACCTTGGTCAGATTTGTGGGTCGTCAAGTGGCCCCCTTGAGACCTGCCAATGGAGTCTGGTGATGGACTTTTAGGTGCCCCTTACCTTCTGCCAGAGTCAGGGAAAGCCCGCTGTTGATGACAGCCTGGTCAATCAATGGTGTCTAAGGGGGCATTCCTTCTAACCTCACCCTAGGTGGGCTGATGAGTAAATAAGATTGTTTTAAAGAGATTAATTGGCCCATTGGAAAGGGAGATGGGATCTCCTCCCGCTCCTCCCTCCGGTAAAGGGGGGGTAGGGCCATAAGGGCCAGGGTAAGGGGATATGGAGGAGGAGGGTCTTGGAGTAACAGGTCCTCTGTTGAAGGATCTTGGAGGATCGATTTCTTCTCAGGTCTGGATCTGTCCTCCTGGGCTTCTTTTTTTCTGATGGCCAGCACCTGTGAGGTGGGTCTTGGGGAAAGAAAGGCCTTTATCTATGAGGGGAAGGGGGAGGGGGCCCTCTATTAGATTCTCTCCCTCCTCATTTTCTTTTCTTTTCCTGACTTTCCGATGTTTAACTGGGTAAATTTAGTCTGTCTGATGTCCAAAAAACAAAAACCAAACCAAACCAAACAAACAAACAAACAAAAAAAGTCAGTCAGTTTAAGTCTTAGAACACAGAGGAAAACAATTAACACAGAGACAGCTCGACCCTGCCACGGGCAGCGGGTGTAACCAACCGACACACAGTTCGTCCCTTCCACAGAGGCAGAACAGACTTTCTCAGCCAGCTCCAGCTGTGCTGAGATAAACCAGAACCAGGTGGCCTTGCCGCATCAGCAGAAGCCAGATCCAGAAGGAGGAGCCCTCTTGACTCCTTCCAGGGGGGCCTGAAGCATCCTCCAGATCCCCCGCGGTCGAGACGTTAAGGCACATCTGCCCACTACACTTGACTACCCTAAACACCGTGTGCTCTCTGAGCCCTCTGAAGCTTGCAAGCAAGACTTTTAAATAGACTTACAGACACAGACAAACATTGACAAACATTGAGACAACCGCAGTTAC
>CM052713.1:23310987-23342218 GCA_028551405.1 Uromys caudimaculatus
ACTTCTCAATTATCTCTAAAGGAAACCTCTTCCTTTGAGTTCATTTAACTGTTGTTAGAGATTAGAGTCTAGCCAAGAAAGAATATGTTGAAATTGGTTCTTAATTAAACAAATTCAAAGTTTTTAGAATTTTATTTTAAATTAATGAATAATTGTATATATTTATTGGGTACAACATAGTATTTTAATATATTTAATATATTTTTATGATGTGAAGATGATTAAATTAGGCTAGTTAATAAATCCATTACCCCCATGTAATTATAATTTTGTGGTAAAACATTTAAAATGTGATCTTTTGGCAATTTTGAAGTATAAATTACATTATTACTTATTGTAGTCACTGTTCCATGCTGGATCATATAAACTGATTCCTCCTAATTGCAACTTACTCAACTGCTACCCTCTCCCTATGCGTCCTCCCGCCTATTACTGTTCCAAATTGTTTATTGTATTGAATGCACTCAAATTCGCCACTACCTTTAAAGAAATCCTGTGGCTATCCCTAAAATTATGGTAGGATAATGTCCTGGCTAGTTTTCTGTCAACGTGATAGAAGCTAGAGTCGTCCGAGAGGAAGGAACCTCAACTGAAAAAATGCCTCCATAAAATCTGGCTGTAGGCTATTTGCATAATTAGTGATCAATGGGAGAGGGCCCATTGTGGGTGGTGACACCCCTGGGCTGGTGGTCCTGGCTTCTATAAGAAAGCAGGCTGAGCAAGCCATGAGGAGCAAGCCAGTGAGCAGCACCCCTCCATGGCCTCCATATCAGCTCCTGCCTCCAAATTCCCACCCTGCTTGAGTTCCTGTCCTGAATTCCTTCAGTGATAAACAGAGGTATGAAATTGTAAGCCAACTAAACCCTTTTCTCCTTTTTCGTCATGGTGTTTGTTAGCATTCTGTCTAAGCTCCATCCCACAGTTACCTGGCAACAGCCAGGTAGGCCTGACCCACTATAAAAGGGGCTGCTTGCCCCCTCCTCCCTCTCTTGCTCTCTTGTTCTCTTGATCTCTGGTTTCTCTGCTTCCCTTCCCCCTCTCTCCCCAGTCCCTCCCCCCTCTCTCTCCACGTGCTACTTCTCTACTCTCTCTCTCTCTCTCTCTCTCTCTCTCTCTCTCTCTCTCTCTCTTTCTTTCTCTGTCTCTACTACCCTCTTAACTCCCCTCCCCATGCCCTAGATAAACTTTATTCTATACTATACCATTGTGTGACTGGTCCCTCAGGGGGAAGGGATGTCTTGGCATGGGCCTGCTGATATGTCAGCATGAGCCCACTGAGGCACCCCCTTCCCCACACCTGACTACACCCCCATAGAACATATCCCTTCTCTCTTTATCTTTTTATAAACACATCAGTGTTTCATCACAACAATAGTGACTCTAATTAAGGCAGGTAGGTAGAAAAAAAGTGAGCAGGAAATGCTACAATTTCATTAGGTTCCTTTGAGAAACATAATGAGACATGGGATAGCTGAGCTGGCTAAGCTGAGAGAGTAAGTTCTAGGACACGGGTTTCAAACCACAGTCTGGCTTTAATGGTCTTCTGGTTCTCCAGTACCTTGTCCATTCAGACATCCCAGCAGTCAGTGCCCTCTGAAGAGTAACTTTGTTGTGTGGCTCCCCACTTTAGCCCTGATCTCCCTCCCCTCTTATTCCCTCAGTTCTAAGTTATGGCTGAAAACACTCAATAGCTAAACTTCTCTGTAATTGATTTACTATTCATAATTGTTAAGGCCTAGGTAACAGTTACCTGGATAGTCTGCCATTATAAGTAAACTTTCTGGTATGTTTCTGCCATTACTAGGAAACTTCCCAATGCCAAGATTGATTACATATTCTGTTATATTCTGTTCCCTTGGAAACCAATCATGATAGAAATCAGTAGAATTATTTTGTATCATTACCCACATTAAGCTTGGACCCAAACCAACCACCCAACAGTATTTCCTGCACCTATGTATAAGCTTTTATGGTATTTGCCTTTATAAGGTGCTCCTGGGATGGACCTCAAGTGTAAGAGATAGACACCTGCACCAATATAAGAAGCTATTTGAAATAAGACATCCATTTGAGTAGTGGTCAGTAAAGTTTAAGTTCCCAAGACCTCCCTGGGAGTTCACATCTTGCTTGGCAGAAAGAGGCATGTACGTGGGTAACTGATGTCCTAGTTGGCAAGTTCAGACATAAATATTAGACAAGTCCCATCCTGGTAGACAAGTTAGGACATGAATACTAGACAAGGCAAGTCCCCTGCCACAATTAAATACACCAGCCAATGGAAGCAAGATAAATGTACAACAAAGACATGTTCCCAAGGAAATCCCCCTATCCCTAAATCCTGATGGGTGACATAACTTGGCACAGGTGTTTGTGGATTTGGGGCTTAAAAACCCTGTAGGATCTTAACTCGGGGTCATGCTTCTGTTCTGGATCATGGCCCTGGTCGTTCAGTCCTGGGGTATATACTCAATAAACTATCCCTGTCTGACTGAGACCAGTGTTTGTGTGGTTTGTGAGACGATTCCTGGACCCCAATGATAACGTTTGCTCCAATGTCATTGCATCAATTATATTATGAGATAAGGAAATATGGTTTTGCTTTTGTTCCACTTTATAGCCCTGTGTAGATCATATTGTATCTTCCAGAGACAACCATAGAGTGGAAAGATATGTCTTGCTCACAGTTTCAGAATGATTGGGAGGAGGTGGTGGAGTATTTCACATCACAATGGCCCAGAACCAGAAATGTTTCACTAGAAATGGCCAGGGTAAGATGTGGTCCCCCAAAGCATTCTTAGCGACTACCTTCTTCAACCAGGCTCTGTCCCCCACAGTTCTGCCCCCCTCCCAATGGTATATTTAAATTTGAGCTTGAGCAGTAGATTAAACCTTCCACTAGGTTGGGACCATTACGCTCTAATCTCCAGAAATGCCCTAATGGGGCACCAGAGGTGCGCTTACTCATCTCCTAGGCATTCTGAGTCCAGGCAACTGATAATCAAGACGGGCCAGCAGAGCCCTTGTTCTAAATGTCTAGGACTGCTCCTCACTCCACTCCAGAAATACCACACAAAAGAAACTTTCATTTTGTCTCCTAATGATCTCATTTGGGGTTCCCTGACTTTGAACAAGATCCATCAGTATTTACTCTATGAAAGTCGTAGAGTAAGGAACTATGGTTGTACCAGGCACCACGCATCTCTGTGTTGGGACTGCAGCAATAACCCAGACAACCCTCTTGGAGCTCCCACATTAGGAATGGTTAGATGACTAGTGATCCTTGCAGGTGGTCCAGGGTATCCATGTATCCGTGGGTGTATTCATTAAGCAGGACTGGATGCCTACTGTAGTGGCTTTGCCAGGTGTCCCTTTGGACAACGCGGACATTGTCACTGGGCTCTGATCTGCTTTGTTAGCATGAAACAGTGGCCTGAAGCTTCTCTGGATGTAGACCACCCTTTCCAGCTGTGGGCAGCCATGTCTATCACAGAGGATGCTACTGTTTGGCTAGCTAAGCCCGGCGCCTTCTTCCCACTGTGCTCTCCTATCCCATCTTGCTGTACCGTGCTTTTCAGTTAAAATTAGGCAAGGCCACCGCAATATACCACTGGTCATTAATATTCTACTGCACGTATCCACTCAACGACTGGCTTAACCATGTTCCTCTAGGGCATGCACTCTCCTATGTGCTGTGGACACCATAGTGCAGGCATGGTTTCTCCCAGCTCACAGTCTGAAGGGGTAGAACTGGTAAAAACCAAACAGTTTGTGAGTGAATAAACACAGACATAAAAGCAGAATTTAAAATGTAAGTGGAATTTGGGCTTACTAGTTAAGACCACACACTGCTCTTGCAGGAGAACCTGACACCTCTGCCACAGGTGCTCATGCCCAAGTGTGCATGTGCACACATGCGTGCGCACACGCGCGCACACACACACACACCTCCCTATACCTTAAAATAATAAAGAATAAGCAAACAAGTGGGGCGATGTGAAATTTAAAGTGAGGCAGGGTGAGAGAATGACAGAACCTAGATAAATAAGCTAGTCAGGAGAGGCCTTCTTTTCCAAATGCATTCTTAATTATTAGCATATTTAATGGACCCATTAAGAAGTAGTTTTTAAAAGAAGCGTTCCTCTGTTTAGAAAACACTCTAGAGGATCTCTTAAAAGAAAATATGAGAAGCAGTGGAAGCTAGCAGTCTGAGACATCTGTTCTCAAGGGGAAAGAGTCAATTAGACAAGACTCAGCAAAGTGGGCCAAGGCACATGCCTGTAATCTCATACTCTCAGGAGGCTGAGACTGGAGGATTGCCTGAACCCTGAGTGCTGAGCTGGGAGCTCAGGGCCAGTCTGCCCAGTGAGAATGGGAGGTGTTTGCTCTGATGTTGAAAGGGAAATGTATGGAAACGCCTCCTTCGTGCTTACAGGGACTAATTATTTGAGAGGGAGCCCATATAGTAAGGGGCGGGCATCAGTGTCAAGTGAACGGATGGGTTTCCCAGTGGACCTTAGCATTTCGGGAAGAGTTTTGTGCTCTCTCTCTCTCTCTCTCTCTCTCTCTCTCTCTCTCTCTCTCTTTCTCTCTTTGTGTGTGTGTGTGTGTGTGTGTGTGTGTGTGTTCATGACTGCATGTGAAGGACAAAAGTGAACCTTGGAAGTTGTTCCTCTGGTGCTATTCATCTTATTTTTTGAGATAGGTTCTCTTGCTGACTGGGGCTCACAGAGTAGGCTAGCTTAGCCAGCAAGTCCTAATCCGGGTTGTCTCCACCTCCCCAGTGCTGGGATTACAAACAGGCACATGCTACTCTGCCTGGCTGTGTAAGCAAGTATGTGTGTGAGCACGCATGCAGAGGCCAGAGGAGTGTGTCCTGCTCTGTCACACTCTGCCTTAATGAGACAAAGTCTCTCAATGAACCTGGAGCTTATAGATTTTGGCTGGACTGACTGCTTGGTAAGGCGCTGCCATCCTTCTGTCTCCACCATTCCCTCCCCGCCCCCATAGCTCCAGGGTTATGTCATAGTCCCCCTGGCTTTCCACATGGGTGCTAGGGAGCAAGTGCTCTCTCTGACCCACTAACCCAGCTCCCCGCCCTATGCCCAACTTCTTATGTGGGTTCTGGGGACTGAACTCAAGTCTTCAGTTTGCAAACTTTACTTGCTGACCTATTCCTCAGCTTTATTACCCTAGTTTTAAAGGCGAAAGCCAGGGCTCCAGCAGCCTCCAGGGGCTAGATTCAGTTATTCATCCCCATGGCAATTAAAGAGTCAGATAATGGTGAGAAACAGAAAGGGGACACTTATTCAACGTGGCTACCTTCAAACGAGGAGAAAATAGAAGAGTCCAATGACTTCAAGTCCATCCTCAGGTCTGACATTGGCTGAACCTTGAAGCTCCTCTCCTTCAAGTGTTGTCGCTGCATACATGGTTGGTCTTCATCTGTCAATCTCTGATGTGATAGCCTCTTCCTCACGGATAATTGTTCTCATGACGGAATGGGGGTTGGGGGTGGGACCTGTCGTGCTAAGGCTTGCTCTTTCTAGAAGTCATGGTGACTCAAGAGAAAAGATTAAGGGCAGTAACTTATCTCTGTGCCTTCAACCACAGCATAAAGACTGAGGTGCCAGCCTTTGGTCCTGCTTTTAGCTGCCTTGCCAACTCAAGTGGGGAGTCAGTGCCTGTGACTAAGTGCCTGTTTCAGAGGGTCGTGCTGAACAGGGTTGGGACAAACATCTTTATGAATGGAAGAACATGAGTGTACGTTTGTGAGAAAAACAAAAACATTAGACTAGCCTATTTGGGAGAATAGTTGGGGTGACTGCTCTGTGGATTCCATTATGTGACACTAGAACCCAAGGTGAATCTACCCCAACGTACGACCTCTTGAGTGTGAGTTGGAACTACTCTTTCATGAAGTGAGGTCTTGATGAGGTCTTCTTGGTGACATTGAAATACTCTATATCTGTCACCAGACTATAAGTACAGTAGACTGATTCTTTTTGGGTCAGCTAAGAGTACTGGCAGAAGGGCTGTGCACCCAGTAAGAGACTTATGGAACCCACCCACAGAACCTTCTACTTGAGCTTGCTTCTGATGCTTCTAGGGTTGGACTGAAACAGTTTTGGGACAGAGACCAGACCAGAAACGGTGTTTCTTCTAATATTTCTTAAAATGGGTCTGGCTCCATTTACTGGTCCTGGATGCTGAGGAATTTTGATCCTCAAGCTCTCTAAAGAGGAAGAATTGAAACAGCCAGGATAGAGCCAGTGAGAAGGATGGTTACAGGACTTTGCAGGAGAGGACATCACCTTCAGAACAAACATGAACTCTATGTTTCGAAAACTCCAAGTTCTTTCTATTTCACTTGATACAAAGTATCAGTTAAAAAGACACCCCCAACCCCCCACCTCCCCCTCCACCTGTTGTCTTCTCCTGGTTTTTTTAAGTCCTTTTATCCAGGTACTGTTATGTTTATAGTTTGTTAAGACAGTCACAGCAGAGATATGCAAGTTTAACATTTTGAAAGTTTGTGATATCTATGAGCCCTCCCTCCATGGGTCAGCACATTCAAGAGTTCTTATGGTCCACTTCCTCCAGGGAGACTAGACTCCCAAGACTTCATAGCTTCTAATTACAAAGGATTTCACACACTGGAACCCTGGCAAAAGGCACAGTCTCTAAACTAACAGTGGTGTTGCTGAAGTCTTCTGTCGGTCAAGGTCCGTGAAGACTGGAAATGCTATTCCTCCCCTAAGATGGTGTTACAATATAGTCATCTTGACTGTTAGTGGCCTTTATTTAGCTGATAAAAAGAAGTTGCCTGTTCTGGGTTAACAGAAGAAGTAAGAGATTCAAACAAAAGAGAAACAAGCAGATTCCTGTGTGAAAGCTTAACTAAGACTACACAGTAAAGTTCTCAGCCAGAGGCAGTTGAGAATCTTTGCTTCCCCGGACTGTAAGTGATGGTACTTGAGTATTTCCACCCAGTTAAGCCTGTCCAGGTGAGCCTTCCCACAATTCCATTAAGCAAGACCCTCTTAAAATCAAGCCTCCAGCCTGGCAGTGGTGGCGCACGCCTTTAATCCCAGCACTTGGGAGGCAGAGACAGGAGGATTTCTGAGTTCGAGGCCAGCCTGGTCTACAGAGTGAGTTCCAGGACAGTCAGGGCTATACAGAGAAACCCTGTCTCGAAAAAACAAACAAACAAAAAAATCAAGCCTCCAGCACTGAGGTAAACCTGTAGTCTGGCCTCTAATGGTCGTGGCCAGGAGATACCTGGGTGTACCACACTTCTCTCTGTGTAACAGGAGTTGAGGGAGGGTTTAGTCAGAAGCTCAAGGTTCATTGTGAAAAGCACTTTAAACTTTCTTTGTTATCTAAACCCCTTGAGACTTGGGGGGGGGGGGGGATTACAGGGCAAGGCTTTTATGTTCCAGTTTACCGCTTAGCAATCACTCCAGCCTCAGAGCACTGAGGCTGCAGGGCTTCCTTGGTGCCTCCGGGGATGGGCCATTTAGATTTCCCAGGTGAGTTCTTCCTCTCTCGTTTCCTAGGGAGGAAATGGAAGCTCTGGAAAGAGAGGCAGCCTTCCATGGCCCCTCCGCTGCCTTAATGGAAAGGCATTAATCTTCAGTTCCAGGAGCACGGCCTAGGACTGTGAGCAGACCAGTCACTCCTCTTCCACCTTCTCACTTCATGGGGCCACCGGGCAGTCCCCACACCCCTTGATGGCCACAGACTATCCAGAGCTATTCAGGTGCTTGGCTTGCTATCCAGACATCCGGCTTTCATTTTTACTAGCTCATTTTTCCTCTTCTTCCTGTCTCTTTTCTGTCTATCTACCATAAATTCATTCTTTAGCTGCCATTCATCCATCTGTCCATCTAGCCATCTACCTGACAGGTCATCCTTGTGCTCATTCATCCACCAAACTCTTTATTAGAAACTGACATTAGCAGTGGTGGCGCACGCCTTTAATCCCAGCACTTGGGAGGCAGAGGCAGGCGGATTTCTGAGTTCGAGGCCAGTCTGGTCTACAGAGTGAGTTCCAGGACAGCGAGGGCTACACAGAGAAACCCTGTCTTGAAAAACCAAAAAAAAAAAAAAAAAGAAACTGACATTAAAGATGAGCAATCCTGGGGGAGATGCCAGGGAAGTAGATTGAAGTGTTACAGGTTTTTGCTGATCAGGGTTTCCAGCCCAGAGCTTTATGCATACGAGGCTACCATTCAACTCTGTCCCCTGTTTTAAATATTCTAACAAGTGATCAGGACCAGTAATTTAGTCTATCTCATGTGACTGTAACAAAACACCTGAGACCTGAGACCGGGTAGTTGATAAAGAACAGCAATTTATTCCTCTCAGATCTGTAGGTTAAGAAGTCCAAGATCATGGTACTGCAGATAGGGTTGTCTTGCAAGGACTGCTCTCTGCTTCCAAAATGGTGCCTTCGGGACAACCACTTGCCCCTGTCCCCACTTGGCAATGGGGATAAAGGACAAGAGAAAGTCTAGGTACTTTCCTTAGGCTCTTCTATAAGGCATTAATCCATCTTTTCTCATGGCCAACTCATTTTCTAAAGGTCTTGCCTCTTAAAACTGTCACACTGGGGATTAGGCATAAGGACACATCCGGGACAGGGTGTGAACATCCAACCCGCAGAACAGGGCCTGTCTGAGAAGACAGCACAAGAGCAGAACTTGAAAGAGGTGAACAAATATTACACAGGTCACACCAGGCATCCTGGAGGCATGCAGTGTGAAGCAGAGCATCGAGGTCTGAAGCCGTCCTGCGAAGGTGGGAGGACCACAGTGGTTCCTTTCAATCTCATCTTTACTGTGACTCTTCCACTGCCCACTGGCATCCTCGGCACCAAAGAACCACCCCTCCCCCACACATACTCTCTTTGCTGGAACATTCTTCTTCATTTGTTCACCTGAAAAAATGTCCTCCCTGTTCGCCTCAACAGTTATGGCCCCTCAGAGTGTCCTCCCTCCTCTCCTCAGTGCTCCCCCTCCCCAGCACTTTGTTTTACTGTGAGCTTCTGCACCTGTTACAGCTACTGCCTTGTCTGTCTGCTGAGGAGAGAGTAGGGCCACTGGGCACAGGGTCCTTGACATTTTTATGACTGAATTTCTAGACTCTGGCATAACATAAGTGGCATATAAGATATTTTAGTTCGAGTCAGGCGTGGTAGCACACAGCTTTCATCACGGAGCTTGGGAGGCAGAGGCAGGCTGGACTCTGGATCTGAGGTGAGCCCGGTCTACATAGAGACTTTCAGGCCCTGTACACACTTTTTTTCTTGATTAATGGTGTTGTGAGAGGGCCCAGCCCCCTGGGAGCGGTGCCACCCCGGGCAGGTAGTCCTGAGTTGTATAAGAAGGCAGGCTGAGCCACTATGGGAAGCAAGCCAGTAAGCAGCGTTCCTCCATGATCTCTGCTTCAGTTCCTGCCTCCAGGTTCCTGCCTCCTGAGTTCCTGCCCAGAGTTCCCTCCATGATGGACTGTGATCAGAATGTGGAAGCCAAATACGCCCTTTCCTGCCCAAGTCGCTTTGGCCACTGGGTTTTACTACAGGTGACAGCCCTCTGCTTTTTCTTTTTCTTCTTCCTTGCTCCCTCTCTCCCGCCCCTTTTCTCTCTTCTCCCTCTTCTCTTCATCACTTCCCTGTCTTTCTTTTTCCTTCCTTCCTTTTTGTCCATCTATCTCTCATTTTTTGTCCATCTGTCTTCTCACCCTTTTCTGCATCGTTGAGTCTTTCTTCTGTTTCTCAGGCTCCTCTTGCTTGCACACATATCTACCCACACATACAAGTACTCTCGAAAACACACAGAAAAGTTTCTCTTGAGCATTTGTCTTTGCAGAGCAATGGGAGGGCAGCAGGGAAAAAAGTTAAGGTCAGATCACAGTAGGGCAGGGGTGGAGCAGGGGCCTTCACCACAGTGGAAAACACTAAACTCTGTAGGTAGCTGCTCACAAATTAACAACCAGGCTGCTATCTAGGTGTCAAGCAATTAAAGAACAACCAATTAAAGACACCATGTTTTGAGTGTGTGTGCATGTGTGAAGGGGGTTGGGATCTCATTCTGTAGCCCAGGCTGGTATAGAACCTACTGTGGACTAAGGGGCCTCAAACTCCCAGCAATCTTCTTGCCTCAGCCCTGCCCCCAAGTGTTAATATTAGAGGTGTAGGCGGCCATGTCCACTGCTGTTTTAAATAAGATCTTTAGCTGGAGAACGTTCCATGTACTGTAGGCTGATGAGCGGCATCCCATGTCTCTCCCTGACAAACAGCAGCCCTCATGGCAGATATCCAGATATCCTTCTGGAAACAGGTCCTCCTTTCACCCTTCCATGATCTCACCCCTGATGGAGCCTAGTTCTCCCAGGGTCTGGAAACTCTCTGTGATTTTCAGGTGGCATATCAACCCACACATTTTGTCAGGGCACAGCAGAGCATGTCTTAATCCTGACCCTGCTCACCTTGTGCAGGCAGCCAGTCAGTGATGGTGTAGGCATGAGACTTTCAAGCATGGTATAGAAATTCTAAAGGCCATAGGACACTGTTATGTCATTTTTTTGGTTTGTTGCTGAGAACGTGAGTATTTGAATAAGGTTTTGTTTTCCAGACTCCACTTTCAGGCAGTGACTTCCCTCATCCAGGTCTGAACCCCTCACCAGATTCCACACAGGATCAGAGTTGCAGCCTCGGACACTGAGATAAATGTCAAGAGTTACTTCCATCTTATCTCCATGAGAAAGACAGGATGACAGCAACTTTGAAAGGCTCCAAATACCTTAAGGAGAGAATGGACCCACTCCCTTCTTGAGTACAGGGTCCCAAGTAGGGTGATATCCAAGTTTTATTAGTGACTGAAATTTAAAAAGAAAGCAAACACTAAGGTACTAGAAGCCTTGCGAGGGCAGTTTCTTCATGCTCAGAGTATCATGCAGGCCAAGGAGGAAGCAGTTTACCACACCCCCCCCCCCACCCCACCCCCGGCCATTACCTGTGATTGCGATCAGTGATGACAATGGACAAGGTAGAAAGGCCAAGGGATACCTGTGGGAAGCTCTAGGGAGGGCCTGGGAACGGTTTCCAACTGAGAATATGTAGATGGAAAAGCGAGATAAGAGGCAAAGTGCCTGAACTCAAGTCAGGCAGTGCACATTAAAATAACAAAGAGCTCACCCAGACCGGAAAGCAGAAGGATGCTGCAGGTGGGTGGAGGGACCCAGGAAACCACATGAACTGAGTTGAGATGGAGTAGCACTGCAGGATTCTGGTGAGGATAAGGGTTTAGTGAGGTCATTACCGAATGGTCCAGCAATCTGTGCTAGTATGTCTCTTGAAGCGCATTTGACAGAGGTCCCAAGGGAGCTGTCCACAGTATGCACTGCAGCATTCTTGGCTGCTATTGGAGGAGATCTGGTCTCCATCACTGGAGTAATGAAAGGAAGAATTACAGTAAACGCATGGCTTGAAGTGGTGTGTAGCAGTTAGAAGCAAAAGATTAGTGATATATGAGCAATGGGGTGGATTGGCCTTTAAAATACAGTGCTGAGTTTAAGTGTGTGTGTGTGTGTGTGTGTGTGTGTTTTAAGATTTATTTGCTTTTATTTTATGTGTATGTGTGAGTGCCTGCATGTATATCTGTGTGCCCCATGTATGACTAGTGGTATCCTAAGAGGTTGGGACATGTCAGATCCCCAGCAACTGGAGTCATAAAAAGCTGTGAGATGCTAGGAACTGAATCTGGGTCCTTTACAAGAGCAGTGAGTGCCCTTAACCACTGAGCCAGCCTTTCTCCAGCTCCCAGTACTGAGTTAAAGCAGTGAGAAAAGGAGAGAGATGGGAACCACAATGCTTTTCATGGTAAGTATATGTCTGTCACACAACAGGGCACATTTAAAACGTGTACACACATAAGGACCCACATAGAACATTTTAGGGTATTTACTTATATAAGAGAAGAAACAGGCACAAGATTTGGAATTAAAGGGAAGACAAACAAAAAGGAGAACTCGTATAAACCACTGTTCTGTGAATTGAAGGGAATTCAGCCCCTGCAGACACCTCAATTTTATACCCATAAGACCTATTTCAGATTGCTGATCGCCAGAAGTATAAGATAATAACAGTATGCTGTTTCAAGCCATTAAGCTTATAGTGATTTGTTGTAATGGCAACAGAAAGCTAATATGTAACTATAATTACTATCTCAAAGTAAACCTTAGAAAATGTATAGCCTGTAAGAAGAATTTTAGCAATGAGATAAACTGTTAAAGTTATTCAATTAGAAATGTTTTGGCAATCCTCTGCTCCTGTCCTTTCCAACTTGGGTCTGGCAGAATGGCTCCCACATAGAAGGGCAGCAAAAAAAGGGGCATTCTATGATTTACGGGGTGGTGACTCGAGACTATACCATTAACATTCACAAGTACATCCACGGAGTGGGCCTCTTGGGTACTCACAGAAATCTGGAAGTGTTCCATAAAGGAGATGAAGACTCCAGATGTACGTGTTGATACCAGGCTCAATAAAGCCGTCCAGGCCAAAGGAATACGAATGTTTCATATCGCATCTGGGTACATTTGTCCAAAAAACATCATGATGAGGATTCACCAAACAAGCTTTACTCATTGGTAACTTCCGTGCCTGTTACCACATTCAAAAACCTACAGACTGTCAGTGTGGATGAGAACTAGCCTGCTGAATGTCAAATAGAGTTGCAGAACTGCCAGGAAGAGGAGGAAGAGGAGGAGGAGGAGGAGGAGGAGGAGGAGGAGGAGGAGGAGGAGGAGGAGGAGGAGGAAAGGAAGGAAGGAAGGAAGGAAGGAAGGAAGGAAGGTTTCATATGGAAAATGACAGCAGAACTTAAGAATTATTTTGACCAGAGACTGAATGGGCACCGAGGACAGGCAGTAAATGCACACACAGGTTGATGAAGAGAAGTAGTCAACTGAAATGCAAAGAGAAGAAAGGAAAAGACAGAAAAGCTCTTCAGGAGCGTTAGGACAGTACTGACGCTAAGTGTCTACCAGAGGTCCATGGGGCGCGAGGCCTATAAAACGGGAAGAAGAGATATTTGAGTAGATAACAGCTGAGAACTTAACAGGCCAGAAAAACAATAAGTGAAGAGGGGAAGAATTAATGCAAACAAAAATCACTTTCTTAGGACATCATGGTCAAAGTGATAAAAATTAAAGATATAAGAAATACCATGGGGCTGGAGAGAGATGGCTCAATGGTTAAGAGCACTGGCTGCTCTTCCAGAGGTCCTGAGTTCAATTCCCAGTAACCACACGGTGGGTCACAACCATCTGTGATGGGATCTGATGCCCTCTTCTGGTGTGTCTGAAGAAAGTGACAGTGACAGTGTACTCACATACATGAAATAAATCTAGAAAGAAAGAAAGGAAGGAAGGAAGAAAGAAAAAGAAAGAAAGAAAGAAAGAAAGAAAAACGGGTTTCTCATCACGGATGTTGCAGCCCAGAAACAAGGAAGTTGAACCTTTAGTAATTAAAGAAAAATCTGTCAACCAAGATTGTTTACCCAATGCTGATACTTTAAAATGTACATCCAGGTTTAACTGCAATTAAATCTTCTAACTGCTTCTTATCTAGTCTTCATTCTGGTCTAGCTTCCTGACTTCCTTTTTTTTTGTGGTGTTGCATCTTTAATTTTTTTTTATTATTTATATACTTATTTAATCTGAATGTATAGCTCAAGCTAACCTGGAACTCACTCTGTAGCACAGTCTGGCCTTAAACTCATAATCCCCTTGCCTCTGTCAGCTGAGTTCTGGGATTATAGGTGTTTTTCTCCATGTCTGACCTCTTAGTGTCTTCTTTTAGATAAAATATCGGCTTATCATATTGAAAATTACATTAAATATAAATTGTCTAAACACTAATTGAAATCCAAAGGTTGTAAAATTGTATTTTCATTTTTTTAAAAAATAAGAAATTAATTATATGTACTTAATTGTATGCAGAGGTCAGAGGATGCCCAACTTTCAGGAGTTAATTCTTTCCTTCCACCATTTGGTCCTGGGAGATTGCATTCAGGCCCTTAGAACTGCCAAAGGTGCCTTTACCTAGTTAGCCATTTAATGTCCATTCCCCACCCCCAACCCCCTTTTTTTGAGAAAGGGTTTCTGGCATAGCTCTGGCTATCTTGGAGCTCACTCTGTAGGCCAGGCTGGCCTCAAACTCAAAGATCTGCCTCCCAAATGCTGGGGTTAAAGGTGTGCACCACCATGCCTGGCTTCCAGATAATGTTTTAAAAGTATGACATCTAAATGCCACCTATAAAATAATAAAAATTTCTAAAGAAAAAAGATAGGAAAAAATATAGCACATTAATGATAATCAGAAGTCAATAGGATTTATATATCAGTTCTCCTATATTAAGCTATAAGAAGAGTTATACTTTCAGGTGTACTTAAGACTGCCATAGACATGCTAGTAGCATAAAAAGTAGACATTCAGATCAAATAACAAATAAATCAGGTACATATATTTTTGGCTAGATGAGTTTTGACTAAAGTTTTATGGGATCAGATTATGTAACCCACTCAAGAGGCAGAGGCAGGTGGATCTCTGTGTGTTTGAGGCCAGCCTGGTCTACAGAGTGAGTTCCAGGACAACCAGGGCTACATCTGTCTTGAAAAACCTTGCTTCAAAAACAAAAACAAAAACAAAAGCGAACAAACAGACAGACAAAAAACAAAAAGAAAGAGAGAAAGAGAAAGAAAATGAAAAGAGGGGCCTAGAGAGAGAGCTGTGCAGTTAAGACCACTGGCTGCTCTTCCAGGGGACCTGGGCTCTGTGTCATGGTTCACAACCATCTGTAACTCGACTTCCAGGGTACCAGGTTGTCTTAGTTAGGGTTTCATTGATATGAACAGACACCATGACTAAAGCAACTCCTATAAAGGACAACCTTTAGAAAGTATTCCACTTCTTTCTATATCCAAAGTCCCCAAATCCACATTTCTCCAAACAAAAACAAAGTCAGGCCTATCACAGCAATACCCCAGACCTGGTACCAACTTCTGTCTTAGTTAGGGTTTCATTGCTGTGAAGAGACATCATGACCAAGGCAACTTTTATAAAGGACATTTAATTGGATCTGGCTTACAGGTTCAGAGGTTCAGTCCATTATCATCATGGCAGGAAGCATGGCAGCTTACAGGCAGGCATGGTGTTGGAGGAGCTTAGAGTTCTACATCTTGTTCTGAAGGCAAACAGATGAAGACTAACTTCCAGGCAGTTAGGAAGATCTGAAAGCCCACCCCCACAGTGACACACTTCCTCCAACAAGGCCACACCTACTCCAACAAGGCCACACCTCCTAATAATGTCACTCCCTGGGCTAAGCATATTCAAACCACCACACAGGGTAAAATATCACTATCCATCCACTGACAGTTGAAGTTGGAAAAGATTGACCATTCACAGTGTCAGTGAGGATTTATACAACAGGACGCTCATGAATTGCTGGTGGAAACACAAAGCAGTTATCAACTTTGGAAGCAGTTTAACAATTCCTTCTAAAGTTAAGCACACACGAACTGTATAACAAAGCAACTCTACTCTTTTGGTATTTGCCCAAGAGAATTAAAAATGTGTCTATTTAAAGATCTGTTCCACGCTATTCTTATTGATCCAAACAAGAAACAACTCAAATATCCATCAATCAGTGCATAAATAAAATAAATAAGTCGTGTGTAATCCATACAGCAAGTGGCATACTTACTACCCAGTAGGAAACAGGGTTAAAGGAAGGACAAGCATAATAACGGATTAATGTCTAAAACATGAATGGCTTATGTTCAAGACAAACACAGATGAGCTTATGTTTTGTGATGATGTTCTAGAAAAGGCAAAATGGTAGGAACCAAACACACTTGTGGTTGTGGGGTGCGTGGCTGTGGGGTGCGTGGCTGTGGGGTGCGTGGTTGTGGGGTGCCCAAGGATGGAGAGAGCCCGACGCAGGCCGGTGATATTTAGAATGTCTGAGCCACTATACTGGTCATGCTTTTGGCTCCTGTGTGAATACATTTCGTCTCTAAAGTGGGTTTCATTAAATTGTTTTCATTATTTGTGATATCTACATAAAGTCTTGTTACTTAACAATTTTAACCAAAAAAAGCTAAATGAAACAAAACAATCAACAACAACAAAACCTAAAAAGTAAAAACAAAATAAACAAAAAAGAAAAAGTCCTTTAGGATTTTGAAGTTGTGTCAACCGTTAGGTGGATTTGGAGAAGAACCTCCTGACATCAGTCCCTGTGGCCGGCAGCCTGGCCAGCAGCCCCTTCCTCCCTGCTTTTGGGAAGGGTGCGCAGGACTTCCTAAGCAGCTGCGCCATTAGACTGAGGGTGTTTGGGTTGGGGGCTCTCACCACCACCTTTCTGCAGGGACCCCACTACAGTGCTTTAGATATCCAGAGACTGTGCTAGATATCTCCAGGAAAATGTGGTAACATTGAATATCTAGCAAGCACTGAGTTGAAATGATTCCCTAAGAATCCAGTCTTCTCTCAGAGTCAAACATGATTCCACATTTTTTTACAATTACAGTTGAGGGCCCATCCCCTGCCCCCCACCCCCATCCCCCATTCCTCCACACTCCCTCCACCCCATCCCATTCCCTCCTGGTCCACATTTCCTCCCGTCCCCTCCATTGCTTCCCGGAAAATCCGTATCTTGAGTTTGGGGTGTTACCCTTGCTTGTGAATGTTTTTGTCTAAATGTTTGAGCCTAAGAACAAAAGCTAGCACTGATTTACATGGTTTAAACTTCAGGCAAATTGTGACATTCTGACGATATCTTTCTATAGCACCCACTTTTGAGATTTACCCCTTCTGAGTGGTCTACACTGTGTTTATTCATACTCGGTGACAGGCATTTAGTCTATCTCAGCTTTCCCTACTGGAGACACTGTTGCAATGATTTCTCTGTCATGACTCTAGGGTCAGGACCTATGCAGGCAATGGCTAAGTGGGTGCATCTTCTTGATGTGTACTTTCCAACCATCTGGCTCGTGGCCATCTAGTGTTATCCTATCCATCCACAAATAAGTTCTCCTCAGGGTGCTCTATTTCTGAAACACCAGTATGTACTTATAGAATAGGTTCTAAATATGGCAGGCACCATGGCCATAGAGAAACATGGCAGTCCTTTACCTTTGAGGACTGAAAAGGTTGAAGGCAAATCAGGAAGTGTGAATAGGTGCTCCTCCATAGTGACTTATCAATACCCAACATGAGATGCTTGCCCTGCTACTTGGGAAAGGAAGCAGGAAGTGAGACATGAAGGCTGTGTACTGCAGGCCAGATAGCATCTTTCCTTCAGGGATCACTGCCTTCAACTTGGGCATTATTTATACCTAGCGCTTCTTAGAGCTGATTGCCTGATTTGAGCATGTGTTCTCATGATCTCTCCCTCTCTCTCTCTCTCTCTCTCTCTCTCTCTCTCTCTCTCTCTCTCTCTCTTTCCCCCTCCCTGTCCTCCTCCCCCTCCACTTCCCCCTTTCCCTCACTCTTACTCTCACTCTCTCTTTTGAGTGGTATATATATGTGTGTGTGTGTGTGTGTGTGCGCGCGCGCGCTCGTGCACGTGCTGGTGTGAGTGCACCTATGTGCGCTTGCCTGTAGAGTCCAGATGTCGACATCAGGTGCTCCCTTGGCTGTTCTCTGACACAGTCTTTTAGATGGACTCTCTCACAGAACCCGGAGTCCATCTATTCAGCTATTCTGGCTGGCTAATGAGCTTTAGGAACATACCTGTCTCTGCTTACCCAATGCTAAGACTCGGGTCTTCACAGTTACCCAGCAGGTACTTTATGAGTGAGCCCTCTCCCCAGCTGCTGATTGATTTCTATATTATCTCCCATAGGAGCCAAGAAGGAGTGTCCCAATCACCATTCTCACTGTTGGAATCAAGGAGCCAAGGCTCAGAGGACTGTAAAGCATTGTATCATAGAGAACTAAATGTAGCAGAGCCCAAGCAAGAACTCCATCCTGTCGTTGGCTTCCTAGTTAAAGACTTCTTCGGCTCTATGTCAAGCTGTCAGACAGATGTGTGATTGACAAAACCTCACGCCTCCCAACTACTGTGGCTGAGAATGTGGTCAACAGCTAAGCTAGATTGTTAGTTTCTATGGCTGCCTCTCTCTTACTCTATAATCCTGGGTACTCACAAACCCTGTGGGAAAGAATAATTGCATCCGTGGTTAGAAGCATCTATGTTCTGGAAAACAGTCCTGTGATAGTTACGGAGCAGGATGCCTAGGGAGGGAGCAAGGCGTGGTCCAGGAGGCATTGCCCTTCTTTGGGGAATGTGCCTGAGCAATCTAGCCACCACTTCTGCCTCACAAAGGTGTAGGGGTGGTTCTGATGCTACGGTCCTGTTCCCCAGTTGGTTCTTGATCTGTCAGTAAAGAAAGCCAAGGGCCAATTACTGGGCAGAAGGTATAGGCAGGACTCTGGGTCCTTGGAGGAAAAGGGGATGCAAGGGAAGAAAGAGGGAGTTCACCATGCTCTGGAGAAAGGAGAACCATGCAACCATGTGAGGTCTCAGGAGGAGCAGTGGGCTGTGGCCATTCCTATAGGCGGGTGATCAGAGATGTTTAGTAGGGGCTAGATTCAACTGACCAACTAGAGTTAGGGCAGACAGGGGGTATGAAGTTAAGAGTATTGATAAGAGCATGCTTTTCCAGGCAGGAGATAGTAGCACCCAGCAATTGTGCCAAGAAGGTAAGTTGAAAATGAACAACTGTGTGTGTGTGTGTGTGTGTGTGTGTGTGTGTGTGTGTGTGTGTGTTATCTGTGGATTCAAAGGAAGTTGGGAGGGGGCTGGTAGCACGGCCCAATCCCAGAACTAAGGCGGGGTAGTGAAAAGCTACTTGCAACACAAAATCTTACCTGTGCCCAGAATAACCTAGAGAAAAACATCCCATTTTGGCGGAGTAGGGGTGGAAATAATGGGGATGAGCTGTGCATCCCCAGCAGCTGCATCAAGTCTAAACCTTCTCTGCAGGCTTAACTGCCACATGTCCTGCAGCCCGACAGACACGGCTTCAAAGTAATTGTGAAGACAGCAAGAGAGTTTTTGAAAAGTAGCACCGACCTGCGTTAAGTGGTTCCAGGAGACTGGAAGTGACTCCAACCAAGGCACTCTCAAGGAAATCAGTGCGTGCTGGGAGCAAAGTGGTTACCGTGCTGATCCCATGCCTGTGACCCTCAGGTGAACCTTCCCATACGCAGAGATCCTGGAGAACGGACTGCTCTGCCAGCCCTGAAAAGGAAACTGCAAATAAAAGAGGAAATGAAAGAAAGGAAAAAGAAAAGGGCAAAAGGGAAGAAAAGAAAATGTAATGGTCCCAGAGTCTGTGTCTCTCCAATTCAGCTGGTTCCCCGAGTGTGCTGGTTAGTGTCTGTCAACTGATGTGACATAAACCAGAGCCATTTGAGAAGAGCGAACCTCAACTGAAAAAATGCCTCCATCAGAATGGCCTGTAGGCAGGTCTATGGGCGTGTTCTTGACTGATGACTGACATGGGAGAGTCCAGCCCACTGTGACAATGACAATCCTGGGTCCTGGGTGGTATAAGAAGGCAGGCTGAGCAAGCCATGGGGAGCAAGCCAGTAAGCAGCACCCCTCCATGGCCTCTGCTTCAGTTCCTGCCTCCAGGTTCCTGCTTGAATTCCTGCCCTGACTTCCCTTCATGATGAACTATGAGCTTACAATGAAACACCCAGCACCACCATCATCACACACACACACACACACACACACACACACACACACACACACACACACACACATTTCCTTTTCGTCATGATGTTTGATCATAGCAAACACATCAAAAACACTGAGTTTTGCATGTGTAATTTTACTTAACTAAGTTTATAGCTCAGAAGCCTATTTGTTTAATCCACTCTGGCCACTTAATTAGGTTAGCATTGTTGGCTGAGAAGCAATGTACTGGAGTTTAAAATTCAGTAGTGTAAAAGTAGAAACACTTTAGTATTACAGTTACAAAATAAATAAATAAATAAGAACCCTGCTTATTTTGGGGGGTGGTGGTCCATGCCTTTGATCCCAGTACTTGGGAGGCAGAGGCAAATGGATCTCTATAAGTTCGAGGCCAGCCTGATCTACAGAGGGAGAACAGCAGAGGCTACACAGAGAAACCCTGTCTCAAAAACAAACAAACAAACAAACAAACCAAAAAAGAAAAAAAACAAACAATAAACAAACCAAAACAAAGGAACAGTTAAGTACCTGTACAGTGAGCCTGTCTTCCTGCCCTTACTTCCACCCCTGCTCTCCACGTTGTTCCTACCTGCATCCTTCCTAGGTGGGAAGCCTTTTGTTTTGTTTTGTTTTGTTTTGTTTTGTTTTGTTTTGTTTTGTTTTGAGACAGGATCTCAAACTGTAGCTCTGGCTGGCCTGAAATTCCCTCTGTAGACCAGACTGGGTCTTGAACTTGTAGAAACCCACCTGCCTCTGCCTCCTGAATGCTAGGATTAAAGGTGTGCAGCACTATACCCAGTGACCATTTTATTTTTATTTTTTACTTATGTGTCTATTTGTGCGTCTATGTGTTGGTATGTGCACATGAATGCAGGTTCCTGCCAAGGCCAAAGGGATCAGATGGCCCTAGGGTTAAAGTTCTGGGCAGTCACAAGCCACCCAGTATGGGTGCTGGGAACCAGACTCTAGCCCTCTGTAACAGAAGTCCAGCCTCTTGGTTGTTAAGCCATTCCTTCAGCCCCTGGGAAGCCTTTACTTATTGAGTGTTGTTAAATACGGTATTTCATCTTGTCAGGCTATCACGTGAAGGATGTGTTGTTGATGTAGCTTTTAACTGATACACAGACAAAGGCTCCAAAATTGAATTTTTCAAAAGTCAGTCAGCCCCTGGATGTGGAGCTCTGATGTCCTCCCTCTCCGTTTCCACATTGTCATCAGATCACCTGACCTGTGGTCCAGGTGATACAGTCGCTGCTTATCCAGCATGGGACTTGTGGCTTATGCCCACAGCTTTCCTGGAAGCAGGTTTTGATAGATCTGACAAGGCTGAGTGAGTTATTTACTGGGCAGGAAATGACTCTAGAGGCCAGGCGAGGACTAGGTTAGGCAAGTGAGGTATGCAGCATGTGGCATACGACATGCAAAATTTAGGAGTGCTGTCTCTCTCTGCTGGCCCTGGCCTCGCACCCTTAAGAAGCCAAGGTTGTAGTGGGAGTTTTAAATGTTTCTTTTCCTCCAGCACAGGCCTGAGAAGAGACTTGATTTGGGCTGAGTGCCTTGGAGTAGCAGAATGAAGAGAAGCCAAGGGAGTGGAC
Organism: Uromys caudimaculatus; assembly: GCA_028551405.1. Classification (NCBI taxonomy): domain Eukaryota; kingdom Metazoa; phylum Chordata; class Mammalia; order Rodentia; family Muridae; genus Uromys; species Uromys caudimaculatus. The sequence continues at coordinate 23,332,361 of CM052713.1, forward strand.
ACAGAGCATGTCCAAGATGCTCTTGGGGTCCCCCAAATAAATAGAATGGTGGGAGGCATTGGGTGGGAACACCAAGATGAATCTGCAGCAGGTGGGGGCGACAGAAAATGTGTATGACCAGGTCCTTCTTTAAGTTGCAGGTTTGATAAAGAGAAGAATCTTGCTTACATTCTCCAGCAAGGAACTCACAGATATTTTAAAAATGATCTTGGAGCGTTAAGGGTCAAGGTGCTGGCCTCTTCCCAAAGGCCAGGGCAAGAGGGCTAGTGGGTGACTCTGCCTAAGGCACCAAGAGATGGCTTATGCGACCAGAAGTCATGCATCCCTTTGCTGGCCTTGCCAGACGTCTTTCTATTTCTCTAACAAGATACCTGAGATATTGTCTTAGTCAATGTTTGGTTACTGTGAAGAGACATCATGACCAAGGCAACTCCTATAAAAGAAAGCATTTAATTGTGGGCTTGCTTTCAATTTTAGAGGGTTAGTCCATGATCATCACAGCAGGAAACAGGCAGGCATATTGCTTGAGCAGTAGGTGGGAGGTACTTACGTTCTGATCCACGGGCATTAGGCAGAGGGGGGGGCCATGGCATGGACTTTTGAAACCTCAAAGTCTGTCCCCCCTCGGGATACCCCTCCTCTATCAAGGCTGCACCTCCTAATCCTTCCCAAACAGGTCCACCAGCTGGGAACCCAGTATTCAAACATATGAGCCTATGAGAGCCATTTTCAAACCATCCCAGGTATGAAACTTAAAATGAAAAAAAAGGTTTATTTTCACTCATTTTTTTCTTTGAGGTTTCAGTCTGTGATCAGTCTGTGAAGTAACAAAAATGCAGAAGTGTGTGGCAGAGGAAAACTGCTCACACCTTTCCCCGGGAAACAGAAGAAGGGACTGAGGGGACACAATCCCGTTGGGAAGCACACCCGCATCTTGCACACAAAATGTCACCCAATAGTTCCTGACAGTGTCATGGTAGGGACCTCGCTTTATCCCACCCGTCTCTGAAGGATGCTGAGCATCCAAACCACAGCAGGGCCCCGTGCCTAAGTGCAATTTCCCCCTCTGTGTCAGTTTTCTTTCCAGCCCTGAATGGTTTGCTGAGGGAAATGGGTAGCTCTCCTTAGTGAAGCAGGCATCGTGGTCATATTGCCACTGTTAGGAGTGAGCAGCCTGACTCAGTCTACAGGGCTTATTGACTTCAATGATTATTGGCGTTTAACCTGTAAACTTATGCATTCCACAGAGCAAGCGCTTCCGGCTTCCTGCGTAGAAGAGCATCTGGCTAGAGAACTAAAGATTCAGTGTTATTTACTGAAAGTACTCTTGTGTTTACACAGACAAGCGGGCTTCCATAAGAAAAGTTTGGCCTAGAATAGCACAAAGGAGAGAGGCTGACAGACAAGCCAGGTTCTGTCCGTCTCCAGGGCTCATATGAGACACCCTGAGCATCATTCACACGTTGTCTGTGTCTGCGGAAACTAACAGGCCAGTGAAAAGTTGGTGCAGGTCCCGCTGTCTGCGCAGTGTTCTCGGGTTGATGCACACACTAGGGCACGCGGCCTTTGCTGCTCTTCAGAGAATCTTATCTTTTCCAACCTGCCCCAGACCACAGAGTCCCATGCTTTCCACGGAGGTATTTATCTGCTTAGAAGTTGGGCTCCGCGGGAGGGGGGAGTGTGTGCGGGGGCTGGGGAGGAAGACACTACCGGCCCATTGCTGTGTTGTGCTCATCACCGCGTCTCCTCTGCAGTCTAGGACCGTCCTTGGAGACTGGACAACTCCACCCCACAGCAGCACCTTCCCACCTGCCAAAGGTGCCTTTTGAACGGAATATAACCTGCCGCAGAATTTTATCTAATGTTGGGGAAGGACGCCCCCTAGTGTCGGTTCTTGGGAGCCGCGTGGTCTCTTCCTTCTGTTTCTGTGAAGTACTCTTGAGCTCTTGTCCTGTTTAGTGCGACCAAGATTGCTCAACTGATACTGTCTAGAGAGAAGTGAGGAAGTCAGTCTTCTTCTGTAGGTCAGGGACGGAGCTTAATGGAGTGTGAGCAAACTGTATAGCATGTTGGGCATCTACATCAACACCATCTCGCGCACAATCACTGTTTTGGGTTTTGTTTTATTTTGTTTTTAAGATTTACTTTTTAAAATTACCTGTACATGTGTCTGTCCTGAGTATGTACATGTGAGTGAAAGTGCCCAAGAGACCTGAAAAACACTTCAGATCCTGTGGAGCTGGTGGTGATCTGTCCAGTGTGGGTGCTAGGAGCCAAACTGGGGTCCGAGGTCGAATTGAGCCACCTCCCCTCCCCTTTTGAATCAGGGTCTTGCTCTGTAGCACAGACAGGACTAGAACTCACCACAGAAAGAGGGAGAGGGGAGAGAGAGAGGGAGAGGGAAAGAGAGAAGCCCTGCCTCAGTCTCTAGGTGCTGAGATTATAGATCAGTACCTTTCTTAAAAGGTTCTCTGACCTACATCTCTCCTACTATAAGGGACCGGCCACCAGACATGACATCGATGCTGCTTAGGAGGTCCTGCTCTGGGAAGTGAAGTGGTCTGGGTATGCATGACAAGAGAGGGCCGTGCCCTTGCCCTTTCTGGGTCTGCAAATACTCTTGAGAATCTTTGCATTGGCTGTGTTCCGTAATTACAGTCTTGCTCCAGCTCTGTGCAGACTCACTGAGTATAATCAACCCTCTGAACCACTGCAGCAACAGGGTCAAACCTGTCTGCAGACAGCCTCAGCCACACCTGTTCCAGTTCCAGGTGGGGTGCCCACCCATCTTGGTTTGTCTGGGACAGTCCGAGTTTGCACCTGCCACTTTGATATGCTTATTAAATTGTTCTCCTCTGAAAGGGGAGAGTAAGTGGCACAGTTCGCTGTTCACAAGGACTCTCCCCAAGTTTAGGGTTCACAGGTTAGAGAGAATGCTGCCAAGAGCCCAAGGTTTCAATGGCTTTTAGAAGCTTGTAATTAGCCCTAAGCTTCCTGGGAGTCCAGACAAAAGTGAAGGATTAGAAAGTTAGTTCTGCCCAGCACAATGGTACATAGTATAGCTTGGAAGGGGACAGTCAGCAGGGGACAGTCAGCAGGGGACGGTTAGCAGGACTGACTTTTAGGAGGAAATTTTCACTTAACCTATTACCTAAGAGACATTAAGTAACATAAGAGGCTATGTCCCTGGCTGTAGTTTCTGCAGAAGTTTCTGAATGGCCGTTTAAAATTAATGTGTTGTGGCATGTGTGTGTGTGTGTGTGTGTGTGTGTGTGTGTGTGTGCTCATACATATGCATATATGTGTATGAACTCATGTATATGCATATTTGTGTGTACATGTTACTTCGTGTTTGTACATGTTCACGTATGTGTCCATGCGGAGGCCAGAGGGCAGACTCCAGTGTCCCCAGACAGGCTATCTGTGTCCTGTGAGACAAATTATGCTAGGCTGGCTGACCAGCAAGCCCCAAGGATCTGTCTGTCTGTCTGTCTGTCTAACATTTTTACATAGATTCTGGACATCAAACTCATGAGTCAAGCAGTTTATTGAGTTCTCTCCTGATCCCCTCTGTGTGAATCTTTTTTTTATATGAGACCTCTAAAATGACTGATTTTCCATTTCTTTTGCCCTGTGATAAATGAGGGTGGAGTAAAAATTATTTCACAGGGACTAACAAAAATAATGTGTTCAGGTGACAGGGAAAGTATAAAGCTTAACGTGGTGGCTAACATTTTCTTCTATCTTACCTCGAACCAGCTAAGCGCTTAGGGCTTAGTCACAAAGAGACATGTCCCTCATTATGTGAGAACCCTGGTTCTGTCCCACCTGGTCCGGGCATGGAGCGCTTCTGTATAACTCTCAATGCTAATGAGAGCTTCTGTGGGCACTGCTGCTGCTGGCAATGGTGGGGGAAAGTGGGAAGCTGAAGCAGAAAGAAATTCAGGGGCCGGTGCCTTGGACCAGGATGCGGGAGCTAGAAATGGTATCTAGTCATCATCGTAAAGAGTCATTAGCATCATTTTACTTTGGCAGAATGCAGAGCTTCTTCTGATGTTTGTTTGTATCACCCCTGACCGGAAAGAGCAGAGTATTTGAGTTCTTGTCCCAGTGGGTTTCCAGGGACGCGGGTCTTCAGGCTAGTTACATCCCAACAGGAAGGCACAACTTTCTTTTTCAACTTTACCCTCTCCAGGTCGGTGGATCTCGCAAAGGGTGGGGCCTGGCAACAGCCTGAGCTGCTCCCAGAAACTCCTTAGATAAGCAAACGCCCTACCTGTGGGAGAGTGAGTATGTTGCTCTGAGGCTTGAAGCCCCAGTTTCTGGCTGTTCTCCCCGCCCCGACCCCCCTCCCCCGACGGGAAGAAAGAAGCAAACCCAGGGCTCTGTTCTCTGTGGCTCTGCCTCCCTTCCCAGTGAGGTTGTTGGACTTGCTCTTTCTCTGAATGAAAACAAGAAATAAAAAGGAAAGGAAAGGACATGACTGTTCCTAGGTATGGTGGAGGAGAAAGTTTATTATAGCGTAGCCAGAGGCAGATACATTTAAGAGAGTCCAGAGTGGTCATGACCCTGAACCACGTGGAGAGAAGGGGAGGGGAAGAAAGAGAGGAGAGCCAAGTATCACAACCAGGAGAACAAAGGTACAAAAGAAGAAGAAGAAAAGCAGGTAACCAGAAAGTCTGGATTGTGTAGGGAAGAGCCTCTGGGGGAAGAGCAGCCCAGCCCTGGGCTGCAGAGTTCAGGGTAGAGAGCATGGTATGCCAGCCATACCCTGTAACAGGTAGTGACTGAGGGGTGCTGGGAGAATCTGAAGGCTAGGTCTGCTCCGATGTTTAGACACATCAGCCATTTGTCCTGGGTTTGAAACTTAACAGTCTTAGCCTTGAGAAGCAGAGGCAGGAAGATTAGGCCAGCCTAGGCTATATATTGAAAACCTGTTTAAAAAAGACAGACGGGGGGCTGGAGAGATGGCTCAGTGGTTAAGAGCACTGACTGTTCTTCCAGAGGTCCTGAGTTCAATTCCCAGCAACCACATGGTGGCTCACAACCATCTGTAATGGGATCTGATGCCCTCTTCTGGTGTGTCTGAAGACAGCTACACATATATATATATATAAAAGATAGACTTGCTTGCTTAAAAACGAAGATGCAGTATGACTCTAAAATGCATAATATTGCAAATATTTATGTAAATGGGGCAATAATTCAGTACATGCACAGAAGGTGGGATCACGAGTGAGAGAAACTAGCATGTCCCTCCCCTTCCACAGTAATTGTTTCTCTTCAGAGCCTCTTCTAACTCTGTATAAAATATGTAATAAACTGTTGTGCACCAGTCTCTGCTGACCTGGGAAATACAGAACGTCTGCTTCCTTGAAACTGCGTTTTGGGGCCTGGTGAGATGGCTCAGTGCTTAAGAGCACTGGCTGCTTTTCCAGGGGACCCGACTCAAATCCCAGCACCCGAATCTCTGACAAGCAGCCGTGCCACTCTTCCAAAACACTGAGCCTCACATCTGTGTGTGAGGGTGTTGAGTCTCCTGGAACTGGAGTTACAGACGTCACCGTCCTGTGATGGTCACTTCACTTAACGTGGTGTCCTCCTGTGTTGCTCTAAATGACAAGCTTTCATATATATGAGTTAAATAATATCCCACTGTGAATATTCATATTCCTTCAAAATCTCTTCACCCACTGATGAGCATTTGGCTTGGCTCGGTGCTTAGGAAGAGTGACGTGACATTTGTTTATTTGTTTGTTTGTTTGCATAGTTTGGTGGGTTTTTTGTTGTTGAGGAGGTGCTTGTTTGTTTTGTTTTATATTGTTTTGAGACAGGGTCTCTCCATGTAGTTCAACTTAGCCTTAAACTTCAGCAGTCCTCTCTGCTCAGCCCCTCAAGTGCTGGGATCACAGCCCGTGAGCCACCACCCTACTGTGGTAAGCCTTTTCTTCAGTGGTGTCCCTCGCCAGTACCAATTCTGACAATAAAATCTACTTTTTACAAGTGCTTTATAGTGTTAGATTCTAAAACCCTTTGCCACCACAATCTGATGGTCTACTTTAGTTTGATTTTTTTTAGATTTATTTATTTATGTTTATGAGTACACCATTGCTCTCTTCAGACACACCAGAAGAGGGCATCAGATCCCATACAGATGGTTGTGAGCCACCATGTGGTTGCTGGGAATTGAACTCAGGACCTCTGGAAGAGCAGTCAGTGCTCTTAACCACTGAGCCATCTCAGCCCCCTAGTTTGATTTTTAAAGGAAAAAAAAAGTTAGCTCTGTGTCTACATTATCTCGGACTGTTTTCAATGGAAACAAACTAAAGCACCCATTGGATTTTCAATGGGGCAATCAAGTTTCCAGGAAATGAATGGCTATAGCAGTCCAGACAGACTGATGGTGGAGGTTATTTTCATGAGACTCCACAAGGAACAAGGCCACTACTGGGAATTGGTTAGGGCCATGCGACGCGGCACATTCTAGTGAAGAATCAGGCTGCATTCTATGTTCCGAAAACTTGATTGAGACTAAATTTAAAAATAATGAGCTAAGTCGTTTAAAGGATTAAATGTCAAGACAGCACAGCGTCTGGCCTGCAGCATGGTTACAGTTCACTGCTCTGAGCTAAGTTTAGACTGAAAGAGCAGAAAGATGTGACCCAAGGGGTATGGAGCCAGGTAAAGCGGAGGCAGGTTGGAATCAAGGAGGATTTGAGCAAAGCAGCTGCACTTGCTGAAGGGATTAGTGCAGTCTTAATTGATTGATTAATTAATTAGTTAATTTATTAGTTCAATTAATAAAAAACCTTAAACTTTCTGCTGGGACTATAAGCAAGGTACCTGAGACAAGACCCATTGAAAGAGCCAGTGAAACAATGCAAACCCATTTGGAAATCTTTCATTTGGGAAGAGAACACATTTGAACAGAGAAAGCCTCTAGGGCACTCTGTCCTAGCAGGGCCATCCTTGGAAGCCAGGAAGACACATGAACCTGCTGAAGCTGGGGTCCAGAGGGTCCAGGCTACCAGCATTGACTTCTGTGTGTGCTGTTTTTGTAGGGGCCGAGAATGTGGCACTTATGGGGTTGTGGCAGCTTGTATGGGGGTTCCAGGATCTGTGTAGCAGAGTGGGATTCCCTGCTTAGAAGTCGTGATTAGACTTTGTGTAAAGATGAAGATGAACCCTAAGTTGAAATGGAGACCCCTGGAAAGGGAGATGAGAGAAACGTGGAATGTTTACAGAGGAAATCTGCATGCCCTCAAGCCCACTGTGGTACATAGTGCCGCGATCAACTCCCAAATGCCAGACATGGACCTGCAGGAACTGGTGTTGCGCGCTGGCTTTCAGTCTGTGTCATCAGACCTTTCTTTGCTATGTCCCCATTTATCCCTTCTGCAACATTAATATTTATCTCGTAGCATCGTATTTTGAAGGCAGATAAACTTCAGCTTTTATTAGTATATATTGATTACACATAGCGGGTTTAATTATAACATTTTCATACATATAGGTAATGTACTTCGATCACATTTGCACCCTCTTGTTCCCCCTAATGGTCACTGATCCCCCTTTCCCCATGAGTCCCTCTTCTACATTATTTCAGGTTTTTAAATGATACAGTGCGTTTTATTAGAATTATTTACAGGCGCAGGGATAAGGAGTTGCTTACAGGAGCATAGGCACCTTACCAGTGGCTACACCACTGAAGAAAACTGTCCTTTCCCCGACATTATAGATCCCGAGGGGGTGTGACGTCATCGGCTCCTCCCACTGCCATGACAGGATGCAGTCAGCCCAGTTGTGTGCACGTGATCCCAGCTGCTGTGAATTCAAGAGTAAAATATCCACGTAACGTCCGTCAGTGCTCCACAACCCTTCCCCACTTTAACATTTTTTCTTCCCCTTTCTTCTCGATGCTCCCTGAATCTGAGAGGGGGTAAGATCAATGCTCCTCTTATGGCTGAGCATTCAACACACTTATTTTCATCAGACTGTGAGTCTATGCAGTTACTGCGGACCAAAAGAAGCTCCTCTGACCAAACCTGAGGGCAGCATTAATCTATGGTTAGAAATGGTTCTTAGAGCCCAATTTGGTGAGTGCATTACGTCCATTTAGCAAAACACAAGCGACTTTCCTACTAGGGCATATGATCTCCCTAGCTATGGGCTTTTGACAGTGTTGAATGTGAATCCCACTGTGCAGCTAGTCTCAAATCTAGGGACAGACTGGTTGGCCAACCTCTTTAATAGACACGGGTACACTGATGTACCCGTGCATACATGATACCTGGCTTTTTTTTTTTTTTTTTTTTTCAGTTTTGTAGAAGCTCACAGTTAAAAGATTCCCTTGGGTCTGAGAAGAGAGTTCGGACTATGTTAATATTGTTAATTAATAATTAATAAAGTAGTATTAATATTGATAATACTAAATGGACTTTAGAGGTAGGACTGGCACATTTTGCATTATGAGATGGTGATGGTCCTATGGGGGGTGGGGGCAGGATGTTACAGTTTGCATGTGAAATGTCTCCCAGAGGCCCATGTGCTAAAATGCTTGGTCCCTAGCTGGGGGTACTCCTTGGGGAGTCAGGGAAACATGGAATCTATAGGAGGTGAGATCTTGGTAGAGACACTGGATTACTGGAGAAAAGACCTTGAGGTTTGTTGTCCAGCTCTACTTCCTGTCCCATCTCTGCTTGAAGAGCCACAGGCTCCGCCTCCACATATGTGACCCAACTGAGGCACCGTGTTTTCCAGCTATGATGGACTGTACTCCCTCATACCGTGAGTACAAAGCCCTTCTTCCCTTAGCTTGCTTCATGTGGGAGGACTAAAGTTATGTTTTAAGTTTTAATTACTGTACTTAAGAGATGTATTTATTTATTTTAAAATAAAGTCTCTTTTTAAATTTTACTTTATTTATTTGAGTACACTGTAGCTGTCTTCACACACACCAGAAGAGGGCATCGGATCCCATTACAGATGGTTGTCAGCCACCATGTGTTTGCTGGGAATTGAACTCAGGACCTCTGGAAGAACAGTCAGTGCTTTTAGCCACTGAGCCATCTCTCCAGCCCCTTAAGAGATCTATAAAACAAAAATGCCTCTAACCTGTAAGCCCCACTTGCCCAAGGGCAGAATGCTGGGGGCTGTTGTTCATGTAAGATACAAGCCACATGTTCTCACTTCTGTAAACAAGATTGGTTGCCCCAACTGCCAGGATGTGCTTGATCACATAGGTAAGTAGGCAGGAAGTACCTCAGGATATATGCTTACATCTGATTGGGAAGGCAGGAAGTACACAGCCTTGTTGGTTTTGCCTTTTTTAAGCACCCAACTGATACAATTTTCAGCCACTCTCTGGGACTCCCTGTTATGGACCTGGCCAGCGCCCATAATCCTGGGAACTATTAAAGAAAGCTTGCTTCAATGTTGGCTCAGAAATGGTGGTAGTGGTCTAATTCTCACCTCATGGGATTAACATGAGTAAGGTGTTAAGTCACAGTAAAGAGGAAAATAGCTAATACATTCCCCTTCCAAGAATCCATTTTAACTTTTAATCTTTTGTCCCTTTCCTAGTGCTGGGAATTAAACCCAGGTAGTACATGCTACCCAACAGTCATTTAAAGTATGCCAACTTGGGCAAGCAAGGTGGAGCAAGAGGGAAAGGCACTTGCACACACACGCATACAATTGAAAAAAATTTTTTTGAAGTAGGGCAATTTCATTTTTAGAAATAAGTTCAGGGAGGCTGGGCAGTGGTGGCGCACTTGGGAGGCAGAGGCAGGTGGATTATCTTTTTATGACCACATCAATAAGATAATCCCAGCACTTGGGTGGATTATCTTTTTATGA
>CM052713.1:23348153-23399652 GCA_028551405.1 Uromys caudimaculatus
CAGGGGTAACTAACAAGCCACAAGCACACAGGGGTAACTAACAAGCCACAAGCACACAGGGGTAACTAACAAGCCACAAGCACACAGGGGTAACTAACAAGCCACAAGCACACAGGGGTAACTAACAAGCCACAAGCACACAGAGGTTACTCACAACCAGACTGGACTAGGTGGCCAAGTTTACTTAGATGAGATAGTGGAGAGTCTGCCAAACTAAGGCAAAGGCAGAGAGAGTAGAGGAGTAGAGGTTGGCCATGAGCCCGTGGAAAGAGAAGGGGGGAGGGAATTGGGAGAGAGCAGGAGCAAGAGAGCAAGAGAGCAAGAGAGAGAGGAGGGGGCAAGCAGCGCCCTTTATAGTGAGCCAGGCCCACCTGGCTGTTGCCAGGCAACTGTGGGGCGGAGCCTAGACAAAATGCCAACAGGGGAGAACTGGGAGAAATGAAGGGAGGGGAATCTGTAGTCGGGATGGATTGTATGAGAGAAAAATAAATAAAAAGAAAAGAGAAAAAAATCAACCCATGTGCTTCTAACATACGAGATAAAGTATACATTTCTATTTAAAAGGAAGAACACAGAAAGACTGGATCAAAGAAAGACCAAGAACCCAGCATGGAGAGCACAGAATTCAGTTAACTCCATATGAGCATTCAGGGCATACGGTATGCGATGGGAGCTCCAAGGAGCTTGGACAAGCCCGGCCCTAACCCTTATCATTTGCAGCCCACACAGACTCTTTCTTGGGCCAGTGCTACTTGACGCCTGTGGCAGTCCATGGTCTTGACATCTCCACCGTCCTTGACTCTCTGTTGAATGTCACCGTGATAGCTTTACACAGCCCCGTCTCCGGCACTGCCTAAGAAGACTACTGACCCTGCCATATATTCCTGGATGAACAGGCCTTCCTTTGGAATCTTGGCTGAATCCTGCATGACTCCATAACTTTCACATTCTGCGTGCCTACAAAACCATCTTCAATAGTAAGGTCACTATTGTGGTGATGAAACACCATGACTAATAAGCAACTTGGGGAGCAAAGGGCTTAATCGGATTACACTTCCATGTCCCTGTTCATCATAGAAGAAAGTGGGGACAGGAACTCACACAGGGTTAGGAGCCTGGAGGCAGGAGCTGATGCAGAGGCCATAGGGAGTACTGCTTACTGACTTATTCCCCCTGGCTTGCTCAGCCTTTCTTAAAGAGCCCAGGAATGGCACCACCCACAATGGGCCGGGCCCTCCTTCATCAATCACTAATTAAGAACGTGCCTTACAGTGGGATCTTACAAAGGCATTTTCTCAGGTGAGGTTCCCTTTTTTTCAGATAAGTCTAGCTCGTGTCAAGGTGACATGAACCTATCCAGCACAACTACCAAGATCTGCCACCAGCTTCAGCAGTATGAAGCCCCTCAGACCATATAGCTAGACCCTCTAACTAACTGAATTCTCTCGGCAGCCTCGTGTGAAGCAGGGTACTCCTGTGGCTCTTCTCAAGGAAAAGCTTAATTAAGTTTATAATTTTACACCCTTCAGACTATGATGAATAGTCTGGCTAACTCCTAGACTGTCTTCAAGAAAAATTTCCTGTTATTACAGTGAAAACCATGCAGCTTTCTCTTTCTTTTTTTCCTTTCTTCTTCCTCCTCCTCCTTCTCCCCTTCTATTCGTCTCCTCTTCCTCCTTCATACATGTGTGCGTCTATGTATGTGTATGCCTGTGTACCCGTGCATGAGTGTGTGCCGGTGTGAGCAGATGCACACAGACCACAGCTCACTGTGGAAATCAGAAGGTAACCGTTAGGAGGAGTCTGTTGTCTACTTCCGCTGTGGGATCACTATTGACCTCAGCTCATCGGGCTTGTGCAAGGAGCACTTTTACCCGTAGAGTCATCTTGCTGGACTATACTTACCTTCTGTGATGTCACTGATCTCTTTAAACAATCGTCCACTCTGTCCAGATATTTAAATCTGCCCCTTCTCTAGCCAACCTTCACATTTTCTTTTTTCTTTTTCTTTTTTTTTTCGAGACAGGGTTTCTCTGTGTAGCTCTGGCTGTCCTGGAACTCCATCTGTAGACCAGGCTGGCCTCGAACTCAGAAATCCACCTGCCGCTGCCTCCCAAGTGCTGGGATTAAAGGCGTGCACCACCACCGCCCGGCAACCTTCACATTTTCAAATCTCTCCACTCTGCTTTCAGTCTTCTTGTAAACCTGGCTCTAACGGTGAGCAACATCTATGACACAATCAGAATGCCAAGCTATTTTGAAATTTCCTCCACCTAATAACTTATCTATTATATTAAAACTTAGCCTCTATGGTGATTACAATGAAAATAGGTTCATACGTTGGAATGCTTGGTCCTCAGTTAATGGAACTACTTGGAAAGGATTGGGAGGTGTGGCCTTGCTGGAGGAGGTGTGTCATTAGGGGTAGACTTTGAGGTTTCAAAAGTCCATTCCAGACCCAATCTTTTGCTTTCTGCCTGCTGTCTGCAGACCAGGATGTAACGCTCTCAGCTCCTGCTCCAGAACCATGCCTGTCTGCTTACTGCCATGATAATTATGGACTAACCTTCTAAAACCTGTAAGCAAGCCTCCAAATAAATGTCTTCTTTAATAAGAGTTTCCTTGGTCATGGTATCTGTCTTAGTTAGGGTTTCTATTGCTGCAGTGAAACACCATGACCACAAAGCAAGCTGGGGAGGAAAGGGTTTATTCAACTTACACTTCCAGATCACAGTCCATCATTGGAGAAAGTCAGGACAAGATCTCAAGCAGGGCTAGGACCTGGAGGCAGGAGCTAATACAGAAACCATGGAGGGTGCTGCTTACTGGCTTGCTACCCATGACTTGCTCAGCCTGCTTTCTTATAGAACCCAGGACCAACAGCCCAGGGATGAGACCACCCACAATAGGCTGGGCCCTCCCCCATCAATCACTAATTGAGAAAGTGCCTTATAGCTGGATCTCATGGAGGCCTTTCCTCAACTGAGGCTTCTTCCTCTCTAATGACTCTAGCTTGTGTCAGGTTGACACACAAAACCACACAGTACAGTGTCTCTTCACAGCAATATAACAGTAACTAAGACAGCTTCCTACAGTGTTCCAGACCATACACAAAATGTAGACAAATTCTTTGCCGTAATGTTGTCTGAATGGCCTCTAGCCAGATTTCTAATGAAAACCTTCTTCCCATATGAAACCTCATGAGCTGTCTTTAACTGTTCACATTTAAAAATATTTTAATTTTATTTTACATGTATGAGTGTTGTACCTGCATATATGTATATATGTGGATGATGATATGCTTAGTGCCTGGAGAGGTCAGATGAAGGTATCAGATGCCTTGGAACTGAAGTTGCAGAAAGTTGTGAGCTGTCATGTGGATGCTGAGATGGAACTTAGATCCTCTGGAAGAGCAACCAGCACTCTTAACTGGTGAGCCATCCCTCAAGCCCCTATTGATCACATTTTAACTGTCACCCTGGTTTTCCAAACACCCACCAGAATTACCCAGTAATTCTAGGCCTTCTCTAACGTGCATCTCCATTTTTTCTGGCAAAGCAGTTCCAAAGGCCTCAGAACCATCACAAGGCAATGTTTAGTTCCAGGCACATCCCCACTCCTGATACCAATTTTCTGTATTGGTTACTTTTGCATTGCTGAGACAAAATACACAATTTTTTAAAAAATTTTATTTATTCATTTATTTATTATGTGTAAGTACACTGTAGCTGTCTTCAGACACCCCAGAAGAGGGCATCAGATCTCATTACGGATGGTTGTGAGCCACCATGTGGTTGCTGGGATTTGAACTCATGACCTTCGGAAGAGCAGTCGGAGCTCTTAACCGCTGAGCCATCTCTCCAGCCCCCAAAATACACAATTTAAAGCTGCATAGACAAAAGGTTTATTTTGGCTCACAGTTTCAAAGGCTTCAATGTATCACAACAAGGGAGGAGCAGAAGAGCAGCTCACAGTGTGACGGACAGAAAGCAGAGAGAAGAGCAGACTGGGGACCTAGTGTTGCTTTCAAAGGCACATTCCCAGTGACTTACTTTTCCAGTTAGATCCATCCACCTTCCAAAGTTTCTACAACTCCCTAAAATAGTTATAAGAGACTGTCTTAGTCAGGGTTTGTATTCCTGCACAAAACATCATGATCAAGAAGCAAGTTGGGGAGGAAAGGATTTATTCAGCTTACACTTCCACGTTGCCGTTCATCACCAAAGGAAGTCAGGACAGGAACCCACACAGGGCAGGAACTTGGATTCAGGAGCTGACGCAGAGGCCATTGGGGGGTTCTGCTTATTAGATTGCACATTCACAAATGGCCTCTCACAATCTCTTTTCCTGGTGCTAAGCCTCACCTCCTCTGCATGACCCCTTCAGTCCTGGGATTTCAATTGCAACTGAGGCTGCACCTTTACCAATGGCCTCTCCTGGCCTCTCACAGTGCCCAGGCCTCAGCTGCTACCCCTTCATGTTTCAAAACCAATACCATGTGGGTGACTCTTACACATTACCAAGTCTGGCTGCCAACACAAGGTACAACTATGGTTGCCTCTAGAACATAGCTTCTCTGTGCTCTCAAGAAACACTTCCAAGATTTCATCTTAGTGTAGTTTTTTCTTAATCACAGCTAATTTCTTAGCTCCAGCTAACCAGCATTAATTGTCCCAGTAATGCATAGTTTCGCTTTAGTAGTTCTGGTATCTTGTTAATCACAGCTGATTCTTCAGCCCCAGCTAACCAAAACCACAGAATCTTTACAATCAAAACAGCAATAGCCCTGATAAGAGTCTTTAATCTTCCCTCTGAAATGTCACAAGCCAGGTCTCCATCTTCTGCACTGTTTTCAACATTATCTTCCAAGCTCCTACACAACATCCCACAGAACTCTCAACATCTCAATGGCTCTTCTAGCTCAAAGTTCCAAAGTCCTTCCATAGTCCTCCCCAAAACATGGTCAGGCTGTCACAGGATAACCTCACTTCTGGCCCTAACTTCTGTATTAATCACGGTTCTCTAGAGTCACAGAATTTATGGAATGTTTCTCTATATTGAGGGAATTTATTGTGATGACTTACAATCTGCAGTTCAACTAGCCCAACAATGGTCAGCTGTGAATGGGAAGTCCAAGAATCTAGTAGTTGCTCAGTCCCACCAGGCTAGTCGTTTCAGCTGGTCTTCTGTACAAGCTGGAATTCTGAAGAAGTAGGTTCCTACAGATTTGCTGGCAAGTAAGTGCAAGCAGGTGAAGAATAGTGAGCCTTCCTTCTCTCAATGTCCTTATGTAGGCCTCCAGCAGAAGGTGTGGTCCAGATTAAAGGTATGTACCATCACACCTGGATCTGGGATTTACTTTGTCCCAGGCTGACCTTGAACTCAGAGATCTCCTTGCCTCAGTCTCCTGGAGTTAAAAGCATGTACTACCTTGCCTGGGCCTAAGCTTTTCATGGCCACTATGCCTCAAGATCTCCATGCCAGGATCCAGGCCAGAAACTTGGGTCTTCCAGCCTCAAGATCTGGATCACCAGGGATTCCTCCAATTCTGAATTGTAGTTCATTCCAGATAGAGTCAAGTTGACAACCAGGAATAGCCATTGCAGAGACCAAGTGTTCAAAACCACAAGCTCATAAGGGACAGCTCATATTCCAACCATATTACTTATTTTTATTAGCACTCTTGATTTTTCTAAATTTCCTAGAATGAATAAAGGAAGCAACTGAAGCGATTCCTGTCTTATCAGTTTTCCTGGGGGCAGGTTCTGCAAGAGGGTAAACCACTTTCAGAGAGTTGAGTCTTCAGAATTCAAGAGTAAGCCATCAAGAGATGTGGCAGGGGAACAGCAGCTCTGATGTCACATTGACAAACATTTGTACAGCATCACCTATGTGTTGGATGCTATGCCAAGTGCCAAGGATACAGAGATGAATCCAGTCCAGTCCCTGAGGTCTGCGGGCTCCCAGATGAACAGCCAAGAACCCGCTGTGGTAGACTTTAAACTAGGATACAGGTCATCTGTAGGCTGCTCTCAAAATTGGAGATGTTGATATTTACTTATGGTTGGGTAGCCGTGACCTTTGAATTGTTTTCCTAGTAAGAGAGAAATCCTCTGATCTACTGCCCACACCCACAAGACCAGGACCAGTCAGGACTGCCTCAGGGCTGCTCCTACCCAAAGACTGCAGGCCTGGGTCAGTAAGAGCCCAACAGTCTGAAGGGCTTATGTTCCACTGTCCAGTGGGTAGACTCCTGAAACCACCCATGAGGAAAATATACTTTAATGCATGACATGTTTTAACCATGAGTCCCTTCTTGTTTTTAAATGAAACAACAACAACAAAAAAGTTTGTGTTTGTTTTGCTTTTAGACAGGGTCTCTCTGTATAGTCCTAGCTATCCTGAAATTAATGGTATAGACCAGACTGGCCTTGAACTCACAGAGATCCTCCTGCCTTTGCTTCCTAAGTATAGGAACTAAAGGTGTGCACTACCATACACAGTTTATTTTCTTTTTAATTAAAAATTAAAATTAAAAATTTTATTTACTAATTTACATTTTGTGCATAGGTATTTTTCTTACATGTATGTCTGTGTACCATGTGAGTGTCTGGTGGCCCATGGAAGCCAGAAAAGTGTGTTTGATCCCATGGAACTGGAGTTATAGACATTTGTGAACCACCATGTGGTTGCTGGGAATTGAATACCAGTCTTCTGGAAGAGCAGTCAGTGCTCTTAACCGCTGAGCCATCTCTCCAGCAGTTGATGTCTTTACGTTGTACTGTTTGTATGGTGTGTGTGTGCATGCACACATAAATGAAGATTCTCACAGGGCCAGTGTTGGAGCACCTAGACCTGTAATGACGGTTGTGAGCTGCCTTGTTGCTGCTGCTGGGAATCGAACTTGGGTCCCGTGGAAGAGTAGTACATGCACTTAATCCCTGAACCACCTCTCCAGCCTGAGGGTAGGTTGTCATCAGATGTTCTTGATGTTATCAGAACACATTTTTGTTACTTTAAGTATAAAAATACCAAATGCTTTGATGACAAATCCCAACAGAAGCATAACGTTTAAAAAGACAAAAACAAAAACAAAAACTCATGCGTCTGGAGAGTTGGCTCAGCAATTAAGAGCACTGGCTGTGCTTCCAGAGAACCCAGGCTCAATTCCCAGCACCCACATGGTGGCTCAACTGTCTGTAACTCCTGTTCCAGGAGATCTGACGCCCTCACACAGCATACATGCAGTGAAAACACCAATGTACCTAAAATAAAAACTAATTATTAAAAAACTGCCCCTCCAGGCTGGAGAGATGGCTCAGTGGTTAAGAGTGCCCACTGCTCTACCAGAGGTCCTGAGTTCAGTTCCCAGCAACCACATGGTGACTCACAACCATCTGTAATGGGGTCTGATGCCCTCTTCTGGTATATCTGAAGACACTGACAGTGTACTCACATATATAAAATAAATAAATCTTTAAAAACCAAAACCAAAAAAAAAAAAAAAAAAACCCTGCCCCTCCATGTCCCTTCTTATCAATCAAAAGTTATAACACAAAAGTTTCTTGTGATTACTTCTAATAAATTCTTAGCAGATGTGAGCATCAACATACATGTCTACAGATACAGGGAGCTACATACCAGGCAATTGGTCATATCACATTTCAGACCTCTAATTTTCTTGTCTTATTTAAAAGTGTACATTACAGATTTTTCCCATCAGCCTCAGCCTGGGTAATGACTGCAAAGATATATCTCACTGCAAGAGTGTACTATAATTTAGTTAATTACCCATTCACCATTTGGTAGCTATTTATATTTTCTGCCATTTTTCTTTGTTAATACTATGTTGTAGTGAACATAATTATATACCCAGTACTGGGCACTTCTACAAGTAAATCAGATCATGGATTTCTAAAAGTAGAACTACCAGGCTTAATTTTGGAAGATACAGCCAAATTGCTGTGCGCCTCCCTCCGTTTATTTGAAACTACTAGTATATAAACACGAAGGTCTTCTTATATCTAGGACCACACTCGGGGCCAGGCCCCAGGCTGCAGGAAGCCCATTTGTCATTCCTCTGGCTGGATGTGTCCTTCTAACAGGGGCTCCATGAGGTCAAGGAGCTATAAATGCCCAGAGCCTGCACCCTGCTGTCTTAGTTAGGGGTTTACTGCTGTGAACAGACACCATGACCAAGGCAACTCTTATAAGGACAATATTTAATTGGGGCTGGCTTACAGGTTCAGAGGTTCAGTCCATTATCACCAAGGCAGGAGCATGGCAGCATCCAGGCAGGCATGGTGCAGGAGGAGCTGAGAGTTCTACATCTTCACCTGAAGGTGGCTAATGGAAGACTGACTTCCAGGCAGCTAGGATGAGGGTCTTAAAGTCCACGTCCACAGTGACACACCTACTCCAACAGGGCCACATCTTCTAATAGTGCCACTCCCTGGGCCAAGCATATTCAAACCATGACCTCTGCTACCGCTCAACCATGCCATAGGTGTGTGGCACTATGGACTTTTTTCCTGATACGCCACAAGTCTGCGTATGCCTATGCCTCCTGAGTGTATGTGGCTCACTCAGACTCCAGGTAGCCAAGGGGTAATGAGATGACTTGGCAAAGATGAGTTGTGCACTCAGAAGAGGCAAAGACAGGGTATAGCCTCTGGGCGTGAGCTGGGTCTTCACATCCTACCAAGATCTGAGGAGCCTAAGATGCTCAACTTGTGTATTTAGTTCTGTGAAGTGGGTCGAGTGTCTGTGGCTGTATTCACCACTTCTCCCCCAACGTGACTCACAGATCATTTTTCAACTTTAATTTTTTGTTTGGTTTTTGAGATGGGGTCTCACTGTGTAGTCCCTGTTGGTCTGGAATTTGCTATGTAGGTCACATAGAGATCTTTAGTCTCTCCCTTGATAATGTAATCCAGATATAAAACACTAACTCTTCTTGCCCTGATCCCCTCTGGACAGAGTTCTATAATTCTTCTCCCTGTGGATGTATAAGTGTTTCAAACAAACATGTTCAAACTGAACTCTGCTACAGTCCTTAAAATCTACAGCTCTCAATCACCATCATCAATTTCCTAAATTACTCCAGCTTCAACTACCAATTACTTCAAACTACCCTGCTGCTTGCAGCGTTAGCCTGCCTCAGTCTTCTCCCAAAACAGCAGCCACATCTTTCCAGTCTCTCCACATCAAAGATAGAACATGGTACTTGTCGGCCGGTGGCTCCCATCTGAGTAGTAAGGCCAAATCCTAACACAGGAGTCTTTTTTTTTTCTTTTCTTTTTTTTTTTTCTTTTTTTTTTTTTTTTTTGGTTTTTAGAGACAGGGTTTCTCTGTGTCACCCTGGCTGTCCTGGAACTAACTTTGTAGACCAGGCTGGCCTCGAACTCAGAAATCTGTCTGCCTCTGCCTCCCAAGTGCTGGGATTAAAGGCGTGCGCCACCACTGCCCGGCAACACAGGAGTCTTTGTCCCAGCTACTCCTGACTCCTCCCGCTCCTCCTCTCATTCCCTCGCCTCTAGTGATGTGGCTTCTGATCAGCCTCTAACTCACTGCACGTGCTCCTACCTTCCTGTTCTGTCTTCATAAGACGATCTACACGAAAGGAAGGCAGAGTTACCCATAAGGCAATGTGCCAGCCCACATCCGCTTCTCCTTGGGAGTACTTGCTTCTCCTTTGCGCACTTGGCTGGACTAGAGGGAGGGAAGCTTAGCATGGCAGATGGGTGCAGGCAGGATCTTGGTCTGCTGCTTCAGAGAACTGGTTCACTTACTGGGGGCAGGGGGCGGGCGGGGGGCATATTTATGCCACTTGAAAGATGGCCAGGGTCTCAGGGCAAGGTTTGTGTGGCTGTGCACCATTGGCCAGGACAGGAGTGTTGTACAATGCTTTATCTGCATACTCTGGGGCTGTAGGGTGGGGGTGAACTTATAAGGTCAAACTAGGAGTAAAGCCTGGTAACTGTCAGGATAATAAATTCTTACTAGGGTTGATGGTGGCACAGCCAACTTTACGGCACCAGGTTGGGAGGGAGCCAACTCTTGCCGTCCGCCATCACGGTCCCATAGCAATGGAGGTAAGCTTCCTCCCTTCGATTATACGATCCCTCTCCAAGGACCTGTACCTAATTTGCATTAGGACTTTAATATTCTCTTCATTAAAGAACGTCTTAAAACTAGATACGGAGTCTACTGTTCTCCAGGTATAGGCGTGGCCCTCTGCTCCTTTGTCAAGTCTTTATCTAAAATGGTGCCACCGTCTTTCATCTTTGGCAATTAACATTTCTAGCTTTAGTTTAGCAGGCAGGTGTGGGACTGGTACTGAGTATTGAACCCAGCGCTTCAGGCATGCTAAGTCGTGCTCTGGGCTTCACCTCCTGCCTCACCCCTCTGTTTTATCCTTAGAACTTATAAATCTAAAAAAAAATTTTTTTTGCTGCAATACTAATCTTCTTTATTTATTATGTTTATTTTCAGTCTCCTCACTAGAGATTTAGCCGCAGAGAGCAGGGCTTTGAGTGTTTCCCCCTGTGTATCGCCAGCATTTGAAGCAATGCCAGCAAACTGGCAGGTGATGGATGAATTTCTGTGGATTGGATGATGCTCCATTTAGGATGCAATAAGGGAACTGGTATTTGAAGAGCCCGAAAGGAGGATAGCAGGACTGTGGGAGGCCGGCATGGAAGGAACAGAAAAGGCTGCGCGTTCCCCAAGGGCGCCCAGCATACGAGGCAAATCCACAGCTAGATTTGGGCCAAGAGCACATTCTGCTGGTACAGCATGAATACCATGAAATGGGCAACGGAGTCCACGAAGCATAGTGGTAGGGAGGCTATTTTAGCAACAGATAGAGTGGGGCCTAGATTCCACTAACCGGCATAGTTAAGGCAGGAGCCAGGAAGTGCAGGGTAGACCAAACAGACTTCCAGATGGACCATTTGTGATTTGCTGAGCGCAGTCTATAATTTTGGCTACCTGGAAGGCAGAGACAGAGAATCACTTGAGCAGGTCCAGCCTGGGCTATATAGAAGACCACCCCCATTCCTCCAACTCAAAACAAACAGATGTGTCACTCTGAACATGAGCCACCAGCAGTGTTTGAGGTCACCCAAAGCTCATTGGCAAATGGTACAAGCTGTGAGGTTCTGGGGACCAGGTAGCTTTCTGGTAAGTAGAGGCACGGGTGTGTCTTGCAGAAGGGGCTGTGAAGGCCTGAGTCTCCTGTCAGCTGGTCCTGCTAACAAAGGCCTGCTGAAATCAGCCAACCTAGACATTTGAGAGTGTTCTTTTCTTTCCAGAGCAATCTTTTGACCTGGGTCTCAGTCAAAGACTTTAAAGGGGTGTGTGTGTGTGTGTGTGTGTGTGTGTGTGTGTGTGTGTGTGTGTGTGGTGTGTGGTGTGGCTGTGTGTGTATACCTTTCTAATATCTGTTGCTAAAATAGCCTACCATTTCTTACCCTTTTGCCTTCACCTCCCTGAGGGCTTGAGGGCTTGAGTTATAGGCTTGTACCATATGCTTAGTTTATGGGGTACTGGGGTTGAACTCAGGGCCCCGTGTATGCTGGGCAAACATTCTACCAACTGAATCACATCCTTAACACTCAAAGATTTTAAAAACTTCCCTTAGAGGGCTGGAGTCACGACTCGCTGGCTAAGAGCACTTGCTCTCTTGCAGACTATCCAGGTTCAGTTTCTAGATCCCCATAATAGCTCACAGTCCTCTGTAACTCCAGGTCTGGGTGATCGGGTGCCCTTTTCTGGCCTCTGTGTGCCTCAGGTCCTTTGCAAGGGCAGTCCACACTCTGTTTTGTCTTGAATATATTTGAGTAATTGCCTTCATGAATGTTCTCCATGTATGTACCTTGTATATCCGAAGTCAGAAACTGCATCGGATCCCATAGAACCAGAGTTACTTCCTGCTTCAGGTCCAAATGAAGTTGCCACACTCAGACCTCACATGGAAATTTACTAATATTTTAAGCAACGACTGATACTTGACAGAATATTATTTGTTTAAAATGTTCAGCTGTATACTGTTGGCTGATATTTAATTAGACTAGTAACTCAATATAGACTTATTTCTCAATTAATGGACAGCGCCACCTTCTGGCCAATTTGGCTCATTGCAGTTTCTCTTGAGCTTGGGAACCTGTTCGAAAGGAGTCCTGGGCTCCCTCCTGACTCTCCTGTCTCCTGTCTCCAGACCCTGGCTATGCAGCTCTTGAGAACCTGAAAAAGTAGATTAGATTAAAAAAAAAAAAAAAAAAAAAAAAAAAGGAAATCAGGCTGGAGAGATGGTTTAGCAGTTTAAAGCACTGGCTGCTCTTCCAGAGGTCCTGGGTTCAGTTCCCGGCACCCACATGGCAGCTCACAATTGTCTGTAACTCCTGCTCCAGGCGACACCCTCATGCAGACATATATGCAGTCAAAACACCAATGTGCATAAAGACTATATGAGTCCTTTAATTTAAAAAAAAAAAAAGAAAGAAAGAAAAAGGAAAATCAAAGTGCAATCTCCGTTACTACTCATGCCTACTCTGTGCTTCTCCGCATCGGTATGAAGGTCCAGGGGAAAAGAACAAAATCACCACAGCAACTGGTACTGTTTGTTGGATATCAGGATTGGCTCCGAACCCAGTGAGATCACACCTAGGTGACAGTGACCCACACATTTGCAGCCATGGCATTCCCAAAATCCACTTGGCTCACCTCCCACCTTTACCTGCGACCGACTACCTCACTATCCAAATAAAAGGCAAACCCCTCTGGCCTCTTTCTCTCTCTCTTCGCCTCCTCTTCTTCACCATCTCCTTTGCCCTCTTCCCCCACAATAAACCTCTGTCACGTGGAACTGCTTTGACCTGGTGTGGTCTGTCGATGCGAGCCGTGCTTCTAACACAACACTGTTGGCCTTGACCCTGGAGGTTCAGGTCACCTGTCCAAGGAGGAGGAGGGAGTTCCTCTGATATAGGTGTTGGGTAAATTCTTTCCCTTAGAAAACTTAAGAACAGCGTGGAACAGATGTAAGAGAGGCTCCACAGCCTCCTTTTCCCCACCCGCAGTTCCCTCGGGACTAAGGGTAAGCAGTGGACAGATGCTTCTTATCTCATTCACCTCGAGGAGAAGAAACACCTGAGAGAACTGAAATTGGGCATCTAGGAGTGGCTCTCCCCGGGGACCTATTATAGCACATTTATTCAGAAATAATAGCTGCTAGGAGTTTGGCGCCTAACGATCCTCATCTTTTTTTGTGTTTAAAATCTTATAATTTTGGATTTATCACTTTTTTTCTTAAAATTAAAGATAAAAATTGGAAGTGGAGGTACAGGCAGGAGAACACTTGCCTGGCATACCTGAGGCCCTATTGTTCCCCAACACTGCCAAAATAAAATTTTTTTTAATTTTTAAAAAATATATAATTTTTAATAGCCACAGTGTAGTGCCCCTGCACAACCCTGCCCTGCAGTTTGTGATGTTTTCCCATCGAGTGTGGCTCGGGGGCCTTTCCTTGTCTCTGGGCACATTTGACTTCTCTTTCTGATGGCTGCACAGTGTTCGATGGTGGACGTCTTATTAGTCAGGACTTGTTTGGTAGTAAGAAACTCAATGCCAGCATGAACTAGTCTAGACAAGAAGGGGATCTGGGCATAAAGTGAAAGGGAAGGCAGCTGGCTGGGCCTGGGGGACTACTGAGGCAGGGCGGGATTCCCTTGTTCTTTATCTGCAGGTCTTCTCTGCCTCTTGGCCTCACCACTCTCTGTTCTCCCGGCAGCTCAGCCAGCTGTTTGTCTTGAGTCCACAGGGCAGGCCTCGTGGCCTCTGGAAGATCGGCTCTCTATCTCAATTCTAGTTGCAAAATTTTAGAAAAGCTCAGAGTGGCCCGCTGCGGCACCAGTGGACACACTGACTCGGCCAACTGTGCGTCAGGAAGGCAGGCTTTCCAAGAGCCACGTGAAGAGGCTTGGGAGATAGAGCTTTGGCTACATGTAAGATGGCCCTTGCAAAGGATCTGTGCCGGGCAGAGGGTGGTTGGGTTATGGATGGACCGTACCTAATTTCAGCACCCCGCCCTTGGGGTGCTTTCGGCTTTTTGCTCAGGTGTTTGCCTCACACAGACACGTGTGCACATCATTGTTAAAGCTTCAGGGATTTCTAGGCTGTAGTCCTAGAACAGAATCGCTGAGCCCACAAGGACTGTGCTTGCTGCCGATTTTACTTTGAAAGATGATTGCAGCTTTCATTCCTGCCAGCTGCGCGAGGGTTACCACGTCCCCATTTTCTCCCCAGCGCTTTCTAAATGTTCAAGGACCTGGTTGAAAAAAAAAAAGTGATAGTTTGCATTTTTAAAACGATTCATCATGGTAATTGAGTGTATTTTTCTTACAGTTCTTAGCCATTCACACTTCCTTGTTGTGATTTCTCTAGCCCTTGTGTAATGGTTTTCAGTAAGATTCGTTTTCTTCTTCTTGCTCAAATCCACTTCTGTGGATTTTTAAAAATCAGCTCTCTTTTATATATGTTGCAAATGTTTTCTCCTAGCCAATAATTTGACGCAAGAGTTTAAAATTGTGTGTGTGTGTGTGTGTGTGTGTGTGTGTGTGTGTGTTGCTGGGTGTTAAACCTGGGGCCTCTCTGAATGTGTAGGTGTGTGTACCCATGTACATACAAATCTGTTGCAGGGTAGTGATGCCTCCATCACTCAGGAGGCAGAGGCAGGTGGATTTCTCTGAGTTTAAAGGTCAGCCTGGTCTATCTATGGAGTGAGTTTCAGGACAGCCAGGGCTACAAAAGGAAACCCTGACTCAAACAACAACAAATGTGTAAGATCTGCGTGGGCTAGAGGTTGTTATCCATTGTCTTGCTCTGTCATTCTTTAGCTTATTTGTGTGTGTGTGAGTGTGTGCGTTGTGTGCAAGTGTGGGCACTCGGGTGTGTAAGGAGTGTGCCTCAGTGGAGCTGCTGCTGGACATCCTCCTCTTCCTGTATTACTCTCTACTGTACTCCCCTGAGACAGAGTCTCCCGCTGAGCCTGAAATGCACCATCTGCCCGCTAGGCTCTCAGGCCTGCTTCTCCTTCCACCCCTGCTTAATTTCCCTTGCTTTCTCCTTTGGAATCAACTGGTCAAATTTTTCTCCCTTATCTTTCCAAGTTGTACTGAATTCTAGATAAACGGGGTGGGAGGAAACCCATCTTTTATAATGTTGGCTCCCTTTCTAGGGTAGCATATCACGTTATTGTTTAATCTGTCTGTCATGCTTTCAACAAAGAGAGTTTTCTTTAGAATGACTCTACGTTTATTTATTTATTTAAACCAATTTTATTTATTTAATTAAACCTTATTTAAACCAAATAAGGTTTTTGTTTGTTTGTTTGTTTGTTTGTTTGACAGCTGAAGAATTTTAGAGCACGAAAATTTATATCAACCTCTGGCCGACACAGGTACATACATGCTGGCGGTGGTGTTGGAGTTTTTTTGAGACAAGGTTTCCCTGTGTAGCCCTGGCTGTCTTGGAATTCATTCTGTAGACCAGGCTGGCCTCAAACTCAGAGATCTGCCTGCCTCTGCCTCCCAGTGCTGGGACTAAAGCAGTGCGCTGTCACCCAGTGATCCTACATTTTATTTTTCATTTATAATAACAAATGTAACTCTGCAACCCAGATAGACTTGGTGGAAATAAGGAAAATATAGATCTTAAAGCAATGCAACAGAGCTCAGAAACTGTGGGGCGTTGTGAGGAGATGGGGTGGAGGGAACTCCCCTGAGCTCCTGTAGTCATGGTCTGTGTCCATAGTCAGCAAGGGTGGCCTTCTTGCTGGTCTTGCTGTCCCTGGACCCGAAGTGCCTCCTGGCTTCCACAATACTTCTGCCGTGGTTCACTTTCCCAAAGACCCAGGTTTGTCATCCAGCTACACAGGCTTGATAGTATAGACGAAAAACTAGGGATGTGTCTGGTCCAGTCTTTCCCATGGACAAGACACCGGAGCCTGGATGCTTCAGGATGAAGTTCTCATCCTTTTGCTTCTCCATATAGATGGCCCTGCCACCAGTGCCACCAGAACCTTCCGGTCCCTTGTCTCTATCGGCCCCCTTCTTCTAGTTTGACCACTGGCCTGGGCTGCAGCCTCCTTCCAGCTCTCAGCTGGCATCCTCCTGTGGAGTCAGGGCCTTTGTCCAGAGAGGAAGGTCCCAACAGCCACCCCCTGTTGGCCTGGCCCTGCCCTCTTCCCTTTGTTCCCCTGCAGTGCTGGTAGGGTTGGGGGTTAGAGGCTGGACCAGGCAACCGAATACACAGAGTCAAGGGGAGGGCATTTGGTGAGTAGGGAAAAGAGAGGAAGGGAAAAGCCTCTAAGTAAAATGACAGATGCAGAGCTGCTGCTGAAAGAGAGGGAGAGGACAATAAAACAAGCATTCTTTTTATTTGAGATTGTTTTTCCCTCTTTATGCCAGTTAAAAAATATATTGGAGGCTGGGGGATGCTTGGGACATAGTTCAAAACATCTCATCCAGGGGCCGAAACCTGACTGAGACCAGTTGAGACCACTTGGCATCTTGAAACTTTTTTTAAAAAGGATTTATTTTAATTTATGTGTTTCTGTCTACTTGTGCACACATAGGTGCGAGTACCCATGGGTGCCTGAAGAAGGTGTTAAATAGGCTGGAACTGTGTTTGCAGGTGGTTGTGAGCCACACTCTGGATGCTGGGAACCAGAATCTGGTCCTTTGGAAGAACGACAAGCACTCTAAACTACTGAGTCATTCCTCTGCCCTTAGTGCCCTCTGAACAACCGTCAACAAACATGGCTTCCTCATCTGTTGTGTCCCCTCCTCTTTCCCAGACCTCAGGACAGATGGGGAGCTCCTGGGTCACATAGGAAACAGACTTTCCCCAACGTACACCTAAAATCCACCTCAGTACACGCAGGTAGTACTCTGCACCACATATCTGACCCGAGTATCCCGATTAGGAGGAACTGATCAGACAAACCTATTTGGGGGCTTAAAAATAAAAAAGACTTTTCTGTGAATGTGCTTTGCCTACATGGATTTAAGTGATCACATATTAATAGCACTGTATTGGGAGGCTGTGGGACCTTCAGGAGGTGAGTCCTGGCTGGGGCAAGTGGGTTCCCAGGAGACAATCTTAAACGTTATTATAGCCTGTCCTTATTTCTAGCCTGAACTCCCTGATTCTAACCCAAGGAGATATAGGAGCCATCATGCTCCTGCCTCCACGAACTCCACTGTGGCTATCCAACCTTGCCTTCTCCACCGTGATGGACTGAAACCCTCTGACCTGTGTGAAGTTGCTTCCTTAAGGTGTTTTGTCGGTGATGAAAGAAGATGTGAGGAAACTGATACAACAAACTTCATATTCTAGACTAAGAAACTGAAGAGCCATGTTAACGCACCAACTGCAAGTCCTGGAAACTGAAGAGCCGTGTTAATGCACCAACTGCAAGTCCTGGAAACTGAAGAGCCGTGTTAACGCACCAACTGCAAGTCCTGGAAACTGAAGAGCCGTGTTAACGCACTAACTGCAAGTCCTGGAAACTGAAGAGCCGTGTTAACGCACCAACTGCAAATCCTGGAAACTGAAGAGCCATGTTAACGCACTAACTGCAAGTCCTGGTTGTTAGTGGAATCTTGAGAAAGTGAGGTGTTACATGCATGTGCATGTAACAGAGTTAACGTAAGTGTGGCAAACTGTTAATGACTGGTCACTCCTGATTACAGGTGTTTGCAAATGTGACCTCTGTGGGATCTGAGAAGACAGCTCAGTCAGTGAGGGGCTTTCCATATCCTGAGTTTGGTCCCCAGCAACCTGTGAGAAGTGTGTACCATGTGCTGGTACATTTTGTCATCTCAGCACTGGGAAGGTGGCGATGAGACAGATGGAGCCCTGGGGTTCACTGGACAGCCGGTCTAGCCTACGTGGTAAGTTCCAGGCTAGCGAGAGCCTCTGTCTCAAAACACAAGGTGGAAAGCAAGATGAACAATACCCAAGGTTGTACTCTGGTACACACACACACACACACACACACACACACGTACACACGTACGTACGTACATATGTAAACAACTTTTAAATACAAGTTAGGCATATGCTTTACCACAGAGCTTTATCACCCACCTAAACTTCTTTTCAGAATAATGAGTTGGAGGAAAATAACCCCTCATCTCTACCTTTGACTGCTGTTTCTGTTGAGGCCACTCCTTGATCTCAACCTGAAGGGAGCTCCCTTTCCCATCACCCTGTTACTGATGACATGGGACTGTCTTGCAGGTTATTGGTCTTGCAGATAAAAGAATTTTAAAGGGACTCAGAAGGAAATTCAAGGACAATATTATTGGTACTTGACAGTGAAGACAGCAGGGTTGGACAGTTGCCAGGAGAGTGAGGTGCTTAGGAGAAAGGGAAGTTAGACATTCTGCGTGAGAGGCAAAGAAAGGGGCCAGACTTAGCTGTGGGAGTCTGTGAGCAGCTGCATGGGGTAGAAGGAAAGCAGGGACAGGAGGGGGGGAGGGGAGAAAGTCCAGAGTGACCGGACAAGAGACTTGGGGTTTTAGCAGTGTGGAGAAAGAGGAGATGGAAAAGTGGAAGAGTTGCATTTTGTGAGTTAGAACACAGAAATCACGCAAGCTTTACAGCGAGGGTGTGTCATCAACCGCCACGGGAGGGGCTTCTGAGGACGGATAAGTACATACATAAGTTATTATTCCTGTGGATTGTTGCTGGTTTTGTTTTTTTGTTGTTTTGTTTTTGAGCTAGGGTCTCTCTACATAGCCCTGGCTGGCCTGGAACTCACAGAGATCTGCCTGCCTCTGCTTCCTGAGCACGGGGATTAAAGGTGTGCGCTGCCATGCCTGGCCCATATCCCCACATATTCAGACATAGCATGTCTTTTATCCGTGCTCTGACTCTATGCTGATCCTCTTTGGATTGTAAAACTTGATTTTCTTTTTCTCAGTAGTAGGGCTCTGTCCTTGTCTGAACATAGGAAGCTCCTGCTGTCTATAGCAAAGGGTACCATTGATCAAACCATTTATAAAGGGGTAACTGACCATCAACCTTGCTCTTTGAATCAGAGGCTGTGATCGAGTTGGTGTTCATATATCATCTCACCTTTATTTATTTTCTTTTTTTTCCCTTCTCTCCTCTCCAGGCCTGCTCGCTCCGGCCCAAAGATGCATCCATTTATTATATGTAAGTTCACTGTAGCTGTCTTCAGAAGCACCAGATCTCATTACAGATGGTTGTGAGCCACCATGTGGTTACTGGGATTTGAACTCAGAACCTCTGGAGGAGCCGTCAGTGCTCTTAACCCCTGAGCCATCTCTCTAGCCCTCATATATCTATCTCAAAGGGATGTCCAACATGCTAGCCCCTGCTGTCATGGACCATGGATCGTGCCAGCAGAAGCTGACATAGATAATATAGTATGTCTCAGATGGTGCCTGGCAAGCAGCTGGCTGCCAAGTGGTCCTTTATATTTTCTTCCCCGGTCCAGGATTCCCTGCCTGTCCCAGTCCCCCATCTTATCACATCTTCTTGTATCACCTGGCCCAAGTTGTCCTAGAGCAGAGTGAGCTGTCTCTTCCACAGGCAGGCCCTGTCCCCGCCACAGGCAGTGAACACCTGGAGGGCAGTGACCGCAGAGACTTCAGAGCATAGACAGGGATGAAGTAAGCAATGCCACGTCCAGGGTTGGCTTGAGGCCAACCCTCCTACCTTTGGCCTGTCCTCCCGGCCCCAGGACAAGCCACTCTTAAAAGGGAAGAGTGGTCATTCCAGAGAAGAATCTGTTTCAAGTTTGTCTCAAGGTCCAATCGGGAGGGGTCAGATCACTTTGAGTGGGTATTTTAGTAGGGTTGTCCATTTATATAAAAAATATACTATACATATAATATTACAAATATATACTATGTATATACATATAAGACTCATCAAACTATCAGTGTTATGAATGGCCTTTCCGTGTATCTCACCATCTAAATGACAAGTGGTTTGAAAGTGAAATGGCCCATATAGGGGAGAAATTTAAAACATTTGTGAGTGTGTGTGTATACATGTGTATATATATATAAGTGTGTATATGTGTGTGCATTTATGTGTATGTGTGTGTATGTGTGTGAGTGTGTTTGTGCGTATGTGTGTATATGTGTGTGTGTATGTATGTGTGTATGTGTGTATGTGTGTATATGTGTGTGTGTATGTATGTGTGTATGTGTGTATATGTGTGTGTGTATGCATGTGCATGCAGTCATCTACATATTTGAGGTCAGAAAACAGTTTGTGGGAGTTGATTCTCTCCTTTCACCGTGTGGGTTCCAGGGACTGAATTTATACACACACACACACTCACATACACTCACACATACACACACACTTACACATACACACACTTACACATACACACACATAAATACACAGGCATACGCACATACATACATACTGTTACTGTGTTTGGTGACACTCACTCTTACCTGCTGAGCCATCTCACTGAGCTCAAAAATGCTATCTTTTTCCCCATTGCTGGAAACTGAACTCAACTTCAGCTATTCTTGGTAAGCCCTCTAACCACTGAGCTACAGCCTTAGTCCAATGGAGACATTTTCGGTTTTTTGGTTTTTGTTTTTTTTCTGAGACAGGGTTTCTCTGTGTAGCCGTGGCTGTCCTGGAACTCATTCTGTAGACCAGGCTGGCTTCGAACTCAGAAATCCTCCTGCCTCTGTCTCCCAAGTGCTGGGATTAAAGGCGTGCGCCACCACAGCCCGGCTCAGTGGAGACATTCAAGGATTTGGCTCACGTGTCTGGCATCTCAAAAGGTTCACTCTGTAGAGGAGGCCAGCTGGTAATATTAAGGGACTAAAATTTTTATTTCATTTTATTATTTATTATTAATTTATTTAAATATTAAGAGACAACTTTTTCTATCATTTTAAAAAATTTCTTATTTATTTACTTATTTCTTTTGGTCTTTTGAGACAGAGTCTCACCGGTCTAATGGAGATCCAAATGCCTCTGCCTTCTGAGTTTTGGGATTAAACGTTCATACCACCATACCTGGCTCTACTTTTTAGTGTGTATGTGTGTGCAAGTGTATGTGTGTGGTGTGTATGTGTGAGTGTGTATATGGGTAGTGGGGTGCACATGAGTGGAAGTGCCCTCGTAGGCCAGTAGACAGTGTCAGATCCTCCAAAGCTGGCATTACAGACAGTTCTGAGCTGCCTGGCATCCATGCTGGAAACCAAACTCTGGTCCTCTGCAGGAGTACAAAGCATTCTTAAACACCGGGTGTCGCTCCAGCCCCCAACTCATCTTATGTTACCTGGCAGAAAGATAAAAAACAGAAGGAGAGGCTGGAGAGATGGCACAGTGGTTAAGAGCACTGACTGCTCTTCCAGAGGACCCAGGTTCAATTCCTAGCACCTACATGGCAGATCACAGCTGTTTGTAAGTCCAGTTCTTGCCTATCTGACTTCATATAGACATACATGCAGGCAAAACACCAGTGCACATAAATAAAAAAATCAATGAATTTAAAAAAAGAAACAGAAGTAAGCATAGGCATTGCTATACACACATAGCCATGGTCATAAGGGAACAAGGATTTAAATACTTAGAACAGACTTCGTGACTGGTCACATGGTAACAGCTACCATTTATGACCGTCATCTACTACTGGTCTGTGTTCCCTTTGGCCTCAGGAAGCGCCTCAGCTGCCTCGGTTTACTGGTGAGGTGACCAGTCCCCCTTCTCTGAAGACATCAACCTGGGTCCCATTTTCCACTGTGTTTAATCCCCGTCAGCTTCGTGTGGCAATTCTTAGAGACGCCCCCAAGGGATTCCCAGCATGCCAGTCTTACTCTTACTTTCCCTGCGACACTCAAAGGGTATAAAGTTTGGCTCAATCACCTTGCAAGTGACTCTGTACAAAGTTCCTGAAACATTTGAAGCGCTTCCTCAGGTTGTGCTTCCTGGTCTTGCTCAGGGATCTCTGCCTAGTCCCCATCCTGTTCAGGCTGGTGCTGACTTGTGCCCACATATGCCTGGCAGGGATCTCCAGGTGGAGCCAGGCAGAGATGTCCTTTGCCTGTGTGTGTGTGTGTGTGTGTGTGTGTGTGTGTGTGTGTGTGTGTCCCTTAGCTGCAGCATCTACCCTTGATCTTCTGCTTGCCAGAGGGTCAAATTCACAGACAGTTTAAGCTTAAAACAAACAGTAGCAAAGCTGAACTTTGCCCGTTCAATGGCAAACACGCAGACATCCAGAAGTTTAATGCTGTATCTTATCATTAGGTGGCTTTTCTGTCACACTTGTGTGGGAATTTTCATTCCCAGGCAGAACATTGGAAGGAAACACATCAAGCGTGGAGAGATTTCCCTGGGCAGTTATTACACCCTGCTGGGGAGTAAGAGGGTTCTGGGGCAACTGGCTGGTCATTGTCTGGAGGGGGCTCGGCGTGCTGGTAGGTGCTTCAGAAGAAGCCTCTGTGCTGCCTAAGGTAAGAGAAGGCTGACCCTTAGAGCTGCCTGCAGAAGGAAAGAAATGTCCCCGAGCCTCCAGGGATGTTTAGAAGAGGGAAACAAGGTTGGGGAAGAGTAAACAGGCTTTTAGAAAGAGGTCCTGGCAACTCCAAAAGACAGACTCAGAACCGGGCTGTTCTGGTGCACACCTTTAATCCCACACTCAGGAGGCAGAGGCAAGGAGATCTCTGTGAGTTCAAGGCCAGCCTGGTCTACAGAGCAAGTTCCAGTTCAGCTAGGGTTACACAGAGAAACCCTGTCTCTAAAACCAAAATGAAAACAAACAATATGCCCAAAAGAAAAAATAAAAAACCCAAAACCCAAACAGAAAGACTAAGTAGCTTTGCAAATAAAAAAGCCAGGTTCTAACTCTGGTCCCAACAGGCAGGAATGAAAGGCCCTCGTTTAGAAAAAAACGGTGAAACAAACATGTAAATGTGTATCTTGGTTTTAGAATTTAATAGACTCAGAAGTACAGAAAACTAAATCAGATTTAAGCTTTGAGAGTCGTGTCCCATGGACCGTACATTTAAGGTTTCTATGGGCCAGGTACAGTGGTCCACACCTATAGTTCCCAAAATCAGAAGGCTGAAGTAGGGGGATTGTGAGTTCAAGGGCAGCCTGTATTACACAGCTTGTCTCATAAAAACAAAAAAGTTAATATGCTCATTAGGTCAGTTAATACCAAAATGACTTCCTGAGGGTACTGGAAGCTGGCTACTGTACCAGAACCACTGTAAGGCTTCCATGTAACCTCAACTACAGAGACAGTGCTGAACTTGCTAGAGAGAGTCTCTCTACTCCATATGCCTCTTACTTTGGGATTATCAGGCTGGGGGAGGGGTCAGTAGTAGTGTGTGCTCAGCATGCACAAGGCCTTGAGTTCAATACCCAGAAGCCTCCTTCCTCACTCCCTGAAAAACCTGAACTGGGTGATTATAGAGATAGATAAATGTAGATATAGATAATATAGATGATATAGATATAGATGCTCAGCTGTGAAATATAAAGACAAGATTGAGGACAAGAAGCAGAGAGGCACTTGGCCCAGGGGTTGCTACAGATAACCCACTAAGTGCTATTGTTTATTGAAAGTGCTGAGTGTTATTGAAAGCAGGCCCTTCTCAGTGGTTTATTGAATTTCTGAAACGGCACCATTCTGAGGGCACAGGAGCTCAGTGTCTGGAGCTGAAGGAGTTTAAGTTTGCTGTTGTTTGGGGTGTGAGGGAGTGGCTCAGATGCATGACTTTTTATTACCTGCTTGTCCTCAGTCCTTTTCAAGGAGTCCAATAAAGCCTGGCTTGATGGCACACAGCTGTGTGCCACACAAGACTCACAAGACGAGGACAAAAGGAAGGCTGGCTCTAGGCTAGCCTGGGCTCAAGAGTGAGTTAGAACTCAAAATAAATAACCCCAACAGAACTTTGCTTAGATTTAAAGACTATCCACTCCCACTACACAAAATGCTAGTCAGGAGCTAGGAAAGGCCTGGGAAGGTATCTCAGCGGTAGAGCACTTGCCTTATGTGCTCAAGGCCTTGGGCTCTAATCCCAGAAGCGAGATTCTTTTAAAAGCCCAGATACCCAAACCTGAGACTGAAGGGAGGTGGGTGGGTGGGTGCCTTCCTTGATTCCTGCCTGCTCCACTTCTGCTGCTTCAGCCGAACCTGGAGTTCACTGGCCAGTTCACTGTAGGGAATGGGAGGCCCCCTCCAGTTCTCTTTGATCTGCAGATTTCAGTTTAACTGTCACTGAGGGTCAACTGTCAAGGTCTTTCCCTAACACACCATCTGGAGTCCTACAACTTGATTCAGAAACTCTTATTGGGCTTTTTGTCTTCACTATTAATCATAAAATAAGCTACTTGATACTTGTAAAAATCATAAGAGTAATGATGTTTTTTATTACAAATCTCTCTCTCTCTCTCTCTCTCTCTCTCTCTCTCTCTCTCTCTCTCTGTGTGTGTGTGTGTGTGTGTGTGCAGGCATTCACGTACCTCTACACTTGTGTGGAGGTCAGAGGTCAACTTTAGGGAGTCGGTTCTCCCTTCCACCATGAGGCAGGGTCTGTGTTGCTTCTGAGCAGTTTATTCCAGCCTGGCTGGTCCATGAGCTTCTGGAAAATTTCCCTGTCTCTGCCTTCTATCTTGATATAGAAGTGCTGAGATTACAGACGTGTAGCCACATTTGTCTTTTTATGTGTGTCATGGCTTTGGCTCCCCCCTCCCCCCTCCCGTCGGGGGTCCGGGGTAGCAGATGAACCACTGATTTCAATCACCTCACAGAGTACCACACACCTGGTTCCGTGAGGACTCTGAGGTGGCTAAGGACATGGTTTAGTCTACACCAAGCAGATGCTGCACTCTCCACTACCAGCAGGGAGGCACCCGGGGCCAGAGTCCAGACAGGAGAAAGAGATTAACTAAGTGTGAGCTAGGAGGCTATGAGAATTCAGCAGGGGCACTTGGGTGTTGCAGTCTCTGAGACTCGTTCAGAAAGCTGATTCTGCTATGAAACTTCCCCCGAGCGACCCGCTCCCTACTCTCACTGCATGTCTCTGTCCCTCTTTCAGAAGACTTACAACAGGACTCCTGACGACTCAGTTAGCTCGTGCATGCATTTCATATCCGTATATAGCAAAGATCATTTCCCTCCTAAACCTACGTTGGATATTTGCAACATCGCCCTCTGGCGGTCAAGGTGAAATGCACAGAGACTAAAGAGCCTGGCCCCAGGTCTTCCGTCTGGACAGTGAGGTGCAGGAAGGCACATCTTGGCACATGTCTTGTTTAGAGTGACCTGATTCCCACAGGTTTCTGCTTCATGTGTTCAGATTCACGGCCAAGCCTTTTCTCCAGCTCCCAAATTGGCAGGCAGAACTGTACTTGGGAGAGAATGAGCTGAGAAGCGGCCGGGTCCCAATTTTGTCTGACTCTCACTCAGTTCTGCCTGACTTTCACCCAGTCAATGGCTTTCTCCTGGGAAATGAAGGCATGAAGTCTCAAACCCAACAAATCAGTTCTTCTCTAGCAGGACTGAAAGAGCTTAAGGGCCAGAATGCCTCTTTGAAGCTACAACTGGCTTCATCTGGGTCCCCCTGCCTCCCACCGTGGCAAGAGAGGAGGGCATGTATACAGATAGCTTATTTGGGATGAGAATCTCCTTTACATGGATAATGGGGGTGTTGAAGAACATTTTCATTAATCATAAGGCTTCCTGGCATACAGAGAAGTTTGCTTTTTAATGTTTAAAAGTGGGAAAAGAGCCAGGTGTGGTGGTGCTTGTCTTTACATCTGCCTTTAATAATAATAATAATAATAATAATAATAATAATAATAATAATAATGATGATGATGTATATAATAAAGTGGGGAGAAAAAATCTCACAGGGAATACACTCCATAGACAAAATACATTAACCACACCTAATTTCTGTTTAATTTAGATGCCAGTTTTGAGGGTCAAGTGGCTTCCCTTTGGTTCCCTCTGTGCAAAGAAAGTCTAACAAGCACCCAAGGCTTTCTATAAGTTCTTAGGAGAGATGGCTTGGCCACCCAAATATTACAAAAAGCATTGGGGAGGGGGCTGCTTACTAGAAGGCAGTGTCCTGGTGGATGAGGCTTCTCAGGGTGGCCTTGTGATCTGCCCGAGGGTACAACTCTTGGGGATGCTCTATGGTTTGGAATCCAGTAGTCAAGGTTGATAACTCCTGCACGTGGTCTGATAATGTGTGGCAGAACATTCTCTGTGGGAAGACTCTGAATGTCATTATCCCAGCAAACTGGCTTCTCCCCTAGTCAACCATTGGGAACCATGTCAGAGCTCCAAAGGAAATCTCCAGGAACAGGAGTGTCTGGCTGTAGTCGAATGGGGAGGGTGGCCTGAAAAAGGACGTGCAGTTGAGTTGGTCACGTTGCTCATTACCACAGATCCCATGGGTATTATCATCACAGGAAGTACACTAGACTCACCTCAGCACTGCCAAGGGGCATCATGAGTGGCAGATCGGGGACTCTCAAAGAGAGTCCTGGTGCTGTTGGCTCTTTTACATTGCGGGCTTACCCAGTGTCAGAGGGCAGTGGGTTGCTGCAGGCATCCTAGAGGGCTGTGACAAACTGGCCAGCACAGGTACAGCTGGGGCAGGGGCTTCTCAGGTTATACCAGCAAAGCTGGGCTGGAAAGATTCTGAAGCAAGAGTTGTCTAAGGTAAAGGCAAAGATTTCTACTAACTCTCAGAGTCTTTTATTAATCTTTACACATAATTCTTAGTCCCAAGTTAGAGTCTATGGTTTTCCTAGGTGGGAAGATTAATTCTTCTAGCATAGCATAATCCTCAAAGTGTAACCTGGTGACACAGTATACTCTAACGATTATAGGTTTTTATGATTGAAGGGTTTTGGGGGGGAGGTTGGATGATGATTATTGTTATTGTTGTTTTTTGAGACAGGGTTTCTCTGTGTAGAACTGGTTGGTCCTCCCCCCCCCCCCCCAAAATCACTCTGTAGATCAGACTAGTCTTGAACTCAAAGATCTGCCTGCCTCTGTCTCCCGAATGAGTGCAGGGATTAAAGTCGTGTGCCAGTTCACAATATAGAGATTTGTTGTTATGGATTATGGCACCATCTTCTGAGCGACATTCTGAGTCTCTTGAGTCTGTGAAATGGGCTCAGAGAACCAAAGCGGTCTCTTTTCAGGATTCTCCTGGTCTTCAGCGCTCTGGGTGCCAGATGAGGGGCATAAAAAGGGAACACGCAGCCTCAGCTCCCAAGATCCGGGGACGGGGTTGGGCAGGTTTCTTTAAAGCCTCGGCCCCCCATTGTCCCCATACTTCCCCGGGGAGTTCAACTTTCTAGTCCCATTCTACGCAGTCCTTAAGTCATTTACCTAAACATAGCTCATCGCTAATAGATGCTGGTGTCGTTCTTCAGCCTGTTTCTCGTCCTGGAAACAAGTGTCTCGAGGTAGTAGGATTTGAGGAGAGTTCATTTATGTTTGACTGCCCCTGCTGACCACACACACAGTCCTATTGGTGAAACTTTGGGAAATTGTGGTATGTTAAAGACTCTCAGGAGAAAAAAACTTAAGTGTCATTTCGTTAAATGTCATTCAAAAGTCAACCAACTAACCATTTAGCCCCGATGAACTTTAAAGACAGCAAACACACAAAAGACCTGGAAGGAGTCTTGTCCTCCACATGGTTTCTTCACTTCCTGGTACCGGCTCCCTGGTTTGGGGGGTGGGCTGGGGGCTGAAACCTTCTTGCACCTTTTGCCTCCCCCAGGATCCAGGAAGCGAAGATCAGATGGCAGCGAGGATCTGTACCAGGCTTGGATCAGGATGGACCTGCATGAGCAGGTTTACCTCGGGGGTGTCTAGAGATTAGGGGCACTCTTGACTGGAGCAGAGCCAGGCAGGGCTAAGGAGGACTAAGGAGGCTGAGCCTGAGCACTCCCCGCCTCCGCGCTGTCTGCCGTCGGGCCCCGCCCGGCGCAGCCCTAACGCACGCTCCGGAGAGTATAAGGCACATCCGGGTGTCAGAAGCAGGAGGCCGCGGTTTCAGGGGTCGGGAGAGGGTCTTGGGAAACCTAGGCAACGCGTCAACTCCAAGCCAGAAGCGCTAGCACCTGCGCAGCACCGAGTTCAGACCAGAGCACCGGTCCAGCCCTCGCCGCGGAGCCCCCTGCCGGCTCGCTTTGGGGTAAGAGGGAGGGTCTTCATCGCGGTAGCACGGGTGCTGCACACCAGCTCAACCTGCTCGGTTTGGGTTAGCCCGGCGCGGCTACTGGAAGGCGGGTGGGGAAGGGACAGCGTGTCCTCTAGACTACCCTGCAGCTGAAGAGGAAGCAGAGATGGACCGATTGATCTCCCTGCCTCGGCCCCAGGGGGTCTGCACCCGCCACCCTCTGGTGGCCTCCCGCTTCCTCCGTGCGTGCCTCCAGGAACAAGGTCCTTTATTATCGCTATGGGAGGCCTGGGGTTGATCACGCGGCCGCGTGGCCCCAGGTGAAACCTTCGGTACTCATCGTTCACTGCCGGCGCGATTTCACAGAAGGGAACCGAGGCCCCTGGAGTGGAGGGAACTGGCCCAAGGTCACTTCGTAGTCCAAGGCCGAACCTGGGTGGAAGGCACCCCTGCAACCCTTGGAAGGCACGGTCCCAACCTATCTCCCGACCTTGCTCTACGTCCGTCCCCCTCCTCCCGTGGCCCCCGCTAGGCTCTGTTCTCGGGGTTTTGGCAGCGACTCTTCCGCGCCTGCTGTGCTCGGAAAGGATGCTGGACAACGGTGAGGCCACGGGTCCAGTCGCGTGAGCAGGAGCAGAGTCAGGGTTGATGGAGATTGGGTGGGCCTCAGTGCTTGGAGGAAGAGGAGGAGAAGGTCGGGCATGGTGGCGGCGCCGCGGGGGTCGTCTGGGGATGCCCGACTGGCGGGGGCCTTGGCAGCGCCAGGCCGGCAGTGACCCCAGCGCAACGGCTGGAGGACAGTGCGGCTTTGTCTAGGTGGTGCCGCCTCAGCCAATGGGAGCCTGGCCTTGGCCGAGCCCCCTTGGTCCCCGCCCTCTTGCCGGCTGGAAGGGACCGAAGCGCTGGGATTGGCTGCGCGGTCTACAGCGACGTCTGGCGCGGCGTGGAGGAGGAGGTGCTTGTGCGACTCCATCCTACCCCTTGCCTGCTGGAGGGCGCCAGGATTGCGTGGGTCCGCGCATCTGGGTGGGGCTCTGACGTCCTTTTCCCTAACTCCGTGGCTGCTCCTTCCAGCAGCGGCGGCATATCATCCATCGCGTGGTTTTCCAGCCAGTGAGCCAAAGTCGGCCCATAGTCAGCAGGTGCAGAGTCACTGTCTAAGCCCAGAGGTTTTCACTTGGACGAGCTGTAGAGGCTTCCTCTTGCCAGGATATTTTGTAACGCAGCAGATGCGGTCTTTCGACATCAGATTCTTCCTGGAGCACTGGGTATAGACACCCTAGCTGGCCAGGAAGCTAAACGGAGACATTTATGTATCGTTCATGATTTCTAAACAATACATCTATAGAGGAAACCTAGAAGTCAGTGATTAGCCACCTGAGTCCTATTGGTGGGATGCCCCCAGCATATGTGGGACAGACAGTTAGGGCTCATGAGTAGTTATGAACTCCAGTATACACCGACTAGGTGATTGTAATTACATAGATACAGAGGGGGGTGCTTTTGTTTTGTTTGTTGTTTGTTTTCCTGTGAGAAGGGTTGAAACTAAGACGTCATGAATGATAACTAAATGCTTACCACTGAGTTTTATCCTCAGCCTGGTTTTTATTATTCTGGGTCGATGTCCCACTAAGTAAGTTACCTAGGCTGACCTTGGATTTATAGCCCAGGAAGGCTTTTAACCCCCCTGCCTCAACTTCCCAAGTAGGTGGGATTACAGTCCCTGTTGAGAGACTGATTTTTGGTGTAGGCAATTAGAAAAGGTAGAGATGGTTCAGTGGTTAAGAGCACACTGACTGCTGTTCCAGGGGTCCTGAGTTCAACTCCCAGCAACCACAAGGTGGCTCACAACCACTCACAACCATCTATAATGGAATCTGGTGCCCTCTTCTGGTGTGTCTGAAGACAGCGACAGTGTATTCCTATACATAAAATAAATAAATAAATCTTAAAAAGAAAGAAAAGGTACCTTGGAGGAGGTGTTATTTGTACCAGTTAGGTGTGAAATAAATCAGATTTGGTATAGGATAAGGGAGGATTAGAAATTTAAGAGTAAAGGTATAACAATTGATTTAGTAAGAGTTGGTAAGCGCACAGACACCAGGGATGCCAACACTGGGTGGTGTACAGAAGAATCAGCTTCTAAAGTCAGCCATGGATAGGGTCTCAGAGGGCTCCCGCCCCTCACAGCTGAACTGTTTGCTATTGAGTCAGGGAGAGGAGGAGTCATTTTTGAAAACTGTATATTCACTGGCAATGCCACCAGGCTCCCAGGTCTGTGGACAGTTCCAACACAGTGGTCACTCAGATGGCCCCAGTTACACTGAGTGGGTCAAAGAACAAAGTCTAAAGTCATGAATCTGAGGTACTAGTGTGCC
This sequence comes from Uromys caudimaculatus, assembly GCA_028551405.1. NCBI lineage: Eukaryota > Metazoa > Chordata > Mammalia > Rodentia > Muridae > Uromys > Uromys caudimaculatus. Next base: position 23,378,758 of record CM052713.1, read on the forward strand.
TCTCAAGTGCTGGGATTGAAGGCATGGCTTTAAAACCCTCTTAGTTCACTCAGCTGCGAGTCTTCAGTGTTATAGGAATTCCCTTACCCCAAGAGCTTGCAATTGGGTAAGATTCCAAGATGCAGATAAGATAAAAAATAACGTGTTGACGGATGTAGTGGCTAAGTACCAAGAGCAAAGAATAGCAAAGCAAAAAAACAGAAGCAAGGAAGGGACAGAGTGATTGCCAGGGACAGAGTGATTGCCAGGGACAGAGTGACTGCCAGGCTAGGGCAGGGTGCAGTTGTGAAGAGCCGAGGTGAGAGAGCTCTGTAAATGTGCCTATCTGATGAAGAGTTTCCAGACAGAGGGACAAGAAAGGCAATGACCCTGAAGCTACAGTGTATCCGGAAGTGTTCCAATGACAGAGAGCAAGAAGACCACCATGCAGAGGCACAGTGACAGCTCTGGTAACATTTTCTCTTTGGGAAGCAGCGATGAGTGGGGGAGGGAGGCATACATCCTCTTGTCATTATGAGGTCAACAGGGAGCTATTCTCGGATTGAAAGGCAGATGAACGACAGCATTCAGCAAAATCTACCTTTAGCTCCCTGCCCTCAGCAGGTCTTAGCTCTCCAGCTCACTGAGCCTAAGCATAGCTCCTCTACCTTATTTCTTTCCTGTCCTGTGCAGCTCCAGCTGTAGAGAGTAAATCCTGCGGGCTTGGGGGAACCTGAGAAGAGGGAGTTAACAGAATAGACCCCACACAGTGAAAACCATATAATACAGTACTTCATCTGTGCCCGGAGTCCCCTGGGCAGATCAAGGTGCCAGCATTAGGTGCGTCTCTGCCCAACAGGGATGTACAGCTAAATCCTTGCTTTCTGGACTCCGTTGAGATTTGTTGTGACTCCTATCTGCACTTGTGATGCAGTCTGGTGAGGATAATCCTGTGTCGTCCCCTTAGGCTTCCTGTCCTGATGATTCTCTCTCAGAGGGCTGGCAGGCATCTCTTTGAACAAGGTTTTTAAAACATGTTGCTTGATTCTGAAGCACTTCTGGGAACCTCTCATTACCTATGGGCAGACCAAACAAAACCACTAAATGGTCAGAAGGAAAATGTCTAGAGAATACTCTGTGTCTCTCTGCTTCAGATCTTACAACTCAGACTCCTGTGGTGTCCAAGCAAATTCAAACGTGACATTCTATTTAAGATAGAAGGTGTGAAATGTTTCTATTTGATTCAAGCGTAGCTCCCCTGCCTCATTGTGTTAACTTTTAGAATGCTAAGCTGGGCTAGGGGGTGGGGTTCAGTGACAGAGCATATGTTTCAGTCTCTGATACCCCAAACAAAATGAAGCAAACCACAACAGACCACTGGACTGAAGCAAATAATTATTGGAAATGTGAGGTGGCCAAATTGAGCTGTGAGCTGCCAGTTTGGGACTTTGGTTTCTGTCCTGGGTACTTCAGTGTGGGACCCCTGCAGAGGGATGCAGCTCACCCTCCTCGGTGGGGCATGGTTCTCCCCCACGTTGCTGTGCCGAAGGCCCACTTAGACATTCCACCTAAATTCCCACCTCCCATACTCCTGACCCTGCAGATGCTCTTCCTCTTCTGAGAATGGTTTACCTTAACGGGATTAGGGGAGACCTAGCTACTGACACACTGGAAAGCAGGCAGCTGTGGCTTCTTTCCTCACTTTACAGCGTAGGATGGCTAGCCCAGTAGGGACAAAGATACATGCCTATGTGTCAGAGCCGGATTTTGCTTAGCTGTCCGCTCCTAGTGGCCATGGCACAAATCACCACCAATCGAGGCTGACTTGTACTCCTTTGAAATGGGAGGAGAAAAGGGGTTCATCTTGGGTTCCCCACAGATTATGCATTGATCTTGGAGCGGATGCTCTTGAGAGGAGGCCCAAGTTTTCTTAGCATCTTTATTTTGTGACAACATCCCATGCATTTGGTCCCTCTGAGTCCCTTGTGCCCTTTTTACTTTGGGACCTGAGTTTCAAGATCAGAGGAACTATCAGCCCTTAGGAGCTCTTCCTTTTTCTGGCACCCACCTACTTCCTGAAACCATTTCTGCTCCCAAACCTGAAGGCAGATCCAAGAATTTCCTGTTCTACGAGAATGAAATCCAGCCTGGGGCATTAAGATTAGGAAAAGTCCTCAGGTGCTCCACGGTAACAGTGTGTTCCATAAACCTAGTCGGGCTGGGGGTGTATGAGGCCCTGCCTTCAGATGTAAATGTTTACCACCCTGCGTATGAGAGACCGTATTGTAAGTAGGCATAACTCAAAGGCCTGTGTTTTTATGCACTGTAAGCTATTTTGACTATAGCCCTTTACATTTTGCTGAATCTAAGGAAAACGAAGTTGAAAGCAGCCCTCTATTTGGAGACTATACTGAGGCATTTTCTTCCACAGGCAGTGAGCCAAGGGATGGGGAAGGTCTTTAATTACAGACTGCATTTGAAATGAGCCAGCAGCAGAGTGACCAGGCTTCAGATGTGGTGGGAGGAGGTAGGGTTGTGTGTGTTCAGAACACAGCATCCTGGAAAGAATGAGGCCGGCTCTGGCTTGGGTCTTTCACAGGGGCCAGTCAGGCTCTGCTCTCCATGCCGGGACCTGCCATGGGAACTTCAGTATGGGCCACACGGTGCCTTCCTACCCTCAAGGTGCTCAACAGGCTTGCTTGTCTCTCCTCTGGTTGTTCTGGACATTGATGGTACAGAAAGTGGCCAACAAGATGGGCCAGGCCTCTCTCAATTGAAGAAGGTTAAGAAAACTAAGGGTAGTGTGAGGATTGAGGGGCATGGACCTACAGAGTCATGCTGCGGTGATGCTTGGGAGCGCCTTAAAAAGGGGGGAGTGACTTTGCATGGTTCTGTTGCTTTAACAGAATACCTGAGACTGATAACTTTGAAAGAAAAGAGGTTTAGTTTGACTTGTGGTTCTGGAGCCCTGGAAGTCCAAAGCACAGCTACTGGTGAGGGCCCATGCTGTTCAGGGCCCCATGCTGTTCATAGCACCACAGGAGTGGGCACTTGTTCAAATGTGGTGGAATGCAGCATATGGGTTGCTTCTTAAAGACCTTTTCTGACAGGAACTCATGCAGTCCCCAGGGGAGTGACATCTCCCCTGGGACAGGCACTAATTCCTCCTTATTACTAAATCACTTTTTTGTTGTTTAAAGACAGGGAGAGCTTCATATGTAGTTCATGCTGGTTGATCTCAAATGTGTGTTCCTTCTGCCCCAGCCTCCCAAGTGTTGAGATTATAGGTACTACCAATCTGGCTCCTGATCACCTGTTTGTTTGCTTGTTTCAGTTTTGGTCTTATTTGCTTATGTAATTTCATGGAGCCCAGGCTAGCCTTGAGTTTGCCCAGGCTAGCCTTGAGTTTGCCCAGGCTAACCTTGAGTTTTCTCTGTAGTTGAAGATGATTTTGAGCTCTGGAGATATTCCTGCCTAATTACCTCATGTCCCAACACTGCCACAATGACAGTCAGATCTTAGTCTGATTGACTTGGGAGATAGCTCAGTAGAACAACATTCCATCCCTAGCCCCCTCCCCCCTGTATTTCAACATGGAGTTTTCTAGAAAACAACCATATTCAAACCACAACAGGTAATGAATAGTGGCCACTCCAAAAACTGAAGAGACAGACAACCCCTCCCAGCATCAGCCATCCAGTGAGAGAAAGAGGGAAAGAGAGGGAGGGAGAGGGAGGGGGAGAGGGAGAGGGAGAGGGAGAGGGAGAGGGAGAGGGAGAGGGAGAGGGAGACAGAGAGAACACAAAGGCCTAGATCCTGAGGCTGGAAAGAGCTGCCTCATCAGGCATGCATGAGACACTGCTGAAAAGTGAGCGAATTGGGCAGTGAGGAAGTGAGGCAGAGAGCAGGGTGGTGGTGGCACACGCTTTTAATCCCAGTGCTCAGTTGGCAGAGGCTGGCTGATCTTTGTGAGTTCAAGGCTAGCCTAGTCTACAGATAGAGTTCCAGGATTGCCAAGGCTATACAGACCTTGTCTTGAAAAACAAAACAAACAAAAAAGGAGATATGGAATGAGAGTGGCTCATAGGAGCAAGAGTCCAAAAGAGACCAAGTCCAAGTTCAAGAGCAGAGATAACACAAGACAAAGAGGCCCTGTCTGCCTGTCCTGGGAATTCAACAGCTGAACACAGCTGCCTGCCTCCTTCGGTGGGCACTGTCCAGGCTGGCTTGTTGACTAGCCTAAGGCTGCCATGATCTAGATACAGTTTGAGCCTTAAATCCCAGTGTGAAGTTGGAAAGGGGTAGATTTAACTGACTGTCCTCATTCGCTGTGGACATTAGTAACTTTTTATTTAATTTTTTACTTTATGTGTACAAGCGTTTTGCTTTTGTGCACGTCTTTGCACCACACCCATGAGTGGAGCCTGAAGAGGTCAGAAGAGGGTGTTGGATTCTCTAGAACTGGAGTTAGAGATGGTGTGAGCTGTCATGGGGGTGCTGGGAATCAAACCTGGGTCCTCTGAAAGTGCAGCTGGTAGTTCTAACCCCGGAGCTACCTCTCCAGTCCTAAGTGAACTATTTTTTACCTGCAGAGGAGGGAACTTTGGGAGCTGATCCAGATTTGATAATGTCATCTGGATGGAGAACCTAGGCTGAATCTTGGTGACTTTATAAGAAGTCTGTGTACCAGGTGTGGTGAGGAATTCTTTGATTCAGGCACTCCATAGACGTAGGATTAAGATCTGCCTGGGATCTTATTATTAACAAGATGGGTGTGACAAATTAGAGCCAGTTATGCAAAGGAGGGGCCAGCAAGAGACCAATCCCCTTGGCCCCAGGCGTGTGAGTCACCTCCTCCCAGCCGCCCCTCCTAGCCCTTCAGTCGGAAGTGTCTCTGTAAACCAGAGCCGAGGCGCCAATGTGCGTGCTGACCAGCAGTTACTAATGGAAACATAGCTCACGCTGAGGAGACCTCCGCTTCTCTTCTTTCCTGAAGCTCACAGGAGGTAAATACCTGGAGCTCCCTCCTGTGATGAGCATCGGTTTGGCTGATTACTCAGCCATCTTATTACTGGTTTTGTCTGGGTTTGATTTGTGGGTGTGACATTTAATCAGCCATGGTGCTGAGTAGGACCAAGTGAGTATGACGTAGCTGAAGTACTTCAATTTAACCTTAAGTAGGTAAGGATGTGTAGTCTTTGTTTTCTCATTGTGTGCAGGTTTTGTTATTGTTATTGTTTTGCTTTGTTTTGGTTTTTTTTTGGGGGGTGGTTGTTGTTGTTTTTGGCAGAGTCTTATAGCCCAGGCTGTTGAGGAACTTGCTGTATAGTCTAGACTGACTTCCAACTTGCAATTCTCCTGCCTCAGCCACCCACATGCTAGGGTTGCAAGCATGGACTACCCTGCCTGGAGAGTGTGTGTGTGTGCATGTGTGTGTGTGTGTGTGTGTGTGTGTGTGTGTGTGTGAGAGAGAGAGAGAGAGAGAGAGAGAGAGAGGGAGAGAGAGAATTTTAATGTTTTAAATGTTGTAATGTGAAGAGTCTCTGCTCTACCTTGTAGCTCCAGACTCTTTGCTCTAGACCCTAGAGTCTAGGGGTTACTGACTAATTCAATGTCATAGCCTCACATTGGCTGGGGTGAGAGGGAGTGCATACTGAGCCAAGTGCTGTGCGGTATGGGCTGCCAAAGCCACCGGCAGAAGATGGGGGTACGCTGTGAGTGAAGGCCAGTGTCTTGATCACTACAGATGGGTGTTTTGATCGATATCAGGAACCTGGATGGGGGAAGAGCACTCACTGAGCTGGAACCCCCACCCCTGTATCTCAGAGGCTAAGAGGTTGTAAGATGAGAGCATGTTGCTCTCCCAGAGGACTCCCCGCCAGATATGTCAGACCTGTGGCCTGTAGGTCACATACAGCTGAGGCCAGCTACAAATGTGGGCCAACACAAAATTATAAACGTCCTTAAAGCATTACAGTTTTGTGACTTTCAAAACTCAGCCGTACAGTTCTTGAGCATGGGCTTCACAGATGATGTGGCAGGGCTAGGCGTGCCTTCCCTGGTTGTGTCCCCATGTCAGCTCCACCATAGTTGATGTACAGCTCAGTTTGAGGATCACTGGCTCAGTTTGATGTTGCCTGTCACATCGATGGTGACACCTCATTCATGGTTGCCCTGTAAGCTGTTGGTACACGTTGTGTCCGAATTTTCCATCCCATGAGGCTGTACCTTGAGCAGGACCTAGTCTGTTAATGTGAATAACTTGAAGAAAATGGCCATTCCTGACTAAACTCCCAAGTGGAAGACACTGAGCCCGCATTTTATGTTTCAGAACCACCGGAAGGAAACAGATTGTCTTACAACTTGGTGCCACGATGCTGGCTGCCCGTCTCTCCAGACCCCTGTCACAGCTCCCAGGAAAAGCCCTAAGTGTCTATGACAGAGAAAATGGGACAAGGTAAGCAACCAAAGGAAGAGCTGGCCTTGAAGACCGCTCTTTCACAGGCAGATCCTAAACATCCTCAGGAGCTGCCAGACCCCAGTGAAGGCAGGCCTCCGGTGCTCAGGGGAGCCTCCGGTGCTCAGGGGACAGACCTTCCCGGGGCCCACAGGGTAAATAGGAATAGCTTCTTAACGATTTTCTAACCCTTCTGTCTGCTCTGGGGCTGTAGGTCAGGGATAGAGCACTTGCCTAGTGTGCACATGGTTACTAGTGACTTCAAAAATAAACCCCTTTTCCTTGTTTATTTTTTTAAGAATTATTTATTTATTTATTTTATGTATATGAGTGCACTGTAGCTGTCTTCAGGCACCCCAGAAGAGGGCATTGGATCCTATTACAGATGGTTATGAGTGGTTGTGAGCCACCATGTGGTTGCTGGGAAGCTCTCTGGAAGAGCCGTCAGTGCTCCTAACCACTGAGCCATCTCTGCAGACCCCCCTCCTCTTTTATCTGAAAGAAATTTTGTTTTGTTTTTCCGAGGCAGGGTTTCTCTGTGTAGCCCTGACCTGGAACTCACTCTGTAGACCAGGCTGGCTTCAAACTCCTAGATCTGCCTGCTTCTGCCTCCTGAGTACTGGGATTAAAGGAGTGTACCACCACCGCCTGGCTCTGAAATCCTCTTAGAATCATATAAAAATTGTAAAAACAAAGAAAAGAACACCCAGATCCCCCTCCCTTGACGTCCTTAGCCATTTGCAGCATATTAAATCATATTGTGGCGATGAGCGTAAGGGCATTGCCATGTATATGAGGGCGATAACCAAGCTACAGACCTCACCCAGCCTCCACCAAAGGCCCCTGGACCTGTTATACAGCACACGATGCAGCCCCAGCCACCACCATTGCGTCTAGCTCTTTATCACCTTCAGTGACAGTCTTGACCCTGGAGGACCCCTGGCGTGGGGTCTGTGTGTGTGCCATTGTGGTTACATACAGATTAGCACGTAGGCAAGGAGTTTGCAGGATGGAGGTGTGCCTTCTCATCACCAGTGCCTGTGTGACTCGTTTCTTTGGTCTTTTTCCATATACACTCTTAAGTAAATGCCCTAGACATCCCTGAACTGCTGTGATTTAGAAGGATTATTAAGTAAGTTCAGACTAAGCAAGCGGATCTTTGGTGTTCTGGAGACACCGTCTTCCCGCGTTGCCCAGGCTGGTTTCTGACTCCTTGGTTCAAGGGTCCTCCCACTATGCCCGTAAGTGCTGGGTCTACGCGTGTGTGTAGCCACAGTCAGTAGATCTTGCCTATTCCAGGGGGGTGCTGTGGGCTCTGCTGCTACACAGTAAGATATACTTCTGGTTATGTTTGAGGGACATGAAACCGAGCATCTAGTTAAATGCTAAGTCCCTGTAGCAAGAAAATTGGTGTTTTCTGTGCTAGTATATTTCTTTATAACATACATGGTGAATTCCCTCAGCATTTGCTAAAACCCATTTGTATGGGATCCAGAGCAAGAGGCTCGGCTGGAAACCACACTTCAGCTCTCTGCCATTGCCATTAGGGATTTAAAATGCACCTCGTGCAGAGCAGTGTCCACTGCATGCAGGAGACAAGGATCCTGGATGCTGGAGGGAAAACAGTGACCTGCCTTTTTCTTTTTCTTTTTCTTTTCTTTTCTTTTTTTATTTTTATTTTTTTGGTTTTTCAAGACAGGGTTTCTCTGTGTAGCCCTGGTTGTCCCAGAACTCACTCTGTAGACCAGGCTGGCCTTGAACTCAGAAATCCACCTGCCTCTGTCTCCCAAGTGCTGGGATTAAAGGTGTGTGCCACCACCGCCCGGCTGCCTTTTTCTTTTTTAATCCATCCATATTTACTTTTTATTTGTTCAAGTCCCTGAAAGTTACAACATCAGGGATTCCATGTCTGGTGGCTTAACCAGGAAGGCTGCCTAGGAATTTGGCGGGAATCACGTCACAGTTCGCATGGGCAGAAATTGCGCTTCTTACATCACGTGGCCTTTGTCCAGCTTGCTGTCAGGGCTCTGCATGGTTTCTGCTTTGTTGCACATAAGTACAACCTTTGCTCAGGGAGAACTCACCTTCATCTTCAGTATAAGCACTGTGCATTTAGGAAGAGCTGTGCTCCCTCTGCAGACCATGCCGAAAGCCCAGGGAAAATGACTTGTACTCGACCTTCTTATCTTTAGATGCTCAGTTCCCAGCAGGCCAGGACACCCCATTCTTCAGGCACCCCGGACTCAGCACTTTCTGTCCTGTGTATGACTCTTCCCTCCTGTCTTCTTTCACTCTGGAATCTATAGAAATCACTGGCCAGCGGAGTGTCCAAGCTATACCGGTGCCTTGCTGAGGGATATAGTGAAACTACCCACCTCTAATTTTTAAAGCAAATGATTCATAAAAACAGAAAAACCTGGGCCTAGAGAGATGACTCAATGATTAAGAGAACCGGCTGCTCTTCCAGAGAACCCAGATGCTCCCAAGGGAGCATCCACATGGCAGCGCATAACTGGTCTAATTCCAGTTGGAGGGGATTTGATGCCCTCTTCTGGGCTCTGCAGGTACTGCACACACAAGTGGCGCGTGTACATATATGCAATCATTCGTACACATAAAATGAAAAATAGAAAAACCTGTCTCCAAAGTGGCTTGTAGAGATTCCTGAGATTTTCTTACATGGAAAATAACCACATCTGGGCAGTAGAGGCACATGCCTTTAATTCCAGCTCTTGGGAAACGGAGGCAGCTGGGACTACAGAGAGAGTTCCAGGGTAGCCAGGGCTACACAGAGAAACTGTCTCCAAAAAACAAAAAAGAAAAACAAACAAACAAAAAACCCAAAGGAAATTAAAATACTTCTACCAAAGATTTGTCCTTAAAGGGAAGTAGGGCATTGGTTGCATTTCTGGCTCATCTGAGGGAAAGAAAACCTGTTATAGGGACAGTCCATGACTATGTGGCTAGATGAAAAGCTACCTGGTTAGTGCATGGGGCATAGTGTGTGTGTGTGTGTGTGTGTGTGTGTGTGTGTGTGTGTGTGTGTGTGTGTGTATCAGCCGAACCAGAATGAGTTACATGTCCCTAGGGTAGTGGGGGACATGTAATCAGTAGAAGCTGAGAGGGACAGCAGGTGCAAAGAGAGGCTGGCACAAGGGGTAACCTGTGCTAAGATCTATAAGGAAAGTTTTTGGCCTGATCAGTTTGCTTGGGTCTCAGTTGCCAAGGGCTTCATGCTCCAGTTCTCCCTGAGGGCGGATCCTGCTGGTCTAGCAACCTTGACCAGTGCCCTCCCAGCCTTGACTCGTGTGAACGTGTCCTGGATGGGAAGGTCACTATCTTCTCACAGGCCTGTGTCTTTGGACAGCTCTCTATGCAGCCTTTCTCTATAGTGAGTGGAAAGGATTCCCCTGTAAATGGCACCAATTGTTCTTGCCTCCATCTCTGTAGTCACAGTCACGTCTCTTTGGCTGCCGTGCCATCCAGAACCTTCCAGCATCCGCTTGTCACCTTTATTCCGTCTGTAGGCTCCTCCTGAGAGGCCTTTCCTTGGCCTGTGCTCCCTCTTAAAGTGAAATGCCTCAGCAGCACGGCCACTGCTGCTCACCAGCCTCAGAGTGGTCTCCCAGGACACATTCAGACGAAAACTTCCCAAGGAGCGGCTGGCTCTGGCTCCTGCCATGACACCTGGTAATCTGCTCTGCTTAATGGTCCCAATAGCCTTTGGGTTTAGGAGAATCTGGCTGTGCCGGAAGACACTGGTGCCTCTGGAAGATTGCATACTGATGTGTTCCCACCCAGGACACTCCACCTGAGCCCACTTCACTCATGGCTCCTTTGGCGGAAACCAGTTCAGTTACAGGTTACCAATGCTGGTCCATGGTGGGAACAATAACACAGATAGAAGCCTGACTGGTAGAAAGGGGCAAAGGCCAGCACGGACCTCCGCCATCCTGGAAGGCCTCGCCTGTGTGGCCTAGAGCTTCTGGGTGCAAGTGTTCAAATCAGCAGTGGTGTCTGCCACAGGCCCTTGTCACAGAATACCTTTGTATCCATCTGCCTCACCCTGGGGAGTCTGCTTTAGTTGATCGTCAGCAAGGGCCCCTGTACGCAGAGAAGCAGCTCCAGGCCCGGGATCTCACACAGGTGTAGGAAGCCTAGCAAGACTGAGAACATCGAAATCAGAGCAGAGGACGCATGGCTAGCAGTGGTGAGAGGAGGTGGCAGACAGCCAGGCAGAGCCCAGCCGGACGCGCATGCCAGCTGGAGCTGTCCCGTGCTGGATAGGGGATGAAGCACCACTCTGTAGGGCTCTGCCTCGCCGGGATGGGTGCAGAGGGTTTGGGGCTGGGAGTTCTCTGGAAATGTAAAACTGCCTCACTGACAGTTAGGTGATAACGGTAGAGCCCAGTGCCACCCATACTGGACAGGACACTGAAGAGTTTGACCAAGCTCCAGTGAGTATATAGATGACATAAATTGGACTTGTTTTTGTGGTTGTTGTTTTGGTTTTTAATTTTAAGTTTTTATTTTCTTTCTGGGGAAAGAGCACAAGGGTGGAGTCAGACATGGAAGGGTGGGAAATGAGTGTGATCAGGGTACACGATGTGAAATTCCCAAAGAATCAATAAAAACATGTTGGAAAAAACATAGGGGGATGTTATAGACTAGCAGAAAAGATATTTAGGCAACATGGTTTGCAAAAGCTTCTAAAGCACCTAAAGGATGTTAAAAATTCAGCAGTGAAAGAAGAAAGAGTCTCACAGAACATGGGCAAACACAGTATGTGTATGCCCCAAGCTATGGTCTGAATGCTGTGTGACCTCCAAGTGCTCATGCCGAAGTCCTGCTCCCCATGGTGCTGGCATGTTGCGGTTCTCTAGAGGAATGGGAAGGAGGACTTTTAAAGGGGTGATTAGATTGGCTTAAACAGTAGACGCTGGCCAGTCCCAACAATGCGTGTGTACACACCGGAGAGCCTTTGACCCCAGCAACTGCTCCTCAGTCCCAAACTAGTGCCAGGGTCCCGGAAGCTCCCAGGGTCGTCGCTGGAAGGCAGAGGGAGCTGGAGTCTGATAGCAGAAGTGTGCACAGCTCAGGAAGAAGCGAGGGTAGGCGAGCAGCTCTCCCCTCTGGCTTCTTTGCGTAAGAGCTCTCCATTAGACCCTGCAGCAAGTGAGAGTAGCTCTCCCACCCTAAGTGAATCCTTCCGGAAGTGCCCTCACTGATGGAGTGCTTCCACATCCGGTCAGGTTGACAGTTCAAAGCAACCAGTGGTGTAAGAAGGTCTTGGAGGTGTTGGGTCATGAAGCCACCTTCATCAGTAGGTTAGGGGCTTTGTGACAGAGGTCTAAGACACCCCCACCATCCCCTTCTGCTAATTAAAGTCACAGTAAAAATTGTCAGCCTAGGAAGTAGGCCCTCACACCTGCCACCACCTTGAAGTTGAGCTTCCCGACTTGCAGAACTTAGGTTTTCTCCCTTCCTAAGCTGCAGTGTTGCTTATCAGTCACCCTCACTGTGGTATTTATCAGCAGTCTGACCTGAGACAGGTGGTAGATAAACATCATTAGCTATTAGTGATTTGAAAAATAAAACCATGGTGAGATAGTCATGCATGGTTTTCAACTTGTCTAAAATAAAAACACCGTGGCCAGGCATGAAATCATATGCCTGTAATCGCACCGCTTGGGATGCTGAGACAGGAGGATGCTGGGCAGTTTGAGTCAGTTTGGTCTATAAAAAGTTCCATGCTACCCTGGCTTACGTGTGACTCTGTCTGAAAAATCCATAATAACAAATAAATTTTAAAAATTTTAAAGTAGGGGGCTGGAGAAATGGCTCAGTGGACCCGGGTTCAATTCCCAGCACCTACGTGGCAGCTCACAACTGTAACTCCAGTTCCAGGGGATCTGACTCCCTCACACTACTAAAAGCAGTGATTCTATCACATTCTGGGAAGTGTGTGGAGACGCTGGGTCCTCATGCATCTCTGCTGGGACTGTAGCATGCTGCCAGTACTGTAAACAGCTCCCCAGCTTCTTTAGAAACGAAGTAGGCACCTACCACATGACCCAGTGACTGCATTCCTGGGAGTTTATCCAAGAGAAATATGTTTATCCAGAATCCTGCCCAGGAGTCTTCATAGCAGCTTTATTCATAATAAATCCAAACTGGAAACGACCCAGATGACCTTCAACAAGTAAATAGTTATACAATAGCCTAAGTTAGAGAGCATGACTTAGGCACAAAAAAGGGAAGCTTATGTCCAACAACTTGGATGAGTTTCCAGAGAGCAAAGCTGAGTGTAGAAAGCCAGATCCAGCCGGCTATGCACTGTGTGGTATAACATTCTCTTTGTTGTCACTGTTTTGTGGTTTTTGAGCGAATACACTGTCACTCTGTCACTGTCTTCAGACACACCAGAAGAGGGCATCGGATCCCATTTCAGATGGTTGTGAGCCACCATGTGGTTGCTGGGAATTGAACTCAGGACCTCTGGAAGAGCAGTCAGCGCTTTTAACCACTGAGCCATCTCTCCAGCCCCTATGCATTCTTTCTTAACAGTGTGTATATCTGTAATTATTCCCAAATACAAAGCTTAAAAACAATTACCAGGAAGCAGCATTGAGCTTAGGGAGAGTTAAAACACTGAAAGTACAGAGGGCTTTGCTGTGTGTGTGTGTGTGTGTGTGTGTGTGTGTGTGCGTGCGTGTGTGTGTATGTGTGTGTGTGTGTGTGTGTGTGTGTAGAGGTCAGAGGACAACTTGCAGGAATCAGTTCTCCTAGCATCCCCTGGGTTCTGGTGATGGATCTCAGGCTGTCAGGCTTGGCAGCAATAACCTTTACTCACTAAGCCATCTCAGCAGCCTGCAGAAGGCTGATTTCTGAAAGCGTATGCACGCTTTGCTTACCCTGGGAAGCTGACCATCTGTGTACCCTGGAAAGCAGAAGGTGAACATTTCTGGAGCAGGCCATGGGCCAGTCAAGTTTTGGCACAGCCTCTAAGAAAAGTAGCCTTGGGCTGGAGAGATGGCTCAGCAGTTAAGAGTTCCAGAGGTCCTGAGTTCAGTTCCCAGAAACCACCCAATGGCTCACAACCATGTGTAATGAGATCTGATGCCCTCTTTTGGTGTGTCTAAAGACAGAAATGTACTCACATAAAACAAACAAACAAACAAACAAATCTTTAAAAGAAAAAGAAAGAAAGAAAAGTCGCCTTTGGGTTGGCTTTCCTCTCAGGAAGGCATCTCCTGTATAGTGGCCAATATGGCTGCTATAATGGCTGGTGGCCTGCCTGGCTCCTGATGGAAAGGGGGGAGGGGTCTATATGCAGCAAGAACAGTTTCCTGGGTGGGGAGAAAGTCAGAGCCACCATAGCCTTGATGGTGGTTAAAGGAGTTCTGAGGTATTTCTGCCCAGGAGTGGGGTCTTGGGAAGGACTAGGGCCTTGCATTCATGGCTTCTTGTTTTCTTACAGACACACACTGTTGTTTTACCCAGCATCCTTCAGCCCTGACACCCGTCGGACCTACACCAGTCAGGCAGATGCGGTGAGTGGCAGCCAGCTCCCTGGGAGCCGTTGGGACTTTAGGTGGTCAGGACATTCTGAACCACATTCTCCTTAAGCCTTCTTAGAGGCCCTCCATCAGTAGGGAGACCCTCCCCCATGCATAGGGGAGCAATAATGACATCCTCTCCTACCCAGGGAGCTTGTGAGAGGCCTGCCAGGAAGCCAAGTTCAGAGTAAGGCTCTGGCATCTCTCAGCCCCATCTGGGTTCCAGCCCTATCATTGACTGCATTGGATATTTCAAAAGCATCTCTGTTTCCTCAGTAATGACATGAACTAATAATCACACACTCTTATGGCAGTGGTTCTCAACCTGTGGGTCATGACCTCTTTGAGGGGCAGGGTTGAACGACCCTTTCACAGGGGTCGATTCATAGCAGTCACAAAATTACAGTTACACAAAGTAGCAACAAAAATAGTTTTATGGCCGGGGATCACTGCAACACGAGGAAATCTGTATTAAAGGGTCACAGCATTAGGAAGGTTGAGAACCACGGATCTGTGGGTTATGGTTAGGGCTGGGGTGGGATGAACAGAGCACCTTGCACTCAGGAAGTGTGCTGCACAAGCCTGGCTTTGATGAAGATGACAAGGACAGAGAGCATCATGGCAACTATAGATGAGAACACTGAGCTCCGAGAACAGGAGTCATTTCCCCCCAGACTCTAGTTGGAGCCTGGACTCCTGATTCTGAGTCTCAGTATACCTTGGTGCTTGTAGTTCTCTAGCCTGTGAGAGCCAACTAGGAGGACAAGGCTTGGCCACCCAGCATGTGCTAATATTACTGCCCAGAGGGCTGGGGAGGGCTGGCTACTCCACTGAAGGATCCTGGGTTCCTGACATGGATCTAACCCTCTAAAACAGGCTAGCGGCAAAGCTGTCCTGGTCACAGGCTGTGACACTGGATTCGGGTTCTCTTTGGCCACACATCTGCATTCAAAAGGTTTCCTTGTATTTGCTGGCTGTTTGTTGAAGGTAAGACTGGGCTGTTTTCTTCACCCTTGTCCAAGTAGTCTCTCTCTCTCTCTCTCTCTCTCTCTCTCTCTCTCTCTCTCTCTCTTTCTCTCTCTCTCTCTCTCTGTATGTGTGTGTGTGTGTTATTAAAACAGCCTACACTTTTCCCACTTCAGTCTCATTTGCTCTACATAGCTTTTCACTGCGTGCCCAAATCCATCCATTCATCCGTCCACCAGTCCTCACTCCATCCATCCATCCATCCATCCATCCATCCATCCATCCATCCATCCATCCATCCATCCATCCATCCACCTACCTACCCACCCATCCATCCAACCATCCATCCATCTGTCTGTCTGTCCACCAGTCCTCATGCCCATCCATCCATCCATCCATCCACCTACCTACCCACCCATCCATCCAACCATCCATCCATCCATCCGTCCGTCCCTCCACCAGTCCTTACGCCCATCCATCAACCATCCACCCACCTACCTACCCACCCATCCATCCAACCATCCATCCATCCATCCGTCCGTCCACCAGTCCTCATGCCCATCCATCCATTCCTCTGTCATTTATTCACTTGTCAAATGATATTGATGGGCCTGGCACTTTGCTAGATGCTGCAGAATAAGACTGGTCCAAGATCCATTGTTTTAGTTAGGGTTACTATTGCTGTGATAGACACCATGACCAAAAGCAAGTTATGAAGCAAAGCATTTATTTTACCTACACTTCTGTAGCACAGTTCCCTGTAGAAGGCAGGCAAAGCAGGAACTCAAACAGGGCAGGAACCTGGAGGCAGGACCTGATACAGAGACCATGGAGGAGTGCTGCTGACTGGCTTGCTCCCTCTGGCTTGCTCAGCCTGCTTTCTTAGAGAACCCAGGGCCACCAGCCCAGGGGTGGTTTTGCCCCTGACGGGCTGGGCCTTCCCCCATCAATCACTAAGAAAATACTCTATAAGCCTATGTACAGCTTGATCTTTTGGAGACATTTTCTCAGTTGGGATTCCCTCCTCTCAGATGACTTAGGTCAAGTTGTCGTAACACTAGCCAGCACACCCAGGGAGTTCTCTCTCCAGTGGTGAGAGGACACCATGCATAGACACAGCTGAAGAACTGGGATAAAATCATTCTCAAACATATTCAAGGATGCTCAGGGGGGAGTACAGAGAAGAGTTTGGCTTTCATTTGACAGAGGAGGTGACATTTGTTCAGAGCTGTGGAATAAATTATGCTGTCATAGATGGAGACTGAGAGAGATGACCTGACAGACAGAAGGGACAGCCCAAGCATAGCCTTGGAAGGGTAGAGCAAGCTGCTTTAGGACATCAAGTGACATTTAGGACACATGAAGGGAGGAAGTACTAGGACATGAAACTGCGTGTAACTAGGGGACCGTCCCTAGTTCAGAGAGTTACTCAACCTCTACAGTTCACTTTTGGAACGTTTCCTTGGCTCAGAATTTTCTCTTTGGGTTATTTTCAGTTACGCCCCCCCCCCCCCCCCACACACACACACACATACACACACTCCTCAAGCCCTGGGCAGTCACTTACCCCTCCTAAACTGGAACGGGCCCTCTCTGGACGTTGCTCACATTCGATAGACTCAGGGATGCTGGATCTTTTTACTGTGTGTTTCACATAGCACAATGTTTGTTTGTTTTTAGACAGAGTCTCACTGTGCAGCTCTGGCTGGCCTGGAACTCACAGAGATCCATTTGTCTCTGCCTTCCAAGGGCTGGGATTAAGGCATGCCCCACCACACCTGGTCTTAGCATGTTTTTGAGGCTCCTCTATATTGCAGTACGTGTCATAGCTCACTTTCCTGCAGATTATTACTGGATCATACAGATATATTACAGTAATTTGCTCATTTGCACCCTAGATAAACTAGGTAAAATCTTTAGGGTTTTTTGTTTTTTTGTTTTTTTTTTATGTGTATGAATGTTTTGCCTGCATATATGTATATTACGTGTGTGTCTGGTGCCCCCAGAGGCCAGAAGAGGTGTCAGATCCCCTGGAACTGTGAGCCACTGTGTAGGTAGTGGGAACTGATCTCAAGCCCTCTGCAAGAGCAGCAAGCACTTTTAACTTCTGAGCTATCCTTCCAGCCCCAAACGACATTTAAAAACTTGCATAAAAGTAAAAATAAACTTTCATTCAGGATATTTATTTAAAAACTGGTTGGCTTTTGGGCTATTTTGAATATGTTACTGTGAACAACCACATGCATGCGCCCATGCGAGCCTCAGGCTTTGCGAGGGATTAGAGTCAGTCCCTATCTGGGCTGGGTCCTAAACCCAGAGCCTGCCCTAGGGAGGGACAGACAGGTGACTGCAGCCCTGTCCTTCCTAGGACAAAGGTGATGCCGGGGTCAAGGAGCTGGACAGCTTGAAGAGTGACCGACTGAGAACCATCCAGCTCAACGTCTGCAGCAGTGAAGAGGTAGAGAAAGCAGTGGAGACCATCCGCTCCGGCCTGAATGATCCTGAGAAGGGTAAGCAAGGCCACCGTGAGACTGCGGGCGTGGTCTGTGGGCCTATTTTATGGCTCTCCCTCAATGCTGCCCTCTATTTGCTGGCAGCCTAGCAAAAGGCTCCTCTGTTTGTTGTTTAACTCTTCCTCCTGCTCAGTGAGAGGAAGTGGATTAAATCAAACATACCTGTGCAATAGGGCAGTAAAATATGGCCAGAGGCAAGTCTGAAATCTGTAGAGTGACAGATGGACATACTGGTTTGGGCCAGTTCATCCAATGCTCATTGAATGCCCACTCTGGGCCAGGCGCTGGGCACTGGTGGGGACACAATGACAGCTGAAGCACTCTGTCTCCAAGGACCTTGCACTTCTGTAAGTGGATTGATTTCACCATCTGGGAGCAGGGCTTGGACAGGGGCAGAGCAGCAGGGGAGGGGACAGTGCCGGGGTATGGCAGGGATGGTAGTGTGGTAGAGAGCTAGGAAGGCCATGCAGGAAGGAGGGCAGGGCATGAACAATGACAGGAAGCAGCCCAGGGAGTGCTGGGGTGTGGCAAATGGTGTGGCGGGAGAAGCCAATTCAGCAGGGGACTGTCTGCTTTGTGGAAGGTTCTGGAGAATAAAAGGACTGTCCTGAGGCCTGGTTGGATTTAGGAAGCTGCCTCTGAAGCCTGCACTGGAGTGGGGAAAGGCAGGCTAAAGGAGAATGTGGGTGCTGTGCCCTGAACATGGCGGAAGGCAGAGCTCGCTAGTGGTGCTGAGAGAACAAAGCTGACTGGCTTGATTTAGATGTGGAGATGAAGAAGAGGCAAGGGGTGTCTGTTCTACATAGCTGGTGTCCTCAGCTTTAAGAGCAAGATGAGGGAGGGGTGAGAAGACATGGGGAGAATGTCCAGAAGGGGTACAAGCAGTTAGGACCCAGGGAGGAAGGAGACCCACAGGAGGTGGATAGAGAACCTCAAAGCTAAAGGCATAGAAAGTGTGGAGAGCCGGTGGTGGTCAAAAGGTCAAACATAGCCGGGCAGTGGTGGTGCACGCCTTTAGTCCCAGCACTCTGGAGGCAGAGGCAGGCGGATTTCTGAGTTCGAGGCCAGCCTGGTCTACAGAGTGAGTTCCAGGACAGCCAGGGCTACACAGAGAAACCCTGTCTCAAAAAGCAAAAAAAAAAAAAAAAAGGTCAAATGATGCAGAGGCTCCCCGAGGCCTGAGCATCTGTGTCCTCCCAGTTCAGCCCATGTGGAGAACCTTAGTTCGAGGGGTACCACTTACGTGGAGCCCAGAAGCCTGGAGCTGGGCTACACAGCAGGCTCTGTGGAAGAGCAGTCTACGTTGTTGATCTTAGAGCTTCTTGATAGGCCAGGCCAAAGAGGCTTGCCTCACTCAGCTTCCTGCTGCACAGCTGCGGGGTGGGGTCCAGCACCTGTGTTGTGTGGCTGACCAAAGTTGCCAGGCTGAAAAATTCTGCCATCTCTGGGAAGGGCCTTTGCCACAGGGTTAGCTACGAAGAGGCTGTTTGTTTGTTCCTTGGGGGGCCTGTCACTGGTGTCTCCTCAGCAGTTCAGTGGCACCACCTACCCTCCTAGAGGCCATGCTGGGGCCCTGTGGTTCTCCAGGAGCAGCCTGTGTGTTGTGGTCCCACTGAGCATCTGTTAAATAATTAACAGGGGTCGTCGGTGTTCCTGGCCCATTAAGAAATGGCAAGTCGGGTCCCACTGGGATGATTATCAGCCACATAGCCTGTCACCCATTCTCCCAGCAGCCTCTGGGGCGGCTAGGGTGTTGTCTTCACAGACAAGTAGCAGGGAAAGCAGCGGCACAAAAAAAGCCTGGAGTCACAGCTGTGGAACTTATGATTGACAGAACGGAGCACAGCTGAGACCCGTGGTCCCCATTCTTCCACTCACTGAACCCCCTTCACCATTCTGCAGTTTGGGGGGGGGGGGTTGGAATTTTCAGGTTCCAAAGTAGAAAATAAAACAATCAGAAAGCATGGCTGCTTCTCCTCAGTCTTTCCCATCCTCTCCATCTTCCTCTTCCCTGACAGTCACCCCTCTACCTCCCACCATTCTCGCTTCTGGCCCTGGTTGTCCTTTTCCAGGCAAATGAGCAACGCCTCCTGCTGAGCAGTTCTGGCTCTGACCTCTAGATGGCGCACTGCGAGAGCTCCCCCAACCAGTGTTCAACATCCCACCAAGACAGGATTAGGATGAATGTGCTCTCATTTTGGGCCCTTGTGGGCACATTTTGGTGCTGATTTTTCACTCTGGCTTCATGGAACAGACACTACCAAAGTGTGGGAAGCCACCCTGAGGTGCTGAGGTGAAGGGAATTCTGCTTATCGTGTCCAGTCATAGTCCATTAGTCTCACCTACCCCCACTTTGAAGGACTTTAAGGGACTGGACAACTGGAGCCCGTGACCAGCCCTCCCCACTCCAGGAAAACCAGCACACACATGCAGACGGGCTGTGGGTGTGGCCTGACCCTGGTACCATTATTTACCCATCAGTAAGCACTTATTGAGCCCCTGCTGTATGCTTGGGACTCTGCTTGGTGCCTGCTGGGCTTTGACCTTGCAGGAGGAGCTTGGAACCGGATACTGACCTATTGACACGTAAAGCAGTTAGACAACCCAGGGGCAGCATGCTGTGTGCAGGGAATACCTTACGTTGGGCACATCTACTGATCTGGGAGTGGGAAGACTAGACTTAACCCAGGGCTTTGCCTCTCCAAAAAAGTGTGACTTGGGTGTGAATCAGCTCCTATGTGGGCCTCAGCTTGCCCATCTGTAAAATGGAAAAGTACTTGTGGCTATCCCTTTCCTAGTCTGGACTTTACCCCTGTGAAGGCAAGGGACCACAGGAATGGGAGGGATTAGAAGGACAGAGATTAGCCTGGCTACAGGTGCAGAGTAGAGACTGAGGCAGGGAGACCTGGAGGGGTCGTCTCTGATGGCACAGGAGGGGTAAACCAGGATCCAAGTTAATACAGGAGGAAACACAACGGGTTCTTTGCCACAGCAAAGGAAACCTATGACTCTGTGGGGCTAAGCATGAGAGCTTGTCCTCAGAGCTGGGTCCACATCGCTTCCTCACCTGGTCACTGGTGACATGAGCACAGGCTTAGTCACTCTGAATCTCAGCTGGACCATTCAGCTATGGCCAGGATTAGCATCTACTGTGAGTTAGTTATGAGGGTCAGGTGACATCAACAAGTGCCACTCCAGGACCTGGTAGCTGTCATTCCAGCCCTGGGTGACACACTGGATCGGGAGAAGTGAAGGAGTTGGAGAAGTGAGCGTGATACCTTTAACAGAACAGAGCAGACACGGTGTGTGTGTGCGTGTGTGTGCGTGTGTGTGTGCGTGTGTGTGTGTGTGTGTGTGTGTGCGTGTGTGTGTGTGTGTGTGCGTGTGTGTGTGCGTGTGTGTGTGTGTGTGTGCGTGTGTG